>JAWQEG010002854.1:0-485000 GCA_033782935.1 Petrolisthes cinctipes | reverse complement strand
CTGCCATGTGAGAGAGAGAGAGAGAGAGAGAGGGAGAGTGTGTTGGGCAGCGGTGGAGTGAAGACGTGCTTAACAGAGCTCCTATATTTCCTTCATTTGTCCCCGCGATCACTTATTTTAGCAGCCAGTATTCTTGCTGGCTGCTAGAGGTATGTTTCAACCTTAATCTAAACCAGATAAGCGCCATAATGTGTTGAAATTAACTGAAATGTGATAAAATTCTGGCCTAACAACATACCCACCATACACCCGCCACCTCAGCGCCATCTTCATTTTCTACACTCCAAACAACCATTTCCTCAATTGTCCCAGTGCCCTATTTTCTGCGCTATAATATTATTAGTGATGGCTCCCAGGAGGAGGAACAAGAAGCCTGAGGAAGCTTCTACTAGTGAAGAAGGCGCCTTATCACAAGACGCAAATGTAATAACAAACATTGGCGGGACCGGTAAACACAACACCTTAACGACGACCACCACCACCACCACCTCAGTGCCTGACGTAACAGAGATAATCAACCAGGAATTATCCAACACCAATCTACCAGGTGACATGCAGGCACTTGTGACAATCATAGGCAAAGTTATTCAAACACAATTTGACACATATTTCTTCAAGGTCGACAACTTAATCACTACCAATAACAGACAAATTGACCATATGCAAACTAAAATTAATGAACTGTAAAATAAAATAATCAATTTAGAAACAACAATAGATGACGTGGATCAGTACGAACGTAGAGACACAGTGATAATTAGTGGCCTCTCATTACCTGATGAATTAACCAATGAAAACCCCTGTGACCTCATAGTGAACACCATCAAACACCACCTCCATGTTAACATGACACATACAGATATTAATGTTGCACATCGCATTGGCCGTAAAACTCAAGGGAAAACAAGACCAATAATAGTGAAACTACAAAACCGCATCAAAAAATCAGAACTAGTACACGCATGTATAACCGTAAAACCACAACTGTATATTAATGAATCACTGACCCCTAAACGCCGTGAGATATATACTGTAATTCGTAGAATCAGGACACAACACAAACACCTTTTCCAACAATGTCACACTTATGATGGTAGGATAATAGTGAAACTCAAAAACTACACAATTAAGTACACCATAACCAATGACCATTCACTTGCTCTATTCCTTGATAACCATCCAATCTTCAAAAATACAGCTGAAAACCTGAACTAGCGCTTATTTGGATTCATACGATTGTTGATATTACTAACACTACTATTTGCAATGTGATTATTATTACTGTTAATATTTCTAATGACACCATTAATATTTATGTTACCATATCGTATATATGTTTTTTTTTTTTTTTCAAATAGAGCTACTAATATTACTACTTTCTTCTACTACTACTACTTTCTTCTACTACTACTTTCTTCTACTTCTACTACTACTTTCTTCTACTACTACTACTACTTTTTTCAACTACTACTACTACTTTCTTCTACTACTACTACTACTTTCTTCTACTACTACTACTACTTTCTTCTACTACTACTACTACTTTCTTCTACTACTACTACTACTTTCTTCTACTACTACTACTACTTTTTTCTACTACTACTACTTTCTTCTACTACTACTACTACTACTTTCTTCTACTACTACTACTACTTTCTTCTACTACTACTACTACTTTCTTCTACTACTACTACTACTTTCTACTACTACTACTTTCTTCTACTACTACCACTTTCTTCTACTACTACCACTTTCTTCTACTACTACTACTTTCTACTACTACTACTACTACTACTACTACTACTACTACTACTACCACCACTAATACTACTACTACTACCACCACTACTACTACTACTACTACCACCACTAATACTACTACTATTAATACTACTACCACTAATACTACTACCACTAAAACTATTGTTGCTACTACTACTACTATTGCTACTACTACTACTACTACTATTGCTACTACTACTACTACTACTACTATTGCTACTACTACTACTACTATTGCTACTACTACTACTACTACTACTACTACTACTACTACTACTACTACTACTACTACTACTACTACTACTACTACTGCTACTACTATTGCTACTACTACTACTACTATTGCTACTACTATTGCTACTACTACTACTACTATTACTATTACTATTACTACTACTACTACTACTACTATTACTACTACTACTACTACTACTACTACTACTATTACTACTACTACTACTACTACTATTTCTTTTACTTCTACAACCACAACTACTTCTACTATTACTATTAATACTACTACTACTACTACTACTACTACTACTACTACTTCTACTACTACTAGTATTTTTATTCTTTACAATATGTACAATGGTATATTCGTAAGCAAATTGTTTCATCTATGGTATATACTCTCCTATTTTGTTTTCCCTGGTAAATTTTGTCCGTATGCTGCTATTATTTTATACCATGTATAAACTATTCTACCTGGTAAACTAAGTACAACACATGCATACCCGTTGCAGACTGGCCTTTATCAGTCTCATATATATTTATAAATAAGTTTTTTTTTTTTCCTTCCTTTATTATTACAATTTTTTGTTGTTATTGATAACTTTACTCCCCTCTCAACTCTCTCTCGAATCTCCTCCCTCCCTTCCTCCCCTACCTCTTATCCTCTGACAAACTATAACCTTTAACTTAATATAACTTTTTATTAATGAACATAACAAATAGTAATTTATTTGACACGCTCCTAAAATATGTTGATGATAACCAAAATGAAAACAATGTTGATCTTGAAATTATTAATTCTATATATAACACTTTAAACATCAATGATATATGTAAGTATCATGACTTACAGTCATATAAATTAAGTATTAGTGAAACCTGGCTCACCCCAAATACTGCACCATATAATGATATTGCTGGCTTCAATTCTTTCCATACACATAGATCCGGAGGCTACGGGGGTGTTGCTATTTTTGTGAATAGTAACATCTCTTGTACACAATTAAATGATTATTGTATTCATGATAACGCTGAAATTTGTACTATTCAAATCAATTTTGATCAAACAAAATTCATTATATGTACCATCTATCGTCACCATGATAAACACCATAAAGTTAATGAATTCAATTTATTTATGGATGAATTTTGATCTCAAGCCATTTTTACTAATAACCATACTATCATTACTGGTGACCTCAATATCAATTTATTGGAACATGATTCTCATCCACCTACAAATAATTTCTTGACAATAATGCAATCCTATAATTTCTTTCCTCATATATCACGACCCACAAGATTCTCTAATGATAATTCTAATGCTTCTCCTTCCTTATTAGATCACATATGGACTAACTATAATGTTCCCTCCTCCTCGGGAATCATCCTCTTTCCTATCACCGACCATCTTCCTGTATTCCTTAACATTCCAGTTTTCGACAGACTTAACACTAAACATAAGATTACATTCAGAATTAAATCAAACGAAAATCGTCAGAAATTAAAAGCCAAACTTTCGGAAATTAATTGGGTGTCCTTGTTGAAATATCGGGATACTAATACTAATTGTAATCTTTTTCTTGATACGATATATAGTTTATACTTTTCATGCTTTCCGCTCATCACTAAACATATATCCTCTAAAAGACTGCAAAAGCCATGGCTAAACCAAGAAATTGCTAAAGCAATTAAACATAAATTTGCTCTCTATAAATCTTTCAAACTTGGAATTATCACCTTGGACGTTTACAGAACTTACAGAAATCAACTCAATGCTACCATTAAACAGACAAAAAGAAATTATTATCTTAAAAAATTCAGTAATTTCAAAATTAACACTAAACACTTATGGAAAACTATAAATGAATTATCTAATTATCCTGTTAAAAAACATGATACCACTTACTCTATTAGTCACAATAATATAATTAAAAACACTCCTACCGATATCTCCGAAGCATTCAATGAGTATTTTGTAAACATTGCTCCTCAACTCGCTAGCAAACTGCCACCTAAAATAAACTCCCATAATATTTATCTCGTGGTAATTATCCAAACTCTATGGCAATACCTCCAATAACTAACTACGATACCATGAGGATAATATCAACTTTGAAAGATAAGTCAGTACATCTTGATGAGATCCCACCAAACATTATCAAAGAAAACAAAGATACACTCTCTATACCACTCTCAATATTGTTTAATCAATCTATAAATACAGGCATCTTCCCAGACAGATTCAAAATCGGAAAAGTAATACCCATCCACAAGACAGGCAACAAATCTGATATATCAAATTACCGACCAATTTCTCTTCTACCAATGTTTTCCAAAATATTTGAAGCACTTATGAAAAAGCATTTAATGTCATTCCTAGATAAACATAACATTTTAAATAACAAGCAATTTGGCTTTCGGTCTGGTCGAAGCACTCTTGAGGCTATCAACACATTTACATCAGATGTTTATTCTGCTCTTAACAAAAACAAATCTATCTTATCAGTTTTCATTGATTTTCGTAAAGCTTTTGACACCATTCAACCCAATATTCTTCTTGACAAAATGTATCACTACGGTATACGAGGGTGTATACATGATTGGTTCAGTTCCTACCTAAATAATAGAAGTCAATATGTAATTCTTAATAAGTGTTCTTCCCCAACTAAATCAGTAAACCTTGGAGTTCCACAAGGTAGTATCCTTGGACCGATCTTGTTTCTCTTATACATTAATGATATTTGTAATATATCTAACACTTTAGAAACAATTTTATTTGCCGACGACTCAACACTTTATATGATAGGAGATCAACCTACTGATTTAATCAACAGTGCAAATCTAGAGCTTGAAAATTTTTCAAATTGGTGCTTGGCTAACCAACTCACAGTAAATACCACAAAAACATATTATATGATATTCAGCAACATTATCTCTAAATACCAACCATTGCCAAATCTAACAATAGTAAATGATGATATCCAACAGGTTTACAAAACTAAATTTCTTGGCGTGGTTTTTGACAAAAAAATGACATTCAAGCACCACATTTCTGATCTTTGTTTGAAACTGTCCAGAATGATTCCACTCCTCCTCAAAGTTAAGCATTACGCCCCACCAGAAGTTCTCAAATGTATTTATTATGCTCATATATATCCTCATTTAAACTACTGCAATTCAATTTGGTCAAATACTTATTCCACTCATTTATATAACCTCAACATTCTACACATAAAAATTATCAGGATAATGACTAATAGTGACTTTTGTACACACACACCACAATTATTCAAATCACTAAATATCCTTAACTTAACAGACATCTCTAAACTGAATATTGCATCCTATATGTACAAACAAATAAAATCAAACCTATACAATCTACAACCCCTTCACACTTATCATACTCGTAACCAAGATTTACTACCTATACCCAGACACAAACTAACACTGTTCACACATTCACTGTTATACCTTGGTCCCAAAACATGGAATAATATTCCCAGCAATATTAAACAATCTGTCAGTCTACAATCCTTTCAAAATAGCTACAAGAAACACCTACTATCCCTGTATTCTTAATTAATAATTTCTCTTTATTCTTCTTGATATAATTCTGTTGCATTTATTTTTATTATTATGATTACTTACATTGTATTTTATTATAATTATTATTACTATTATTACTATTGTTATTAGTATTATTATTGTCATTGTCATTATCATTACTTTTATCATTACTAATATTATTGCTTTATATTATTTCATTACATTAACAATATTGTCATGTTTACCTTTAACAGCATTATAAATAATATTGTGGATATTATTATTATTATTAGGAAGAGGACAGCCAAAGTCGTGACGAACAACATCTTGTAAGTTTATTCAAACGTTTCGACATATCTAATGTCATCATCAGTGATCTAAAAACAAACACCGAAAGGAATTAAAAACATTATCACAGTATTATAAGTTTACATCAATTAAAAACGAAGGGGATATGAAGAAAAGGTGTTATTTAACTGGAGCTTTTCTAGTTTGATAAACAGGGACTCAGTAATTCTCAAATCACTAGAAGGACACTGCCTTAATACCTTAAAATGAGAAGAATTTGGTAAAACACCACAGGACTCACAGTGTTCCCTCACAGCAGAGAAAGGAGGAGAGTGTAGCCTGCGACCAGTTCTGCCTGACTGACCCATATGCTCGCCGATACGGATCTTGAGAGCTCGCATGGTGCTCCCAATATACCCTGCTTGGCAGCCAGGGCAAGTAAACTGGTAAACTACCGACGAGCACAAGTCAGTAGGCATAGGGTCTTTGACTCGGAACAGCGAACCAATACGATAAGAGTTCATTAAAATGTATCGAAAGTTAATATGAGGATAGAATTTACTGAGGTTCTTTGACAATTTTTGCTGGAGTTTTAATGAAGCGTCACCAAAGACTTGTGCTCGTCGGTAGTTTACCAGTTTACTTGCCCTGGCTGCCAAGCAGGGTATATTGGGAGCACCATGCTGAACCAGCGGATATATTCTTCTCGCCCTCCACTAATGCACCACATTACTATCTAGGAAACAGGAAAAGATTACTTAACTGGTACAAGGGAATAAATGTGTATGAACAGAGTACACAGACAAGGAAACATAAGTTGATGTTAGAGACAGGAGTATGAATCCAGCTGTTGAGTATTTCGGCCCTTACAGTGTGTGTATATTTATGTGTGTGTATGTATATCTATGTGTATGTGTGTGTATCTATCTGTGTATGTGTGTGTGTGTACCTATCTGTGTCTGTATGTATGTGTGTGCATATCTATGTGTGTGTGTGTGTGTATCTATCTGTGTGTGTGTGTGTATATGTGTATGTGTATGTGTGTGTGTATATCTATCTGTATGTATGTGTGTAAATGTGTGTGTATATCTATCTGTGAGTGTGTGTGTATCTATGTGTATGTGTGTGTATCTATCTGTGTCTGTGTGTGTGTGTGTTTGTGTATGTGTGTCTGTGTGTGTGTGTGTGTGTGTACCTATGTGTGTATCTATGTGTGTATATGTATGTGTGTGTTTGTGTCTGTGTGTCTGTGTGTGTGTGTGTATGTGTGTGTCTATGTGTCTGTGTGTGTGTGTATATATAATCGGCCTGAACTGACGTCAATTCAGGCCAGTTTTACACACACACAGGCCGCCGGACAGGCCGTTGATAGACTTGTGTGTCTGTGTGTTTGTGTATATGTATATGTGTGTGTGTATCTGTGTGTGTATGTGTGTGTATGTGTGTGTTCCTATGTGTGTATGTGTGTGTCTATGTGTGTGTATATACAGGGTTATTCAAAACTACATTTACAAAATGACAGGGTAACGTCCTGACATGATGTTAAACATATTTCCATGTGTATTTTTCAAAAATTTTAAAAGTTAATTACACACATGAAAGCCAAATCCATTACCGTGGGCGAATGATCGAACACTTATAAAATTAACTCCCCCCCCCCCCACACAGCACCCCGTGTTCTCTCTCGGGTAGACGAGGGAACTTAATACAACGTATGAAGCAATAAACCCTTATCGATCACGGGTATTGTTTTGTGGTCGAGTTACACTTACCGAGTGATATGTGTAAATGCCAGGGCGGTTCTACTAACTTATCTGACATTACAAGAAACACGAAGTCTTGGGATCGATTAAAAGCCAACGGATCTGTTTGAATCCCATGATCGATAAGGGTTTCATTGCTTCATACGTTTTAAAACTTGCCTCGTCCACTTAAGAGAGAGCAAGGAATGAGGTGGGGGGAGGAAATAATTTTAAAGCGTTCGATCATTCGCCCACGGAAATGGATTTGGCTTTCTTGTGTGTAATTAACTTTTTACATTTTTGAAAAATATATATGGAACTATGTTTAACATCATGTCAGGAATTTACCCTGTCATTTTGTAAATGTAGTTTTGAATAACCCTGTATAATCGGCCTGAACTGACGTCTGTTCAGGCCAGTTTTCTACCGGACAGGCCGGCCTCTTACAAGTTTATTAGGAGAAAAAAAAAATTCACGCTTTGGTTTATAATTCATTTATTGTTAATTATTTTGGATTAATAATTTCATCATTAAATTCCCCGTAATTTTCCCGTCGTTTTGATATAATTACGTCACTAATTACGACATTAATTAAGTCATTAATTAACGAAATATGCGAATATTTGTGGTTTTAAATTTTCAGCGTAATGATTGAAGCACCCAGAGTCCTCCAAGGGTATCTCAGGTAACAGGTATTAATAACGGAATAATTACACTTTGGAGCAACCAGTTTACTCCAAAATGACCTTAGGGACATCACGTGACCATTATAACACACTGGAGTAACCTGGTTCATCCAAAAAATACGATTAATTAAACAAATACAAGGGGAATAATTTTGTTGCCTGGAGTGGCTTGGAGGAAATCATTTACTCCAAAATATTTACGAATATTTTTTATTAGAGAAAACGGATTTTTTTTTTAATTTTTAACGAGCACTTATTTATATAATTTATTTATAATTCATATATTATTTTACCCATTTATTTCATGGGTAAATATATTATTTTTATTATTGTTATTTTTATTATTATTATTATTTTTATTTTTATTATTATTTTAACTATAATTATTTTTATTATTATTGTTACTATTTTTATTATTACAAATATTTTATTATTATTATTTTTATTAAGGATATTAAAACAAAATATTATTATCATATTATTTTTGTTAATATTATTATTATTATCTTTCTCTCTGATTTCATTATTATTATTATTATTATTATTATTATTATTATAGACGGACTCAAAAATTCTCTCTACAAGCATACTTACACACACATACTTAAACACTTACACACACTTATATACATACATACTTACACACACTTACACCATACTTATTTACACACACTTACACACATACATACTTACACACATTAAAAAGACTACACAGAAACAAGGTTAAGGCATACAACAGAGCAAAACGATACAACGATACAGAACACTGGTTAGAATACAAAAACATACAGAAAACACTACAGAAAGAAACTAAACAAGCAGAAACTAAATACACATCCACTTTCCTCGCAGACAACACACTAAAACCACAAAAAATTCTTCGGCTTTTTTAAAGCACGCAAACGAGATTCGACCGGTATTACAACATTACTACACAACAATTCCTTGGTAACACACCCACAAGACAAAGCCAACGCCCTTAATACACAATTCCAGTCCGTTTTTACCCATGAACATGAACACTTACCAGACAAGCCAACACCATCACACCCACCTATCCCTCCCATTCATATAAACACCCAAGGAATTGAGAAACTCTTATCTGAGGTAGACATACACAAAGCGACCGGACCAGACAATATACCCTGCAGGATATTGAGGACTAACGCTAGCGTTCTTGCCCCTGTCCTGCAGGTTATATTCTCACAGACATTACAGACCGGTGAACTCCCTCAAAACTGGCTTTTGGCAAATGTGACCCCAATTTTTAAATCCGGAGACAGAACCCATCCCATTAATTATAGACCTATTTCACTTACCTCAGTCCCCTGCAAAATTTTAGAACACATAATTAATAGACATATAATGGACCACTTTGATAGGCAAAATATACTGACTGACAATCAACACGGTTTTCGGCCTAAACGCTCGTGTGAGACGCAGCTACTGGTAACTACTCATGACATCTTGCAGTCCCTCAATGACACAAAAATTAGACAGGCTGACACCATAGTATCAGACTTTGCCAAAGCCTTCGACAAAGTCCCTCACCAAAGACTACTACACAAATTAGAATTCTATGGCATACAGGGACAACTTCTTCACTGGATTAGAACGTTCTTGACTACCAGAAAGCAACTTGTAGTTCTTGACGGTAGTCAGTCTCCGTCTGTTCCTGTGACCTCTGGGGTACCCCAGGGCACTGTCCTGGGTCCCCTTCTCTTCCTTTCATACATTAATGACCTCCCACTTTCACTTTCCTCTACCACTAAACTCTTTGCAGACGATAGCTTAGTTTACAGACCAATTAAAGATAGGAATGACTGCCTTCGACTACAGGACGACCTAACTGCACTTGAAGACTGGGAAGTCAAGTGGCAGATGACATTTAGACCAGACAAATGCCATCACATCCGTTTTACCCGTGCCCATAATGTCATTCCATATACATACCAATTACACAACACCAACCTCAACACAGTCACTTCCCACAAATACTTGGGCGTCCACATCTCAGCGGACATGAGGTGGAACACACACATAGGTAGCATCAGGGCCAAAGCTAGTAGGGTCCTGGGGTTCTTGCGCAGGAACCTCAGCAGGTGTAACACAGACACCAAAATTATTGCATATAACACTTTCGTTCGGCCACATTTAGATTATTGCGACACCGTCTGGGACCCACACACTTACAATAATATCAATAAATTAGAGTCCATACAAAACAAGACTGCAAGATGGGCCAGACGTGATTACAGACACACTACATCAGTCACTTTGCTTAAACAAGACACAAAACTAGACCCATTAGTAACACGAAGACAGATACACAGACAACAGATGATATACAAAATCACAAACAAGTTAGTTGACATAGACAAAGACACATATCTACACCCTACAAGTATACGATCCACTAGAGGCAGCCACAACTTAAAATACCATACATACCAGACAAGCACTGATATATTTAGGCACTCATTCTTTCCCCGCAGCATCCAAGAGTGGAATCATCTCCCATTTCACGTAGTTAATAGCCCCACTCTTGACATGTTTAGAAATAGGATCACCAATCATTACCTCCCCAATCCTAATCCTCAACCCACAGTTTCTGACCCAATCCACCCTTATCCTAACCCTCTTCCTAATCCTGCCCTGGATCCCTAAATCCCCCGCACAACCCCCGCATATTATGCCGCCCATGAGCGGCCCTCTGCGGGACCCTAAAACTTGAACTTGAACTTGAACTTGATATCTACACACATACATACTTACACACATATCTACACACATACATACTTACACACTTACATACTTACACATACATATATACTTACATACTTACACACTTACACATGCTCTTTCTCTGTCATATGAGAGAGAGAGAGAGAGAGAGAGAGAGAGAGAGAGAGAGAGAGAGAGAGAGAGAGAGAGAGAGAGAGAGAGAGAGAGAGAGAGAGAGAGAGAGAGAGAGAGAGAGAGAGAGAGAGAGAGAGAGAGAGAGAGAAGAAAAAAAATATTAATTGGTATTCAGAATTAAAAAAAAATTCAAAGAATATTCATAGATCAAAAACTATGCATTTTATATAAATTCTATATAAATTTCTATGTAGGTATTAATATAAACTCCTTCCAGAATAAATTTGGTTAAAATTTATATATATCTTATAGGTCAAAATTCGGTTCAAAATATAAATCAAAATTTTGACTCACTAAATATATATATTTTTTGACCAAATTTTGTGTAATGGGAAAGTTTATTAATACACAAATAATTATATTTTTTATTTTGGTCTAGAGAGAAAACTTTTTGGGATAGGAGCGTTTTTTGGATTTAATTTTCAACTAAAAAAACGTCCATAACTCAAAAAATATACATGATAGAGAAAATTTGATACAATTTATTTTGGGGGGAATTATTCATTCTATCTTCACATCAAATTTGATTAAAATCCAAATATATTTAATGGGTCAAAAATCTATCCAAAATAAAACAAACATTTTGAGTGGGTAAATATATATATTTTTTGACCAAATTTTGAGTGAGGGAAGAGTTTACTAATACACACACAAATATATTTTTGTATTTTAAGTATGATTAAAACTTTTTGAGCTATGAGCATTTTTTGGATTTAATTTCCAACTAAAAAATCGTCTATAACTCGAAAATTATAGTCGATAGAAAAAATCCAAAAATATTCATTTGAGTTAATGATATATTCTGCCTCCACACCAAGTCTCAACAAAATCCATATATATTTACACACTCAAAATTCCAATTGAAAATTTTGAGTATAAAAATTGGCATAACTTTCTCATTTTGAGTCTGAGAGTGAAATGGGCCAAATTTGTCGCCCCCCCCCCCTTTGGTCCAACACCCCCCCCCCCCTAAAATTATGCCCCCAAAAATATACGTTACTCAAAATTGGTATATATGCATTTTTTGGAAAATAAAAGAGTGAGAAAGTGAGAGATTTTATTCGGCCTGAACGATTATATACACACACACAGACACATATATACACACAGATATACACATATACATATACACATACACAGGTATATATACACACATATACATATACACACAGATAGATACACATATACACACATACACACACACATATATACACATACAGTGTATACATACAGTGTATACATGCTTTTGTATGTATTTACTTTGAAACCGGAGGGCAGCTTTCCTAGCGGATTCCAGACTTCACGCCACTGTGTGCAGTGTTGCCAGATACAGGAATACTTCCATGTTTTAGGCAAATTCTGTCCACACTTGGGAAATTGTATGAAGAATGTTCAATAAGTAGCCCAGTTGAGCGGGAAATTCAATCATTTAAAATTGGGATAAATATTTTTTTGATCACCAGACGAAATAACCTGACCTACCTAACATAAACTAGTTCAAGTTCAAGTTCAAGTTCAAGTTTAGGGTCCCGCAGAGGGCCGCTCATGGGCGGCATAATATGCGGGGTTTGTGCGGGGGATTTAGGGATCCAGGGTAGGATTAGGAAGGGGGTTAGGATAAGGGTGGATTGGGTCAGGGACTGTGGGTTAAGGATTAGGATTGGGGAGGTAATGATTGGTGATCCTATTTCCAAACGTGTCAAGAGTGGGGCTATTAACTACGTGAGATGGGAGATGATTCCACTCTTGGATGCTGCGGGGAAAGAATGAGTGCCTAAATATATCAGTGCTTGTCTGGTATGTATGGTATTTTAAGTTGTGGCTGCCTCTAGTGGATCGTATACTTGTAGGGTGTAGATATGTGTCTTTGTCTATGTCAACTAATTTGTTTGTGATTTTGTATATCATCTGTTGTCTGTGTATCAGTCTTCGTGTTGCTAATAGGTCTAGTTTTGTGTATTGTTTAAGCAAAGTGACTGATGTAGTGTGTCTGTAATCACGTCTGGCCCATCTTGCAGTTTTGTTTTGTATGGTGTTACGGACAGAGTGTAGAGATACGGTACAGTACTAGTCACTAGACTAGACTTACCCCAACGTTAGCTATCAACAGAATAAAGTAGCACTGGGTGGCAGGTATCTGACTATTAAAGTTATGAAATGTAAGTAAAAGAACAAACCCAGCCTATATGAAAGAATGATAACATAACCCTAAAGAAACCGTCCATACATATACCCAGGTTCGGGTACAATGAATAAAAGATGATAGAGAAACTACTCTGACTTTCTATAATATATAATGACAATATGAACGAACACAAAGACATACAATAAACACTGAAAGAATTAATAAATGAAATCAGGATTCCCAACTATGACAAAACGTGAGACAGAGTTCCCAGATTAAATAATGCACTTGCAATAATCACACAATAATAATGGTAAGTTAGCACTTCACTGGTATATATGATAATAGAACATCAATGCATCACAACACACATGTAATAATATAATAAAAGAAATAACAATGCACAAATATATATAGTAATAATAATAATAATAATATCAAGTTAATAAGAGAGTGACCCTATGTTACTGTGAGAAAGATATAGAAGTAAAACACAATTATATTTATCAAATACGTAGCGAGTCTCCTCCCGAATCTCACTACACTCACTCACTTACAAACACAAACTGTGTTGTCCCAAGCCCACTGGTATCTGAACCCCGTAGGCCTAACCCCCGCTCTTATATACTGTTGGCTCGACAAAGAAAAGTGATCATGTCTCCGAACTGTTCCTTTAACGCAGACTTAAGCACACATCACGCATACGTTCCCACCCAAGAAACTATTGGAAGTCCCTAGCAACGAAAACGGACAATCATCATGCCACCTGCGAGAGAGGGGGGAAGAATGTGTACGAATCTAGAGAACCTAGCTGGCCATGACACTCTCGACCTTTTGACACTAACACTTAAAGAAAATGGAATAATAGATGAGTTATATGGGACACAACACATCCGGGAGCGAGCCTCCGCTACCACACTCACAGCCATACTCACAGTCACTGTCAAAAATGGATAGCAATACTTACAAATCAATAATAATTCAGGCACGCGTAACAATGGACTCTAATTTATTGATATTATTGTAAGTGTGTGGGTCCCAGACGGTGTCGCAATACTCTAAATGTGGCCGAACGAAAGTTTTATGCAATAATTTTGATGTCTGTGTTACACCTGCTGAGGTTCCTGCGCAAGAAACCCAGGACCCTACTAGCTTTGGCCCTGATGCTACCTATGTGTGTGTTCCACCTCATGTCCATTGAGATGTGGACGCCCAAGTATTTGTGGGAAGTGACTGTGTTGAGGTTGGTGTTGTGTAGTTGGTATGAATATGGAATGACATTTTGGGCACGGGTAAAACGGATGTGATGGCATTTGTCTGGTCTAAATGTCATCTGCCACTTGACTTCCCAGTCCTCAAGTGCAGTTAGGTCGTCCTGTAGTCGAAGGCAGTCATTCCTATCTTTAATTGGTCTGTAAACTAAGCTATCGTCTGCAAAGAGTCTAGTGGTAGAGGAAAGTGAGAGTGGGAGGTCATTAATGTATGAAAGGAAGAGAAGGGGACCCAGGACAGTGCCCTGGGGTACCCCAGAGGTCAAAGGAACAGATGGAGACTGACTACCGTCAAGAACTACACGTTGCTTTCTGGTAGTCAAGAACGTTCTAATCCAGTGAAGAAGTTGTCCCTGTATGCCATAGAATTCTAACTTGTGTAGTAGTCATTGGTGAGGGACTTTGTCGAAGGTTTTGGCAAAGTCTAATACTATGGCGTCAACTTGTCTAATTTTTGTGTCATTGAGGGACTGCAAGATGTCATGAGTAGTTACCAGTAACTGCGTCTCACACGAGCTTTTAGGCCGAAAACCGTGTTGGTGGTCCATTATGTGTCTATGAATTATGTGTTCTAAAATTTTGTAGGGGACTGAGGTAAGTGAAATAGGTCAATAATTAATGGGAAGGGTTCTGTCTCCGGATTTAAAAATTGGGGTCACATTTGCCAAAAGCCAGTCTTGAGGGAGTTCACCGGTCTGTAAAGTCCGTGAGAATATAACCTGCAGGACAGGGGCAAGAATGCTAGCGTTAGCACTCAACATCCTGCAGGGTATATTGTCTGGTCCGGTCGCTTTGTGTATGTCTACCTTAGATAAAAGTTTCTTAATTCCTTGGGTGTTTATATGAATGGGAGGGATAGGTGGGTGTGATGGTGTTGGCATGTTTGGTAAGCGTTCATGTTCATGGGTAAAAACGGACTGGAATTGTGTGTTAAGGGCGTTGGCTTTGTCTTGTGGGTGTGTAACCAAGGAATTGTTGAGTAATAATGTTGTAATACCGGTTGAGTCTTGTTTGAGTACTTTAAAAAAGCCGAAGAATTTTTGTGGTTTTGTGTGTTGTATGCGAGGAAAGTGGATGTGTATTTAGTTTCTGCTTGTTTAGTTTCTTTCTGTAGTGTTTTCTGTATATTTCTGTATTCTAACCAGTGTTCTGTATCGTTGTATCGTTTTGCTCTGTTGTATGCCTTTACCTTGTTTCTGTGTAGTCTTTCTAATTGTCTATTGTACCATGGTAATGATAGTTATGTGTGATGGTTTTCGTGGGTATGTGCTTGTCCATTGTGTCACGTATAAAGTCACGAAGTCTGATCCAGTTTGTTTCCACAGAGCTGGCCATTGGGTCTGAGTTAAGGAACGAGTCACGAAATCCAACTAAGTCTTGGGTAATGCCACCCATGTCAGCTCTGTTGTACATGTAAATTGTCCTGGGTAATTGTTTTTGTGTTGTTGGCTTGATGTTTGCGTCAATGAGTACCACCTCATGGTCACTAAGACCAGGTAGTACTCGTGTCCGTGTAATTAAGGAAATGTTGTTTGTGAGAAATAAGTCTAATATGTTCGATGTGACCCCGTGTCTTATGTTAGGAATATGTCTTTCTACACTGACTTGTGTGCGTGTTGGTTCGAGTACTGTTTGAGTAAGTGAGTGGGTGTTAATGATGTCTATGAAATTTTTATGTAAGAGTTTCCTATCAGTCTGTAATAGTAAGTCGCCTTCATGGGTGGAATTGTCCAGTGTCGCCTGTGCTGTCTAGTTTATGTCGGGAAAGTTAAAGTCACCAGCCAACCATATATTTTTGGAGGGGTTAATTTTAGATAAACAATCGTCAAGGGTCTGCAGGTATTCTAAGTTTGAATTTGGGGGACGATAAAAGGATCCTATAATGAGTGTCCTGCAGCCCTGTATCTGTATTTTAGTCCTTATAATTTCAGAGTCCGTGTTCAGTTCGGTGGCTGGGGTCGCAACTAGTCCTGGCTTTGTCGCAATTAGGACTCCGCCATGTTTATCGTCTATTCTGTCCTTCCTGTGTAGGGTCATATTATAGCGACTGTCTGTCGGGAAGATTTCACTGTCCTGGATGTCAGGTGTGAGCCAGGTCTCTGTCCCTATAATAATGTCGGGGTCATAGGTCTGGAGGGTTTGGTGAAAGGCGGCTCTTTTGTTTATGATACTGTGAAAGTTAATGATTAGGGTACAAAGGGAAGAGAGTTTTTTATAGGTGATGGAGTCGAGTGTGGTATTGGTGGTAGAATGGGGTGTGAGGATGGATGATCTATTGGGGATGGTGATTGGTGTTATGGAGAATGAGCGTGTACTATGGAGAGTCTGGTTGGGTGTAGAATGGTTTGGGAGAGGAGGAGTGGATGATGTGGAGTTAAGGGAAGTCATGTCTTGCTGTCGGTTTTGTGTAGGGGAGGAATTGTCTCTGTTGCGTCTACCTAAACGTCGGGTGATCCTATCTAATGGTGGAGGTTTGTTGTGGGTTGTGGGTGGTGTCTAGTAGGCTGAATCTATTGGTGTAGTGTATTGGGGAGTGAAAAAGGGAGGAGGTAAAATTGGGCGCACCACACTCCCAGCAGATCCACGAAAGGCTCCGACCCTCCAATCCGCCGAACGCCGCCGTGAAGCCCCCAACACAGCTGACATGATACCAACATGCATGCTGGGAAACCTCACAGCAGCGATCCCACTGAATGGCCCGCTTGCCCCATTTGACGGCCCGTCGGCACAGCTGACAGGGGTACTTTGGGGCGCGGGGGCCAGGGTTGATCAGGGCCCCTGTGTCACCACACAACATAAGGAGCAACAGGGCACCCCGGAGATTGCCGAAACAAGCCACCTTTAACCCTTGAGGGCCCTTAGGTGTGTGTATATGGAGGTGTGGGTGTAGATGTCTGGTGTTAGTGAGTCTGGTGTGTTAGTATGTGTGCAGCCAGTGATTTTATTGTCAGTGTTGTTGAGTATTAAAACTAGTGAGCAATATGTGTAAAATATTGTTAGTGTACATGTGTATGTTGTTTTGTGTGGGGTGTGTCTGTACATGTTTATAAAGCACTAATATAAATATACAACACAAACTTACCCCTGTACCGAGACAGTCTGCACGGCTGCAGGAAGGAATAAAACGTAAACAAACCCCAACTTATGTCAGTGGTCAGTTATATAAAAAAAAGAGAATTGATAATAAAACCTATGAATTTAACTAAGAAGGATATACAAATTTTAAAAAGATTATAAAGTACACTAAAAAAAAGAACTGTATTATTAAAATTAGTCAAAATTGAGGGGTGGGGGACGGTGTTATGTTGAGGGAGGGTCTGTGTAAATTTAAAAGACACTAAAAACGGTAGACTGTTGCTACCTTTGGGACCTAGCTTAATGTCCTTCGGGACCTAACCTAGTGTCCTTCGGACCCATTAAAAATAAAATATATCCTGTGGATAGGAACTAAAAGTATCCCGATTGGGTGGGTCAGGTGTATTGTACACAACTGCCTGTTGAACCTTCCGTAATTTTGCCAAGGGGATCTTGTAACACTGTCCGCCCAACCTACAGAAATGTCTTATCTTAAAATTGAAATATCTAGCAAAGAATACATTTCCACAAGATAATTCCACTGAATATTGATAAGGGTAACTGAACCCTACATAACCAGTAGTTCGCCGGTGCAGATAATCGCAATATTAGCTACCTTTCCAAACAACCTTCTACAATTCATATATCACAAACATAAGTAACAAGCACCGGTAAAGTAGGCAATCATGCACCCACGTACTAAATTAATGTCAAACAGTGAGCCTGGCTCAGCCACCGTGGTTTGGGTTTGTTATGATGAGATGCGATGCGATGGTGTCCACTGTCCACGGATAGCCTTTACAACGGTCCCTCTTCTGTCGTTTAGTTGTTAATGACCTCCTTTAATTTCTTCTCCCATATTTTCCAATACTTATAAAGATATTCTTTTATATTGTCTATACATTTTCAACTGTCGAATAACAGCCCTCTAATGATGTTTTTTTTAGTGAATAAAACCCACTCTTGTTGACGGAAAGAATATATTTATGCAAACAGCAAGGAAATCCAATTATGCTTCAAAAAACCCCACCACACAAAAGAAACGTTTTCTCACTTTGCCCTACATCGCTGATTTGAGTATGGTGAGGTCTATTTGTCACTCGAGTGATGTAAATATAGCCTTCAAATACACCTCCACCATTAAATCCATGGTAGTAAAAAACAAATGTAGATTCCTGTCAGAAACAGGCATATATAGAATTCCATGTATAGACTGTGACCTAGTTTATATAGGAGAGACTGGTCGTAACCTAGAGACTAGAATTAAGGAACACAAATATGCCACTAAAACTTGTAATGTAAATAATGCTATTTTTAACCATGTTTGTGAAGCCATCCATAGAATTGATTAGCAAGGTAGCCATCTAATATACAAATGTAATGATTTTAGAAAACATAAGATTATTGAATCAATGTGCATTGATAAATACCATAATTTCAACATTAGTGATGGCCAGGATGTATAAACTTGATCCAGTAATGAGATCCCTGGTGGAAAGGTTCCTTCCCTCACCACACACCTCACCTTAACCACACCCAGGTGACGCCCAAGGGGATTAGCACCTGACTTGCCCCACCGACACCTCCTTCTCCCACTGAAACCTCCTTCTCTCTCCCCTCCACAAACTGTATATAAGTTCAAGCCTTTGTACTATCTGTGTCATTCCTTTCCTCTCTCTAGACCACTGAAGATGGTGGCAGTGTCCACCGAAACTTTTTGGATAAATATATTCTTTCCATCAACAAGAGTGGGTTTTATTCACCGTATTTGATCATCACGCCAGTGGGATTTCACCACCATTATGGATCCCACGATAAGACGACAACTCTTCAGCTTCTTTTGTGTTACCTTCCCTCATCTCCTGATTTGTTTCCGGCAGTATGAGAAACTTGTCATTGCTGTTAAAACCAGGAAATTACAACTACAATTTCTCCAGGATTGCCTTCAGGAACAGGTCAACCCTAGATCCCTTCGACCTGCTATCTTCAGACAAAGTGACTCTTCTTTTCCTGATCCTGCCAAGTATATATTAAAGGACAGCATACAACAAGCAAAGAGGGATATCGAGAACTTGTACTATCGTCTCCGCCTAGCCCTAAGGACCCTGAAACAACAACTGCCACAGGACCTTTTACAAGTTCTTATGGAAACAGCCAGCAATAAGTGTGTAAAAAATCTCGTCACGTTCAGGTTGACCATCATAGGAAATTATCAGTGTTGTATGATAACAGTGTTTGGAGCCAATGCAGTTAGTGGCGCCATACGCACCACTCTGTATTCCTCTATATATATTCCATGTGCTGGTACGCCGCTCCCTGTTCCATTATACTCTCCCCGTCCCAGACAAGCCACAGTCTGGCGGTTTGGTTAATCCCGTCCCCTGGCTCAGCTTAACGTACTCTTGGGAACCCAGCCACCAGCCTCCCGCTTCCTCCAGGTATGAACCAAGGTGGGTGCAGCAGGTCAGGTGAGGGCGTGATCAAGTGAATGATGCTACACACGGGAACCTGAAGCAAGGAGATAAAAGAGCGGAGCGGCGCTTGTATAGCAGACTACCCAGCGAGCTACAGAGGTGGAAGGACCAGCCCTATCCCTGCCGTCGTCTTAGGCCTACAGTACACGTGTTCCCACTCTGACCACACGCTGTACCCCTGCTCTACACCACTACACAAGCGACACTGTAACTACCGACTCTCCATGACGCTACATCGGCAGGCTGGCCTTCCCCATATCATATGTACTGCACTCTTGTATATTACCAATAAACTGTCGTATTGCCCGGGTGACCGAAGCCGTTCCCAGGGACTCACGCCCCCTCTACAAACCCACACCATCCACTACACTACATGGCACAACACCCACACATGCCAAGGAACATCAAAACAACACCCAGTACACGATACCATACACAAATACTATCATCTCTTACACCCTGCCCACTCCAAACCAATCTCCAAAAACACATCCATACTCAAATCACTCATCAATCCATCCAAACACTCAAAAACAACACTCAGCTGTATGCACGACCTCCTGACATCCACCCATCCGAATCCTCCCTTCCCCGTGAGGACAGAGTCCACCTGGCCAGGCTGCGGTGTGGCCATCACCCGGCCCTTCTGACATATCAGAAGAGGCTGGATGGAGCCATTGCGGATGCCTGTCCGGGATGCAACACAGCACCCTATCCTATTAAACACATTATTGAAGACTGCAACGCACACAACCACACTCGCTAACAACACAACATACACTCTCTGAGGGCACTGTGGGAAAGCCCGGTTCAGGCCATGACCTTCCTCAGGAGCTCGGGGCTGCTCGGCCAGACAGCTTGAGAAACTTCAACAACAACAACCAATAAACTGTACCGTGTATTCTAGAGTCTGTTCACCCGGGTAGATGCATAAGGAGCTTCCTTACTGTCTCAGCAGTATACCTAATGCAGTGCTAAACTTGTCCTCGTATGTACTAACAAAAGTGGATGAGCAGGTACTCAGTTTGGGAATATCCTTTGCGTTAAAACCAGGTAATGATGTTGTATTAAAATTTGTACCTCCACAATAAATTATCGTGAAAAATTTCCATATCTAGGAGGTATGATTATGAGTCGCCTGCTGAACTATTTGAACTCTCCGGATTCTATTCCAAGAAAATTTCGTGCTCTCTCAACAAATTACATAAAAATGAGGCAATTTTCATCACTAAATCGGACAAAAGCAATACCGTGGTCATTCTTGATAAACGGAATATAAAAATAAAATGGAAAATCTCTTGAGTGATACAAAAACATATGAGAAATTACGATCTTCCTTACTTAAGAGACTTTCTTCAACCTTCAACAAGAAAGTGAAAGAATCGCTAAATAATGTTTCGAATATAGACAGTAAGACGTTCATTCAGATCAATCCAAAGTTACCATATATGTATGGCTTACCAAAGACACACAAAGATAATATTCCAATGCGTCCTATCATCTCACAGTCGGGTTGTTTTACGTATAAATTATCACAGTTCCTTGCCAATAAATTAGCCCCTATCATAACGTAAGATTATTGAATCAATGTGCATTGATAAATACCATAATTTCAACCTTAGTGATGGCCAGGATGTATAAACGTGATCCAGTTATGAAATCCCTGGTGGAAATGTCCCTTTCCTCACCACACACCTCACCTCAACCACACCCAGGTGACGCCCAAGGGGATTAGCACCTGACTTGCCCCACCGACACCTCCTTCTCCCACTAAAACCTCCTTCTCTCTCCCACCACAAACTGTATATAAGTTCAAGTCTTTGTACTATCTGTGTCATTCCTTTCCTCTCTCTAGACCACTGAAGATGGTGGCAGTGTCAACCGAATCTATTTGGATTGTAGTGGCGCCATATGCACCACTCCTTATTCCTTTGTATATTCCATGTGCTGGTATGCCACTCCTTGTACCTCTGTACTTTCCCCAGCCCCAGACAAGCCACAGTCTGACAGGTACAGTCGCCAGCACTGCCGCGTGGTACAGGGGCTCACATGTTTAAGAGATTCAATTGATTTAGTTCCTTAAGTAACAAAGTTACTTCATGTGCTAGTGTAACGAGGATACTTAATCTCACACACGTGGATTGTTTCGAGCTGAATAATCACAGTGGTGCTATATATCTGAATATGTGTGAGCCCCTGTCCACGCGGCAGTGCTGGCGAGTGTACATTAATCCCTTCCCCTGACACAGCTTAATCCACTCTTGGGAGTGCAGCCACCGGCCTTCTGCTTCTCCCAGGTATGAATCGAGATGGGTGCAGCATGTCAGGTGATGCGCTTGGTCACGTGGGCACGCCACATACGGGAACTTGGAAGGGAGTGGATAAAAAGGGGAGGCTTTGCCCAGAGGCTAGACTATCCAGCGAGCCACTACAGAGGAAGGTCTTGACTTCCTCCTGCCCTCGACATACACCTGCATACACACGTGTTCCCACTCTGACCACACGTAGTGCTCCTGCTCTACACTACTACACAAGCTCCATTGCAACTACTGACTCTCCACAATGCTACATGACAGGCTGGCCTTCCCTATATTCATATGTACTGCTTAACTGTGTATTACCAATAAACAGTACCGTGTATTCTAGAGTCTGTTCATCCGGGTAGATACATAAGGAGTTTCCTTACTGTTTCAATTGGTGACCCTGGCTTTTCAACTCTGTTACATAGTACATAGTATTACGTACATCGCACGCAAGTTCCACTAAGATACATGCACTTCAACCTCTGCAACACACCAATACCGATGTTCCAGCAATCCCACGACTACGCTGCAATCAACACTTCATCACTTCACCCACGATGACCTCATCGCTTCACCCCAAGGTACCCCTTTACACGTACACTTCCCTAACCCTGTTTTTGTCGCTAGTATTGATATTGTGTTCATATTCCCCAGTGCTCTATTCCACCCATTTTCGCTTAACGTTATATTTGCCCCTGTTGCTGTACTTACCTGTGCTTGTCCCCTTACTCCCTCCTTGTTCTACCCCTGTCCTCGGTTTCATACGTTACCAAATCTCCGTTCTTACATTCTGCTGTTATCTCCTACCTCCTAGACCCCTTTCACTCCTTCCGTACAACAAGTGTACCCCCTTTCTGCCTATTTTTCATGCCCTCCCTTCGCCCCTTACACACACACACACGTTAACCTCCCAAGGGAGTACCTAGTCGCCCTACCCTCTACCTTACGTGCATCGCTGCCCATGCCTTTATCCTCCACGTGCTACACCCCAACCACGTGCACATCCATCAACGCTTCTCTACGTGCATCGCTGCCCGACGTCGCACCTCTACATATGCTGCAATCAACTACGCCACCTGCGCCACCTATGACACCTATGCCATGTCTACGCATACTCTTAAGGACTCACGCCAAACATATAAGCTAAGTAATGGTTATCTCACTTCCACCTCTTTTCCTCAGTGATCCCTACCCCAAGTGCAACTTTACCTCATTTTCTTCCATACTATTTTGTATATTGTATTGTTATATAAGTCCCTGTACCACCTCGTTTATCCAACGCACACCTTCAAGCCCACCTTGATCTGCCCATAAACCAATATGTTAAGCACACTGACACTATCATGAACGTGTACCAGTTCTGAAGGCTTGAACTCTGGGCAGAACCTGGTAACTTACTTGTATGTAATTCTTGGAGTTGTAGTTGTAGTAGTTGTTGTTGTTGTTGTTTTAGGTAACGTGGAAGACGGGGTGCTTTCTTAGGTTTGCTTAGGTGATTGACTTCACAAGTTTCTTAAGGCTTAATTTATTATTATGTTCTTATATCTATACAGGGTATTATCGTGATGTGCCTTGTCTTATAAGGTATTATGTCTCTCTCTATGGAGACAGTTTATAGCCCTTAGGGAGTCAGTGTGGTATTCTAACTCCTAGTGTACCTCCTCTGCTTATATACATTTCAAACTCAATAGTTTACAGAATGGCTAGAGTGTGATTGTGTTGCCTGTGAATGGTCAGTTTGATTCTGTACCTACTTCTCTCTTCTCGTGTGAAAGGGAAAGTGGGCCTCCCCTTCGAAGGGGAGGTAGGAAGGGTTAATGTCTTTTCGTATGACCTGACGCCGCACCTGTGTGTGTGTGTGTGTGTGTGTGTGTGTGTGTGTGTGTGTGTGTGTCTCACCTGCCCAGGTGGCCTGTTTCTGATTTGTAAACAGATTAGAAGTAGTGACCCTTATCTAAATGGTTTTATGGTGTGTACACCGCTCAGTCCGCTACCCTCGACTGGCCTCCAGGCGTTTTGCTTTATGCTTTATTTAATAGAAGGCCAGTTCACAATGTTGGTAGGGCTAGATAACTAAGATATTAACAATGAATGCATGTATAGTAACATAAAAATAGACATTAAGACATTGGCACACCATATACTTAAAATTAACATTACCGGTAATACATGAATATAATTACATGAACATGAATACATTGTTACATAAAATTTCATCTTAATATTAATGTGTTTAGCTAGGTGCATGTTATTGTGTGTATATAATCTAACCTATGCTAAAGATTCACACATTAATGAGGGGGGAGCCGTGTTGCTATGTTGTGTCTGTGAAATGACAGTCTTGTTCTTTTCAACACAAGATAATTCAGTATACTTCGATAGTTCTTTTTTTTATACAATACAAAAATAGTATTTTAGACTGTCTTATACAATACATAAATTTTATAGTACATGCCAGACAGATAAGACATGGGATAATAAACATTGGTACCAAGTTTTATTTTGATCACTATATGGAGGAATCAAATGATATAATAAGGATGATTGAATCCTATTCTCATTGAGTAACATAGTTTCATTTTGTCTGATACAACTGATAATGAATTAGGAGATGTTAAACAATTCAACTTTAAATGAAATATGTTGAAAAGGTGGAAGAGATTGTGCTATGTTTTCTAGCAAATTATGTTTACTAGGCAAGGTAACGATTCCCTTGGATCGTATTTCCTATGAGTCTGCTTCTTTATAGTTGCCTTGAACCATACCATGTGTGGGGTGATTAGGGCAAATTAATGTTAATTGTGTATCAGCAGGTAAGTATAGATGGTGGAAATTAAAATTGATGATGAAAGAGGGTTTGATTAGTAATAGATATGAATGTACATGCATATAGTGCTTGATTAGTAGTACTTATGATTCTAAGCAAGTGGAGATTTTGCATCCTTTGGAGACTTAAATGCAACTTAAATGCAAAGAAATATGCAAGACAAACATATATGAAGATATGCAACATGGCACTTGAAGTGTTGTGTGTCACTGATGACATCATCACTAAGTATATTACTTATTGGATGAAAATTGAATATTAAATGATTACTTTCATTTTCATAGGGAATTGTTGAAGTGCGTAGCTTGTGAATAACATTTTACCTTTTATGGGAATAATAATGAGTATATGATCTTGTATTAAAATACTACGCATGACTGTATAATAATATTTCATGAAAGATAATAAGGAAGATGAGATTTCATCATTGATTGTACCATTGCATCTCGTAGCTATTGGAGTGGTAATAATATTGTGAGTTGATCTTATCTTACCCGCAGTAAATATTCTCTTAATAAGTGGTTGTAATTCCTCTTGAAGTTCCTCACCTGCTATCATTTTTCCGCAAACTCACAGAAATAAATAGAAGCCTAAAAATATGATGTGATTATTTCATATATTTAGTTCTTTTCATTCGTTGCTCATGTAAACTATATAAATCGTATTTAATTTCTGTGCAATGATTTACACTCTAATACAGTATATACCTGTTACTCTATCTTACCTTGATTTGCAAAGGCTTGTCCTGCAACCTTTTATGTATGGTATAATGCTTGTATACCACTATATCTCTAAGCATTACCAAATAGTGCTCATGAAATTTCACTTAAAAATTATCTAAATCACGCTCTGGGCTGTGATGATGGCTCTAAGCCATTATATTTTTTTTTGTATAATAAGCGAGCAATATTACCTGAGTCGCTGAATCCATTCCTAGGGCGCCCAATAGTGAAAGGACACTATAGAAGATAATGCATTTAAATAGGTAAATTCATTTATGTGATACCTGTCAAACAAAACTAGTGTATCATTAAATACCTTATCTGTACCCACTGCTCAATGGCAGAAAATTTTGGTAATAATTCATATATCCAGTAAAGAGTAAGAAATAGTGATCATATCGTTCATCACCAATATTTTATTTATTTTCCTTTTCTTTTCAACTGTTTGCTAAAATTGTAAACGAGAGCTCTCGGATTGTAAGACGTCATCTTTATCTGTGTTATGCACTTCGTCGGAGCTTGTAGCCGCCGCGAGTATAGACATGAAAACCGTTATATAGGGCCACATCGGTAAGAAGAAATATTATTTTTCATTGGAAACCGATCGGAGTTTTTGTTTGTAAGTGTTTATTTTATTATCATCAATAGTAGGGATAATATTACGAGGAAGAGGACATTGTTGCTGTTGCAGAGATATTGGTTGGTTTTATTTTGGATGTTAGGTTTTTTGCGCGCATTTTACCAATTTCTTTATTCTGTTTACATAAACAACATCATCCGCCTGGTAAAATTATTCTTTATTATAAGGTTATGCCTACTAAAGACATGACTGTGTGAAGTTCGATCGGGTACTCATTATGTCGGCGATTACGCATTTTTTTTTTTTCTAGCAAGCCTATAATTTGTTTTGTTATGTCGGCGATCACGCTTTTTTTTTTATTTCTAGCAAGCCTATAATTTGTTTTGTTATGTCGGCGATCACGCATTTTTCTTGCAAGCCGATAAATTGCTTTGTTATGTCGGCGATCACGCATTTTCCTGCAAGCCGATAAATTGCTTTGTTCATCCTGATGAAATTGTTGAAATGCAACTCACCGCCGTTCAGCATAGTTGTCCATGTTGTAGCATGGCTTCTTCGTGGCAATTGTTATATCATATGAAAGACGTATCCATACGCCATATAGTATTTCATGTGGAGTTTTTCCTTTTATTTCCGTATTTTGTAGTGTTTATTGACCATCATATCGATGCAGTCTTCTCATGTGGAGGGATTTTCATTGTTTCTGTGCCACGAAGTACTCCTAGTAGTGTTACGGTTTTGCCGTTTTGTTAATCCATTAGATGCTGGGAAATATGGTAATACAAACGTTTGCTTAATGTCGTAGAAATAAGATACCTTTTATAATATCGGGACATGTAAATGGGCATAGGAATTTGGTTTTTAAATATATGTGCACTTACTTTTGCGGTATTTATCGTAGTGGTGCCGCCACTAAATATTTAGAAAATGGTTAACCATAGGTAAAAACTTATCTGTGTCCTGATTCTAAATTGGTAAGGAAAGTAGATCTATTCCTACTATGTCCCATGATTCGTCCAGGATTAGGGATTCCCGTCATGGAACAGAGGTCCAAATGTATGGCCTTGATTTGCATTGTATGTTTCGCACTGAGCGATATATGTGTTTCATCATCTACCCTTAGTTTATGTTAATAGTATATTGTATGGAGAGTGGTTAGGTACCTACCTCCATCAGGATATCCTATTGCCTTATGATATAAGGGTAATTAATACTGAGGGAATTATTATTTGTTGTAACACTATGTGATTGGTTTGTACGTCACGTTTCCTTAGTTTTCTGTAATTAATATCATCATGAAGGGAAAAGATATTTAAGTGACTGGGTAATTATGGTCCATTATTTTCATCCTCAGGGTTTTTAATGAATATCTTATTACATTCATCATAGAATCCGTTTGCTAATGTTTAGGAACTGTATGCGATGCGATGCGATGCGATGTAAGTCGGGGAAATTTCACCTTTCCAACGGTTTTCCCCTTATTATTATTATTATATATATATTTTTTTTTTCTTCTTCTACTTTAGTCTTTTCACTTAGTTTTCAATCTGATTTCTAAGTTTTTCTCTTCTTTTCCAAAATTTGTAAATTGTATCTTTTGCCTTTTCTTGATTTTCTTTATTAAACAGAAAGTTTCCAATTATATAATCATTGTTCTCTATGTATGGCTGTTGCAGTTAAAATATATCCTTCCTTATTTCTATATACTCTCTGCAAAATAAAATGAAATGTTCTAGAGTTTCATCATCATCTTTACATGTCATACATTTTGTATTTCCATCTCCAAATCTTTTCCTGTCAAATAGGTTTAGTACATTCACTCTGCATTTAAAATATATTACTGATTTTGCTGAATTATCATATATATTACTTTCTTCTTTAATTTCTGTTTTCCAATTTCTGTATGTCAGTATACTTTTCTTTGTTGACAATTCTTTTTTCCAAATATTTGTATCCCATATGTTTAATTTATCTTTTATTTCTTTTACTTTCATCTTTTTTATATCGTGGAAATCTAGATTTAGCTCACTCAGTGTTTCATTGATTTCATCCATCCATTTATACATATTCGTGAATTTCATATCTTTGATAATTTCTCTAAGTAAGTCATTTCTAGTTTCATTTGCTTCATTACACTGTATTATTGATTTTAAGTACATAATTTTTCCCTCTTTTATTCGTTTTATCATTGATGAAGCCCCCACTTCACCTCTCAGGGTTCCTGTAGGTGTGTATGATGGTGCTCCCAATATTTGTCTATATACTTTATTTTCCTGCCTCTGAAGTTTTTCTATGTCACTTTTTGTTAAATTCATTACATTAGCACCATATAATATACTCGGCAGAGCTACTGATTTCCAGTAAGTTTTTCCAATTAATAATTTGTTGCAGCTTTTATGAATAACTGAATATGTTAAGTTGGCCAATTTTTGTGCTTTTTCATGCATTATTAGTTTCTGTCCTTTAAAGCAGTTCCTCGTATTTTCTATCGTTATTCCCAAATATTTTATCACATCTGTCACTTTGATTCCTTCAATTTCCAGTGGTTGATTTTTCATATTATATATCATTATATTACTTTTCTCTTTGTTAATTTCTAATCCACATTCAAGGCTTGCATCTATTAAAGTTCTTAAGTTTTCTCTTGCTTCTTCTACTGAATGGCTTAATTGAAGTCCATCGTCAGCAAAGAATAGCATATTTATTCTGAAAAGTTCATTGGTGAATCCTGTTCTTGTCTCCATTTCCTTTAGTATTTTGTATGTTATTAGTTTAAATAAAGTTGTAGATCCTGTACATCCTTGTCTTATTCCACTTGTAATATCTAATTTCATTATTTCTTCGTTTCCTATGTTGATGGTGGTATTGTCGTCTAGGTAGATGGTGGCTACTATGTTTATTATTCTTGGGTGTATCTTATAGGTTTTCAGTACTTCAATTAGCTGTTCTCTTTTCACAGAGTCAAAGGCTTTTGCAAAGTCTATTGAGGTGACTATAAGGGGTTTATGTTCTAGATAGCTGGTTTCTATACAGTAATTTAATATCATCAAGTTGTCCTCTATTCTTCTTTTCTTGGTAAATCCTGCTTGTGTGTCTTTCATTTCTTGTGTTCTTTGTATATGATCTATTTTCTCTCTGAGTATGGACATAAATATCTTATATGAATAATTACTCAATGCTATTGGTCTTAAATCTTTCACAGTGGGCTTTTTCTTTTTCTCTATCATTTTTGTTTTAGTGGTTTTCCAATCTTCTGGTATATTCCCTCTTTCCAGTATTTCATTGTAACATTCAGTTAGCTTCTTTATGCATGAGTCACTTTGTATCAGGGTCTTGTACATTTCAGGTTTCATATTATCGGGTCCAGCAGCTTTCCTCGTTTTTAACCTTTTCAATGTTGCTCGTATTTCTTCTTCGTTTATTTTGTAATTTTCCATTTTGCTTATTTGTTTTTCAAAATTGCATATAATTTGCATGTGGTCAAGTAACTCCTTTGGGTATGCGAGTCCATTTTCTGCAGCTATCTCTTGTGTTGTTTCTCTAAATTCTCTTTCGTACTTTTCCATTTCCTCTTTGTTCCATACTTCCTTTATATTGTTGTCGTGTTTCTGGTATATGTTACTCCAGAATTCCTTTAATTTTGATATCATTTCTTGTTCACTCATCTTATTTCCATCATTGTCATACAGTGTGTGATCTTCTTCCTTTGTCTGTGTCTTCCCTTTTAGTTTATTTATGTGTTCCCAAATTCTTTTGCCTTTCTCGCTGCTATTCTTTATTTCGTCTGTGATCTTTCTTTCATGTTTGTAGATTTCTTCCTTTATAAGTGTTTGTACTTCATATTTCTTTTCCTTGTATAATCTTTGCATTTCTTCTTTCACTTCTGGTGTTTCTGCATTTCTCTTTCTCTTATTCAAGTTTCTTCTCTGTGATATTTTCTTTCTGATTTCATCGTTTATCCATGGTGGTTCTGTAGCCTTTTGTGTTATGCTTTCTCTCCTCTTATAAGTTTTCTTTAGCACTTGTTCGGCTTGTTCTTTCATTGCCTTGTTTAGTTTGACCATATCATTTATATCTTTGTTCCTTATCTCTTCTTCCACTTTTTGTGTAAATTCTTTTAGATTCTTTTCTTCCGTTGTATAATACTGTATGGCTTTGTATATATTTTTCTTATATGTTTTTCCAGTTGATTGTGGGTATTTTAGTCTTATTTCTATTAGATTATGATCAGATATATCTAATATTTCTTTCTTTTCATCAATTTTCATGTCTATAAAACTATCATACATTGTTTCATTCACTAATACATAATCAATTGCACTTTTCTGTTCCCCATAGTCTCTACTCCAGGTGTAAGTTCCTGTGCACTTTTCATCTCCGTTAGTCAGTATCAATTTAAATTTTTCCTGTAAATTTAGCACTATGGATCCATTCCAATTTAGTTTCTGTTCTCCAATGTATCCTACATGGCCGTTAAAATCTCCTAGTAGTATTAATCTTTCATTTTCCAATTTCTCGATACTCTTTGCTATTTCTTGTTCTAGTTTAGCATTTCTTTCTCTATCTTGCACCGACATATATACAAGGAGAATCACTATTTTTATCATTCCTATATTTCCGGTCACTTTTAGTAGATCTTTGTTTTCTGTTTCTTCTTTGTTTAACTCAATATCGTCATTATTTTTATATATGGTCATAAGACCGCCTCCTTTTCTGTCCTTTTCATCTCTCATATTTTCTATTTTCTGTATATTTTCACTCACTTTGATTTTATCTATTTTCAGTTGTGTTTCTGTCAAGCACAATATATCAAAATCACTTGTGATTTGTTTTTCTATCTCGTACATTTTTGCATTTGTTAGCCCTTGTACATTCAGCAGTTTTATTTTTATTTATTTCTCTTTGATACTATTGCTTCTTTTCTTCGGTATCCTTTCTTTTTCATCTAGTACCTGTTTCTGGTCCCTTGTGTTCTGTGTAGTGTGCCGTTTTTTACATACCAACCTTGTTCTCCGTTCCTACGTTTTTCTCTTAGTTCTTCTCTCACTCTCTTTTCAGCATCTCTTTCTTCCTTAGTGAGGTCTTTTGAGATGCCTATTTTCTTCTTTTCTGGGTCTGTCTCATACTTCATATTCCTTGCATTGTTTATGATGCTCCACCTTTCATTTTCATCTCTTAGCTGTACTAGAATTGGCCTGTTTCTTTCATCCTCCCTGGGCCTACCTAGCCTTAGTACCCTCTCTATTTTGAATTGCTTTACTTTCAGAGAGTTTTCAAAAAGATCCCTGCACTTCAGTATGTCTTCATCAGTTTTCTCTTGGAGTCTTTATTGTTTAGACTCGGGTACATTATATAGTACTATATTTTTCTTGCATTTTTCTCTCTGTTGTTTTTCTTCTAATCTTTGTAGTACTACTTCCACTGATTTTTGTACAATTTCTACTTGTTCTATTCTTTCTAGGACCTTACTAGTGGTTTTTTCTACTGTGTCCTCATCTTGCTTGTTTAGTCTATCTTCAATATTATTAACTCTTTCATTTATGTTCTCAGTATTACTAGTTACTTTTTGCAGTTCTTCCCTCATTTGTTTATTATCATTTCTTAGTTTTCTTAACTCACCAAAGCTACTAAGAATTGTTTGTTTACATGCTTTACAAAACCATGTTGCCCCATCTTCCTCTTTGAGTGCTTTATAATAATTCTTTCCCACTTTCTCACATCCTATGTGGTTCCATGTTTTGCAACCATCGCATTTTATTCCATTATCTATCTCTCTGACCTTCTTTTTGCAGGTTCTACACTCCTCCAACTTGTCCTCTGGTGTTGCACACGTGGTACACCTCATGTCCTCATCCAGATCTTCAAATTGGTTACATTCCCGACACTTTTTCTTTCCTCCTTGTCTGGTTCGTGCATCCATCTTCTCTTCGTGTTATTCTGTTATAAAATAGTATTAATGTCAAAGTCCATGGGTGTCCTCGGAACTAAAAGGACAAGATAACTGTTTAAGGGATCTGCTACTTTATTTAATCGTCCTGGAAGGTAGTTAATATCAATATACGGGAGAAATTCCTGCATTATTAGATATTATCTGGCTAATTTTCCCGTTAGGGTTTGAGGTTATAGTAAGCCAAGGATCGTTTGATAATTCGCGAAAACTTGTAAAGGATAGCCTAATACGATTTCTCTAAAAGTACGAAGTGCCCATAATATTGCTTAAATTTCCTGTTTTGTTACAGAGTAACGAGTTCCCTGCGCATTTAATATACTCTAAGCATTAGCACATACCTGATATCTACCCATAGCTATCTCTTACATAAGTACAGCGCCTAAGCCTACTGAAGAAGCATCTGTACACTTGATAAAAGTTAATGAATACTTGGGAACGCAAAATTGGAGCTGACATTAATTAACCTTTAATATTTCAAAGCTTAGCTATTTTTCTGGCATCCATACAAAATCTCGAGTTGATTATTTATGGGTTTAGCTACTTGGGAAAAATGCTCTACAAAGATTCTATAATAAGAACATAAACCCAAGAATTATTTTACGTTAGTAGCATTTATTAGGAATAGTGAATACTTTCATTGCTCGTATTTTACCAGATTGTGTATGGAGCACAGTGGCGGTTAATGTATAACCTAAAATTATAATTTCCTGGTTAAGAAAATGACACATAGGCAGTTAAAGTTTGAGGCCTACCTAATGTAATCTCTGGATAAGCTTCTTTATTGTTACTTATTATGAATGTACGTCTATAGAAAAATAATCAAATAGTTGAGATTAGCGATGACTACGTTATTAATAACGCCAATACGAAAATTGACCATATGCTGAAATATGGATGAAACATTACATAACCCAAATGGTCTACGAATGTATTCATAATAACCATGGGAAGTACTAAATGTTGTAATGGGTTGACTTTTATCATCTAATGCTACTTGCCAGTTTCCACTGACCAAGTTTAAGGTGGAGAATATCATAGGCTTTGATTTACCAATGTTAGACAAAACATCTTGAAGGAGGGAGGGGATATTTATTTTTAATTGTAGCATTATTTATTTGTCTGTAATCAATTACTGGCGTAAATTCATCATTATTATTGAAACCAAAAACATTGGGCTGTTAAAAGGGGAGTTAGAATTCCTAATAATGCCTTCATCCATCATTTCATTTATAATTTTCTTTACAACTTTCTGCCTACTACGAGGTACGTTAGTCTATATGCTCGAATGAATGGGTTGAGGGGATGTTAGTGTAATGGTATGCTTTATAATGTTGGTTCATCCTAAGGATTCACCAAGTATGGCAATCGCATTCAATATGTGGCTAGTATGGTGATGAGATTATCACGATAAAGTGGAACATCGCGTCCACTGACAAAATTTCTAAGTTGCTCCCTTATGTGACTATCAATTTATATCCCTCGGTAAGAACCAATACAATATTTCCTTGTGGTATTGGTCTAACTTCCATCTGTACAGATCACATAGATATGTTCCTTTCTATACATGAATATTGGTAGATGATTTATTAATATCAATGATATTTTCACTGTTTACATTAAAGTAAATTAATCCCTGGTTATATATTATTTTACTAGTTCTATTGAGAATAGAACGGTAGTATGTGGCTGTACACGAGATGGAAGCTGAACTTCAATTTATGGACGAAATTTGGAGTTAATATAATATTATATGCAGCAATGGCCTTTATGATATGGGAGTCGTTTCCCTCATTTTCAATATATATAGAGTTAACATTACATGGACTTATATATTGGCCTGGACAATCCTGTATTGGAATACATTAATTCCTAAAATGTATTATTTTATATTTAGGGTTAATTATTATGGTTTGTTTGATAAGGTATGATAAACCTAGTTTATAATTTTGTATTATATAAAATGCAATATGTATATGGTTAGTTCCCTTGTCTAACCGTACAGGAAGGGTTAAAGTGTCCCTAATACCTGTAATTTATTGCCTGTCATGGTTGACAATGCTATGTCACCTGTTCAATCTTGGTTTATAAATGCCGCTGGGGACCTAATTTGCATAATTTGTTAAAGGAATTATCCGATAACAAGGAAACTGCCGCGCCTGTGTCTATCATTAAGTGGGTGTTACTATGTGATACTAGAACAGGGAATTATAGTATATTAACGGTAAATGCGACGACAGGGCCTACAGTTTTATTTTCGGGACGTTTTAATATTGTGGCGGTCTCGTTTCATACATCATATTTCGATTGTGCAAGTCCCATTTCATTCTGTTAAGGATCATGCATTCATCTAAGGAATGCGACTTTGATTCATGTAAATGACTGTATTTATGATTACTTTTCCCTTGATCATTTCCTTTAGTATTATGTAAGTAATAACAATCACTGGTAATATTATTATTTCCGTTACAGTGTTTGCAACGTTTTCCCTGTGATTCCCCTTGAGTAGGTGTGGCATCAAAATTAAAATTCTTCGTCCCCATGGATTGAGTAATCTGTAATTCACGATGTATGATACGAGATTCCTTCGAATTTAAAGTTAGAGACCCTGATAATGCAAGTGCTTTTGCTGGTTCACTTGTAGTTATGTTTTCTGCCTTTGTTTTAAACATTCTCTGAACCCATGATAATGAATTATGAATTTTACCATCCCCAAAAACATCAATAAGTGACTGTCTGAATGTAGCATATGACGTTAAATTCTCTGGATCAGAAAAAGCACTTGTAGTTAACATATAGCTGGCTGGACTATCTGGTGCAATATGCTCTCTCACGAATCTGATCTTATGTAAGTCCTGCTCTATATTAGTTTGGTAAAACACATCCTCCAAATGACGCAAGTAGAGATGAATCCCATATCTTGGATTATCTCCCGTATAATACTTTAAATACTTGTGGGTGGGTAAGCTTGTCATTGTATGCATAGAAGAGGTAGTGGGGTTAGAAGAAGTTGTATGAAGAGCAGATACAGTAGGAGATTGTGGAGGAGTAGCCATTGTTGGAGAAAATACAGGTTAATATAGTATACCATATTAAGTTTTTAATGGGGGTAAGGTAGAAGCAGAAAATGTACTCGAATGTGTTGGCACCACAAACGAGGCTTAAGGAGGCAGGGAAATCTAGCTTGGAGACTAATGAATCATTATCAGGGATATTCGAAGTTAGTTATGATACCTTTGGATTAATGGGGGAGAATATCTTTACCTTTGTTGTAATTTGGCACTTCTTTTCTTTCTTTCTGGGCTGTAATTGAGGAACCTAATCTATTCTAACATGTTCGTGGACAAGTGAAAAATAATGTAATGTAACATGTAATGTGTACCTACTTTTAGTTGACTCTAGTTGCAACGACGATGACGACGAGTTGAAGTCTAGTTGGGGTGGTGTCTGACGAGGCGACGATGTGGTGAAGAGGCAACATCGGTGGAGAGGCGAAGCGATTATTAGTTAGCTCGCACACTAACACACTAACAGTCGTTATTGGAGTGAAGATGATGAACGTTGACTTGCCTTTACGAGAGAATTTACTTAACGAGGCGTCAGCGTGGTGGTGATGGAGATCGTGGCGTTGTCCTGACGAGAGCATTTACGCAGGGACGCCGATGTGGTAGTGATGAAGTGATGATTGTTTGTTGTGAAGTAGATGAGGTCCCCTTGTAGGTCAGTTGCAGTTATGGTGAAGCAGGTGCCTCTTGTAGGTGAAGAATTTGTGGTTTATCTCCCTCGTTAGAGGTCGTAAGATTATACCCACAGAAGAAATTACTTGAGAGGATTTACAAGTAAATTCCTTCAACTTGTCCTTGAACAATGTTAGTCACTGTACTCCCGTGAAGTCTATACCTTGCAATTTGCCTTATTGCAAAAACACTGCTGCCATCAAATGTACCAGTTCTAAAGGCTTGAACTCTGGGCAGAACCTGGTAACTTACTTGTGTGTAATTCTTGGAGTTGTAGTTGTAGTAGTTGTTGTTGTTGTGGTTTTAGGTAACGTGGAAGACGGGGTGCTTTCTTAGGTTTGCTTAGGTGATTGACTTCACAAGTTTCTTAAGGCTTAATTTATTAATATGTGTACTTATCTATACAGGGTATTATCGTGATGTGCCTTGTCTTATATGGTATTATGTCTCTCTCTATGGAGACAGTTTATAGCCCTTAGGGATTCAGTGTCGTATCCTAAATCCTAGTGTACCTCCTCTGCTTATATACATTTCAAACTCAATAGTTTACAGAATGGCTAGAGTGTGACTGTGTTGCCTGTGAATGGTCAGTTTGATTCTGTACCTACTTCTCTCTTCTCGTGTGAAAGGGAAAGTGGGCCAACCCTTTCCTATCTCTCTCTCTCTCTCTCTCTCTCTCATTTACTCTCTTTCCTACTCTCCTTCGAAGGGGAGGTAGGAATGGTTAATAATGTCTTTGTATGACCTGAAGCCGCACCTGTGTGTGTGTGTGTGTGTGTCCAACCTGCCCAGGTGGCCTGTTTCTGATTTGTAAACAGATTAGAAGTAGTGATCCTTTTCTAAATGGTTTTATGGTGTGTACACACCTAAAATATCGATTTTTAGCATGTTTTAGGCCTGTATTTTGAAAATATTCTAGCACTGCGTAGGCATGTACAGATCGCTTCTGGGACCCCAAAATATCGAATTTTCGGGTGTTTTGAGCCTGAATTTGAGATATAAACGGGTACAGAAGATGCATGCACATATCGACTTTTGGGCACCAAAAATATCGATTTTGAGCATGTTTTGGGTCTGTATCTTGAAAACATTCTAACTAGGAGTAGGTATGTACAGATCGCTTCTAGGACCCAAAAATATAGAATTTTCGGGTGTTTTGAGCCTGAATTTGAGATATAAACGGGTACAGAAGATACATGCACATATCGACTTTAGACACTTAAAATATCGATTTTTAGCATGTTTTGAGCCAATATTTTGAAAATATTCTAGCACAAAGTAGATATGTACAGATCACTTCTGGGACCCCAAAATATCGAATTTTCGGGTGGTTTAAGCCTGAATTTGAGATATAAACGGGTACAGAAGATGCATGGACATATCGACTTTGAACACTTAAAATATCGATTTTTAGCATGTTTTGAGCCAATATTTTGAAAATATTCTAGCACAAAGTAGATATGTACAGATCACTTCTGGGACCCCAAAATATCGAATTTTCGGGTGGTTTAAGCCTGAATTTGAGATATAAACGGGTACAGAAGATGCATGCACATATCGACTTTGGTCACTTAAAATATCGATTTTTAGCATGTTTTGAGCCTATATTTTGAAAACATTCTAGCACTGAGTAGGCATGTACAGATCGCCTCTGGGACCCAAAAATATCGAATTTTCGGGTGTTTTGAGGTTGAATTTGGGATATAAACGGGTGCAGAAGATGTATACACATATCGTCTTTTGGGCACCTAAAAGATCGATTTTCATTATGTTTTGGGCCTGTATATTAAAAATACTCTAACACGGAGTAGGCTTGTACAGATCGCTTCTAGGACCCAAAAATATAGAATTTTCGGGTGTTTTGAGCCTGAATTTGAGATAGAAACCGGTACTGAAGATACATGCACATATCGACTTTGGTCACCTGAAGTATCGATTTTCAGGAAGTCTTGGCCCTATATTTTGAATGTATTCTAGCATTGTGTAAGCATGTTCAGATTGCTTCTGAGACCCAAAAATATCGAATTTTCGGGTGTTTTGAGCCTGAATTTGGGATATAAACGGGTACAGAAGATGAATGCACATATGGATTTTGGGCGCATAAAATATCGGTTTTCAGCTTGTTTTGGGTCTGAATGTTGAAAATATTTTAATTTTGAGTAGGCATTTACAGATCCCTTCTCGGAACAAAAAGTATCGAATTTTAAGGTGTTTTAAGCCTGAATTTGGGATGCAAGCGAGTGCTGATGATTCATGCGCATATCGATTTTGGGCACCAAAAATTGCGATTTTCAGCTTATTTTGGGCCTGTATTTTGAAAATATTCTAACACTGAGTAGGCATGTACAGATCGCTTCTGGGACCCCAAAAAAATAAATTTTCAGGTGTTTTTAGCCTGAATTTGGGATATAAACGGGAACAGAAGATGCATGCAGATATCGACTTTGATCACCTATAATATCGATTTTAAGCATGTTTTGGGCCTGTAATTTGAAAATATTCTAGCACTGACTATGCATGTGGAGATTGCTTCTGGGATCCAAAAATATCGAATTTTCAGGTGTTTTGAGACTGAATTTGGGATATAAACGGGTACAGAAGATGAATGAACATTTCGACTTTGGGCACCTAAAATATCAATTTTTAGTATTTTTTGGCCCTATATTTTGAATTTAATCTAACACTGGGTAAGCATGTACAGAGCGCTTCTAAGACCCAAAAATACCGAATTTTCTGGTGTTTTCAGAATGAATTTGGGATATAAACGGGTACAGAAGATGCATGCACATATCGACTTTCTTCACAAAAAAAAAAAAAAACGATTTTCAGCATGTTTTAGGCCTATATTTTGTAAAATATTCTAGCACAGAGTGAGCATGCACAGATCGCTTCTGGGACCCAAAAATATTGAATTTTCGGGTGTTTTGAACCTCAATTTGGAATGTAAACGGGTACTGAAGATGCATGCACATATCGACTTTGGGCACCCAAAATATCGATTTTGAGCATGTTTTTGGCCTGTATTTTGAATATACTCTAACACGGAGTAGGCATGTACAGATCGCTTCTGGGACCCAAAAATATCGAATTTTCGGGTGTTTTGACCCTGAATTTGAGATATAAACGGGTACAGAAAATGCATGCACATATCAACTTTGGGCACCCACAATATCGATTTTTAGCATGTTTTGTGCCAATATCTTGAAATTATTCTAGCACTGAGTAGGCATGTACAGATCGCTTCTGGGACCCAAAAATATTTAATTTTCCGTTGTTTTGAGCCTGAATTTGAGATATAAACGGATACAGAAGTTGCATGCACATATTGACTTTGGGCACCCGAAATATCGATTTTTATCATGTTTTGAGCCTATATCTTGAAATTATTCTAGCACTGAGTAGGCATGTACAGATCGCTTCTGGGACCCAAAAATATCGAATTTTCCGGTGTTTTGAGCCTGAATTTGAGATATAAACGGATACTGAAGATGCATGCACATATCGACTTGGGACACCTATAATATAAATTTTTAGCATGTTTTAAACCTATATTTTAAAAACTTTCTAGCACTGAGTAGACATGTACAGATCGCTTCTGGAACCTAAAACTATTGAATATTCGGGTGTTTTGAGCCTGAATTTGAGATATAAACCGGTACTGAAGATACATGCACATATCGACTTTTTGCACCTAAAATATCGAGTTTCAGCTTGTTTTGAGTCTGTATCTTGAAAACATTCTAGCAAGAAGTAGGCATGTACAGATCGCTTCTGGGACCCAAAAATACCGAATTTTCGGGTGTTTTGAGCTTGAATTTGAGATATTAACGGATACTGAAGATGCATGTACATATCCACTATGGTCACCTAAAATATCGATTTTGAGCATATTTTGGGCCTGTATTTTAAAAATATTCTAACACGGAGTAGGCATGTACAGATCGCTTCTGGGATTAAAAAATATCGAATTTTCGGGTGTTTTGAGCCTGAATTTGAGATATAAACGGGTACAGAAGATGCATGCACAAATCGACTTTGGGCACCTAAAATATCGATTTTCAGCATGTTTTATGGCCTGTATTTATAAAGTACTCTAACACTGAGTAGGAATGTACAGATCGCTTCTGGGACCCAAAAATACCGAATTTTCGGGTGTTTTGAGCCTCAATTTAAGATATAAACGGGTAAAGAAGATAGATGCACATATTGACTATGGGCAACTAAAATATCGGTTTTCAGCATGTTTTGGGCATGTATTTTGAAAATACTTAAAAACGGAGTAGGCATATACAGATCGATTCTCGGACACAAAAATATCGAATTTTCGGGTGTTTTGAGCCTGAATTTGAAATATAAACGGGTACAGAGAATGCATGCACATTTCGACTTTGGGCACCCAAAATATCGATTTTTAACATGTTTTGGGCCAATATCTTGAAAATATTCTAGCACTGAGTAGGCATGTACAGATCGCTTCTGGGACCCAAAAATATCGAATTTTCGGGCGTTTTGAGCCTGAATTTGAGATATAAACGGGTACTGAAGATGCCTCCACATATCGACTTCTTGCATCTAAAATATCGATTTTGGGCATGTTTTGGGTCGGTATGTTGAAAACATTCTAGCATGGAGTAGGCATATACAGGTCGCTTCTGGGACCAAAAAATATCGAATTTTCGGGTATTTTGAGACTGAATTTAAGATATAAACGAGTACAGAAGATGCATGCACATATCGACTTTTGCCACCTAAAATATAAACTTTTAGCATGTTTTAAACCTATATTTTAAAAACATTCTAGCACTGAGTAGACATGTACAGATCGCTTCTGGAACCTAAAACTATTGAATATTCGGGTGTTTTGAGCCTGAATTTGAGATATAAACCGGTACTGAAGATACATTCACATATCGACTATTTGCACCTAAAATATCGATTTTGAACATGTTTTGGGTCTGTATCTTGAAAACATTCTAGCATGGAGTAGGCATATACAGGTCGCTTCTGGGACCAAAAAATATCGAGTTTTCGGGTGTTTTGAGACTGAATTTGAGATATAAACGAGTACAGAAGATGCATGCAAATATCGACTTTTGACACCTAAAATATAAATTTATAGCATGTTTTAAACCTATATTTTAAAAACATTCTAGCACTGAGTAGACATGTACAGATCGCTTCTGGAACCTAAAACTATTGAATATTCGGGTGTTATGAGCCTGAATTTGAGATATAAACCGGTTCTGAAGATACATGCACATATCGACTTTTTGCACCTAAAATATCGATTTTGAGCATGTTTTGGGTCTGTATCTTGAAAACATTCTAGCATGGAGTAGGGATGTACAGATCGCTTCTGGGACACAAAAATACCGAATTTTAGGATGTTTTGAGCATGAATTTGAGATATAAACGGGTACAGATAATGCATGCACATATCGACTTTTGGCACCAAAAATATTGATTTTCAGCATGTTTTCGGCCTGTATTTTGAAAATACTCTAACACGGAGTAGGCAGGTACAGATCGCTTCTGGGACCCAAAAATATCGAATTTTCGGGTGTTTTGAGCCTGAATTTGAGTTATAAACGGGTACAGAAGATGCATGCACATATTGTCTTTGGGCACCTAAAATATCGATTTTCAGCATATATTGTGCCTGTATTTTGAAAATACTCTAACACGGAGTAGGTATGTACAGATCGCTTCTGGGATCCAAAAATATCGAATTTTCGAGTGTTTTGAGCCTAAATTTAAGATATAAACTGGTACAGAAGATGCATGCACATATCGACTTGGGAAACCTAAAATATATATTTTTAGCATGTTTTAAACCTATATTTTAAAAACATTCTAGCACTGAGTAGGCATGTACAGATCGCTTCTGGAACCCTAAAATATTGACTTTTGGGGTGTTTAGAGCTTGAATTTGAAATATAAACGGGTACAGAGCATGCATGCACACTTCGACTTTGGGCACCCAAAATATCGATTTTTAGCATGTTTTGGGCAAATATCTTGAAATTATTCTAGCACTGAGTAGGCATGTACAGATCGCTTCTGGGACCCAAAAATATTGAATTTTCCATTGTTTTGAGCCTGAATTTGAGATATAAACGGGTACAGAAGTTGCATGCACATATTGACTTTGGGCACCCAAAATATCGATTTTTATCATGTTTTGGGCCTGTATTTTTAAAACATTCTCTAACACGGAGTAGGCATGTACAGATCGCTTCTGTAGCACTGAGTAGACATGTACAGATCGGTTCTGGAACCCAAAAATATCGATTTTTCGGGTGTTTTGAGCCTGAATTTGAGATATAAACGGGTACAGAAGATGCATGCACATATCGACATTAGGCACTTAAAATATCGATTTTTAGCATGTTTTGGGCCTATATTTTGAAAATATTCTATCACTGAGTAGGCATGTACAGATTGCTTTTGGGACAAAAAAATTTTGAATTTTCGGGTGTTTTGAGCATGAATTTGGGATATAAACAGGTACAAAAGGTGTATGCACATCTCGTCTTTGGACACGTAAAATATTGATTTTTAGCATGTTTTAAGCCTATATTTTAAAACATTCTAGCACTGAGTAGACATGTACAGATCGCTTCGGGGACTCAAGAATATTGAATTTTTGGGTGTTTTAAGCCTGAATTTAAGATATAAACGGGCACTGAAGATGCAAGCACATATCGACTTTTTGCACCTAAAATATCGATTTTGAGCATGTTTTGGGTCTGTATCTTGAAAACATTCTAGCATGGAGTAGGGATGTACAGATCGCTTCTGGGACACAAAAATATCGAATTTTAGGATGTTTTGAGCCTGAATTTGAGATATAAACCGTTACAGATAATGCATGCACATATCAACTTTGGGCACCAAAAATATCGATTTTTAGCATGTTTAGGGTCTTTTTTTCTAAAATATTCTAACACGGAGTAGGCATGTACAGATCGCTTCTGGGACCCAAAAATATCGAATTTTCGGGTGTTTTGAGCCTAAATTTAAGATATAAACGGGTACAGAAGATGCATGCACATATCGACTTGGGAAACCTAATATATATATTTTTAGCATGTTTTAAACCTATATTTTAAAAACATTCTAGCACTGAGTAGGCATGTACAGATCGCTTCTGGAACCCAAAAATATTGACTTTTCAGGTGTTTAGAGCTTGAATTTGAAATATAAACGGGTACAGAGCATGCATGGACACTTTGACTTTGGGCACCCAAAATATCGATTTTTAGCATGTTTTGGGCCAATATCTTGAAATTATTCTAGCACTGAGTAGGCATGTACAGATCGCTTCTTGGACCCGTAAATATTGAATTTTCCGTTGTTTTGAGCCTGAATTTGAGATATAAATGAGTACTGAAGATGCATGCACATATCGACTTGGGACACCTATAATATTAATTTTTAGCATGTTTTTAACCCATATTTTAAAAACATTCTAGCACTGAGTAGACATGTACAGATCGCTTCTGGAACCTAAAACTATTGAATATTCGGGTGTTTTGAGCCTGAATTTGAGATATAAACCGGTACTGAAGATACATGCACATATCGACTTTTTGCACCTAAAATATCGATTTTAAGCTTGTGTTGGGTCTGTATCTTGAAAACATTCTAGCAAGAAGTAGGCATGTACAGATTGCTTCTGGGACCCAAAAATACCGAATTTTCGGGTGTTTTGAGCTTGAATTTGAGATATTAACGGATACTGAAGATGCATGCGCATATCGACTATGGGCACCTAAAATATCGATTTTGAGCATATTTTGGGCCTGTATTTTAAAAATATTCTAACACGGAGTAGGTATGTACAGATCGCTTCTGGGATTCAAAAATATCGAATTTTCGGGTGTTTTGAGCCTGAATTTGAGATATAAACGGGTACAGAAGATGCATGAACATATCGACATTGGACACCAAAAATATCGATTTTTAGCATGTTTTGAGTCTATATTTTGAAAACATTCTAGCACTGCGTAGGCATGTACAGATCGCTTCTGGGACCCAAAAATATCGAATTTTCGAGTGTTTTGAGCCTGAATTTGAGATATAAACGGGTACTGAAGATGCATGCACATATCGACTTTTTGCACCTAAAATATCGATTTTGGGCATGTTTTGGGTCTGTATCTTGAAAACATTCTAGCATGGAGTAGCCATATACAAGTTGCTTCTGGGAGCAAAAAATATCGAATTTTCGGGTGTTTTGAGCCTGAATTTGAGATATAAACGAGTACAGAAAATACATGCACATATCGACTTGGGACACCTAAAATATAAATTTTTAGCATGTTTTAAACCTATATTTTAAAAACATTCTAGCACTGAGTAGATATGTACAGATCGCTTCTGGAACCTAAAACTATTGAATTTTAGGGTGTTTTGAGCCTGAATTAAAGATATAAAACGGTACTGAAGATACATGCACATATCGACTTTTTGCACCTAAAATATCGATTTTAAGCTTGTTTTGGATCTGTATCTTGAAAACATTCTAGCAAGAAGTAGGCATGTACAGATCACTTCTGGGACCCAAAAATACCGAATTTTCGGGTGTTTTGAGCCTGAATTTGAGATATAAACGGATACTGAAGATGCATGCACATATCGACTATGGGCACCTAAAATATCGATTTTGAGCAGATTTTGGGCCTGTATTTTGAAAATATTCTAACACGGAGTAGGCATGTACAGATCGCTTCTGGGACCCCAAAATATCGAATTTTCGGGTGTTTTGAGCCTAAATTTGAGATATAAACTGGCAAAGAATATCCATGCACATATTGACTTGAGACACCTAAAATATCGATTTTTAGCATGTTTTGAACCTATATTTTGCAAACATTCTAGCACTGAGTAGGCATGTACAGATCTCTTCTTGGACCCAAAAATATTGAATTTTTGGGTGTTTTGAGCCTGAATTTGAGATATAAACGGGTACAGAAGATGCATGCACATATTGACATTGGGCACCTAAAATATCGATTTTTAGCATGTATTGGGTTTTTTTTTTTGAAAATATTCTAGCACTGAGTAGGCATGTACAGATCGCTTCTTTGACTCAAAAATATCGATTTTTCGGGTGTTTTGAGCCTGAATTTGAGATATAAACGGGTACAGAAGATGCATGCACATATCGACATTAGGCACTTAAAATATCGATTTTTAGCATGTTTTGGGCCTATATTTTGAAAATATTCTATCACTGAGTAGGCATGTACAGATTGCTTTTGGGACAAAAAAATTTTGAATTTTCGGGTGTTTTGAGCATGAATTTGGGATATAAACAGGTACAAAAGGTGTATGCACATCTCGTCTTTGGACACGTAAAATATTGATTTTTAGCATGTTTTAAGCCTATATTTTAAAACATTCTAGCACTGAGTAGACATGTACAGATCGCTTCGGGGACCCAAGAATATTGAATTTTTGGGTGTTTTAAGCCTGAATTTAAGATATAAACGGGCACTGAAGATGCAAGCACATATCGACTTTTTGCACCTAAAATATCGATTTTGAGCATGTTTTGGGTCTGTATCTTGAAAACATTCTAGCATGGAGTAGGGATGTACAGATCGCTTCTGGGACACAAAAATATCGAATTTTAGGATGTTTTGAGCCTGAATTTGAGATATAAACCGTTACAGATAATGCATGCACATATCAACTTTGGGCACCAAAAATATCGATTTTTAGCATGTTTAGGGTCTTTTTTTCTAAAATACTCTAACACGGAGTAGGCATGTACAGATCGCTTCTGGGACCCAAAAATATCGAATTTTCGGGTGTTTTGAGCCTAAATTTAAGATATAAACGGGTACAGAAGATGCATGCACATATCGACTTGGGAAACCTAATATATATATTTTTAGCATGTTTTAAACCTATATTTTAAAAACATTCTAGCACTGAGTAGGCATGTACAGATCGCTTCTGGAACCCAAAAATATTGACTTTTCAGGTGTTTAGAGCTTGAATTTGAAATATAAACGGGTACAGAGCATGCATGGACACTTTGACTTTGGGCACCCAAAATATCGATTTTTAGCATGTTTTGGGCCAATATCTTGAAATTATTCTAGCACTGAGTAGGCATGTACAGATCGCTTCTTGGACCCGTAAATATTGAATTTTCCGTTGTTTTGAGCCTGAATTTGAGATATAAATGAGTACTGAAGATGCATGCACATATCGACTTGGGACACCTATAATATTAATTTTTAGCATGTTTTTAACCTATATTTTAAAAACATTCTAGCACTGAGTAGACATGTACAGATCGCTTCTGGAACCTAAAACTATTGAATATTCGGGTGTTTTGAGCCTGAATTTGAGATATAAACCGGTACTGAAGATACATGCACATATCGACTTTTTGCACCTAAAATATCGATTTTAAGCTTGTGTTGGGTCTGTATCTTGAAAACATTCTAGCAAGAAGTAGGCATGTACAGATTGCTTCTGGGACCCAAAAATACCGAATTTTCGGGTGTTTTGAGCTTGAATTTGAGATATTAACGGATACTGAAGATGCATGCGCATATCGACTATGGGCACCTAAAATATCGATTTTGAGCATATTTTGGGCCTGTATTTTAAAAATATTCTAACACGGAGTAGGTATGTACAGATCGCTTCTGGGATTCAAAAATATCGAATTTTCGGGTGTTTTGAGCCTGAATTTGAGATATAAACGGGTACAGAAGATGCATGAACATATCGACATTGGACACCAAAAATATCGATTTTTAGCATGTTTTGAGTCTATATTTTGAAAACATTCTAGCACTGCGTAGGCATGTACAGATCGCTTCTGGGACCCAAAAATATCGAATTTTCGAGTGTTTTGAGCCTGAATTTGAGATATAAACGGGTACTGAAGATGCATGCACATATCGACTTTTTGCACCTAAAATATCGATTTTGGGCATGTTTTGGGTCTGTATCTTGAAAACATTCTAGCATGGAGTAGCCATATACAAGTTGCTTCTGGGAGCAAAAAATATCGAATTTTCGGGTGTTTTGAGCCTGAATTTGAGATATAAACGAGTACAGAAAATACATGCACATATCGACTTGGGACACCTAAAATATAAATTTTTAGCATGTTTTAAACCTATATTTTAAAAACATTCTAGCACTGAGTAGATATGTACAGATCGCTTCTGGAACCTAAAACTATTGAATTTTAGGGTGTTTTGAGCCTGAATTAAAGATATAAAACGGTACTGAAGATACATGCACATATCGACTTTTTGCACCTAAAATATCGATTTTAAGCTTGTTTTGGATCTGTATCTTGAAAACATTCTAGCAAGAAGTAGGCATGTACAGATCACTTCTGGGACCCAAAAATACCGAATTTTCGGGTGTTTTGAGCCTGAATTTGAGATATAAACGGATACTGAAGATGCATGCACATATCGACTATGGGCACCTAAAATATCGATTTTGAGCAGATTTTGGGCCTGTATTTTGAAAATATTCTAACACGGAGTAGGCATGTACAGATCGCTTCTGGGACCCCAAAATATCGAATTTTCGGGTGTTTTGAGCCTAAATTTGAGATATAAACTGGCAAAGAATATCCATGCACATATTGACTTGAGACACCTAAAATATCGATTTTTAGCATGTTTTGAACCTATATTTTGCAAACATTCTAGCACTGAGTAGGCATGTACAGATCTCTTCTTGGACCCAAAAATATTGAATTTTTGGGTGTTTTGAGCCTGAATTTGAGATATAAACGGGTACAGAAGATGCATGCACATATTGACATTGGGCACCTAAAATATCGATTTTTAGCATGTATTGGGTTTTTTTTTTTGAAAATATTCTAGCACTGAGTAGGCATGTACAGATCGCTTCTTTGACTCAAAAATATCGATTTTTCGGGTGTTTTGAGCCTGAATTTGAGATATAAACGGGTACAGAAGATGCATGCACATATCGACATTAGGCACTTAAAATATCGATTTTTAGCATGTTTTGGGCCTATATTTTGAAAATATTCTATCACTGAGTAGGCATGTACAGATTGCTTTTGGGACAAAAAAATTTTGAATTTTCGGGTGTTTTGAGCATGAATTTGGGATATAAACAGGTACAAAAGGTGTATGCACATCTCGTCTTTGGACACGTAAAATATTGATTTTTAGCATGTTTTAAGCCTATATTTTAAAACATTCTAGCACTGAGTAGACATGTACAGATCGCTTCGGGGACCCAAGAATATTGAATTTTTGGGTGTTTTAAGCCTGAATTTAAGATATAAACGGGCACTGAAGATGCAAGCACATATCGACTTTTTGCACCTAAAATATCGATTTTGAGCATGTTTTGGGTCTGTATCTTGAAAACATTCTAGCATGGAGTAGGGATGTACAGATCGCTTCTGGGACACAAAAATATCGAATTTTAGGATGTTTTGAGCCTGAATTTGAGATATAAACCGTTACAGATAATGCATGCACATATCAACTTTGGGCACCAAAAATATCGATTTTTAGCATGTTTAGGGTCTTTTTTTCTAAAATACTCTAACACGGAGTAGGCATGTACAGATCGCTTCTGGGACCCAAAAATATCGAATTTTCGGGTGTTTTGAGCCTAAATTTAAGATATAAACGGGTACAGAAGATGCATGCACATATCGACTTGGGAAACCTAATATATATATTTTTAGCATGTTTTAAACCTATATTTTAAAAACATTCTAGCACTGAGTAGGCATGTACAGATCGCTTCTGGAACCCAAAAATATTGACTTTTCAGGTGTTTAGAGCTTGAATTTGAAATATAAACGGGTACAGAGCATGCATGGACACTTTGACTTTGGGCACCCAAAATATCGATTTTTAGCATGTTTTGGGCCAATATCTTGAAATTATTCTAGCACTGAGTAGGCATGTACAGATCGCTTCTTGGACCCGTAAATATTGAATTTTCCGTTGTTTTGAGCCTGAATTTGAGATATAAATGAGTACTGAAGATGCATGCACATATCGACTTGGGACACCTATAATATTAATTTTTAGCATGTTTTTAACCTATATTTTAAAAACATTCTAGCACTGAGTAGACATGTACAGATCGCTTCTGGAACCTAAAACTATTGAATATTCGGGTGTTTTGAGCCTGAATTTGAGATATAAACCGGTACTGAAGATACATGCACATATCGACTTTTTGCACCTAAAATATCGATTTTAAGCTTGTGTTGGGTCTGTATCTTGAAAACATTCTAGCAAGAAGTAGGCATGTACAGATTGCTTCTGGGACCCAAAAATACCGAATTTTCGGGTGTTTTGAGCTTGAATTTGAGATATTAACGGATACTGAAGATGCATGCGCATATCGACTATGGGCACCTAAAATATCGATTTTGAGCATATTTTGGGCCTGTATTTTAAAAATATTCTAACACGGAGTAGGTATGTACAGATCGCTTCTGGGATTCAAAAATATCGAATTTTCGGGTGTTTTGAGCCTGAATTTGAGATATAAACGGGTACAGAAGATGCATGAACATATCGACATTGGACACCAAAAATATCGATTTTTAGCATGTTTTGAGTCTATATTTTGAAAACATTCTAGCACTGCGTAGGCATGTACAGATCGCTTCTGGGACCCAAAAATATCGAATTTTCGAGTGTTTTGAGCCTGAATTTGAGATATAAACGGGTACTGAAGATGCATGCACATATCGACTTTTTGCACCTAAAATATCGATTTTGGGCATGTTTTGGGTCTGTATCTTGAAAACATTCTAGCATGGAGTAGCCATATACAAGTTGCTTCTGGGAGCAAAAAATATCGAATTTTCGGGTGTTTTGAGCCTGAATTTGAGATATAAACGAGTACAGAAAATACATGCACATATCGACTTGGGACACCTAAAATATAAATTTTTAGCATGTTTTAAACCTATATTTTAAAAACATTCTAGCACTGAGTAGATATGTACAGATCGCTTCTGGAACCTAAAACTATTGAATTTTAGGGTGTTTTGAGCCTGAATTAAAGATATAAAACGGTACTGAAGATACATGCACATATCGACTTTTTGCACCTAAAATATCGATTTTAAGCTTGTTTTGGATCTGTATCTTGAAAACATTCTAGCAAGAAGTAGGCATGTACAGATCACTTCTGGGACCCAAAAATACCGAATTTTCGGGTGTTTTGAGCCTGAATTTGAGATATAAACGGATACTGAAGATGCATGCACATATCGACTATGGGCACCTAAAATATCGATTTTGAGCAGATTTTGGGCCTGTATTTTGAAAATATTCTAACACGGAGTAGGCATGTACAGATCGCTTCTGGGACCCCAAAATATCGAATTTTCGGGTGTTTTGAGCCTAAATTTGAGATATAAACTGGCAAAGAATATCCATGCACATATTGACTTGGGACACCTAAAATATCGATTTTTAGCATGTTTTGAACCTATATTTTGCAAACATTCTAGCACTGAGTAGGCATGTACAGATCTCTTCTTGGACCCAAAAATATTGAATTTTTGGGTGTTTTGAGCCTGAATTTGAGATATAAACGGGTACAGAAGATGCATGCACATATTGACATTGGGCACCTAAAATATCGATTTTTAGCATGTATTGGTTTTTTTTTTTGAAAATATTCTAGCACTGAGTAGGCATGTACAGATCGCTTCTTTGACTCAAAAATACCGAATTTTCGGGTGTTTTGAGCCTGAATTTGAGATATAAACGAGTACAGAAGATGCATGCACATATCGACTTTGGGCACCCAAAATATCGATTTTGAGCATGTTTTGGACCTATATTTTGAAAGTATTCTAACACAGGGTAGGCATGTACAGATCGCTTCTGGGACACGAAAATATCGAATTTTCGGGTGTTTTGAGCCTGAATTTGAGATATAATCGGGTACAGAAAATACATGTACATATCGACTTTGGGCACCCAAAATATCGATTTTGAGCATGTTTTGGGCCTATAATTTGAAAATACTCTAACACGGAGTAGGCATGTACAGATCGCTTCTGGGACCTAAAAATATCAAATTTTCGGATGTTTTGAGCCTGAATTTGAGATATAAACGGGTACAGAAGATGCATGCACTTGTCGACTATGGGCAGCTAAAATATCGATTTTCAGCATGTTTTGGGCATGTATTTTGAAAGTATTCTAACACGGAGTAAACTTGTACAGATCGCTTCTGGGACACAAAAATATCGAAATTTCGGGTTTTTTGAGCTTGAATTTGAGATATAAACAGGTACAGAACATGCATGCACTTATTGACTTGGGACACCTAAAATATAGATTTTTAGCATGTTTTAAGCCTGTATCTTGGAAACATTCTAGCACTGAGTAGCTATGTACAGATCGCTTCTGGAACACAAAAAATATGAATTTTCGGGTGTTTTGAGCCTGAATTTGATATGTAAACAGGTAATGAAGATGCATGCACATATCGACTCTTTGCACCTAAAATATCGATTTTGATCATGTTTTGGGTCTGTATTGTGAAAATACTCTAACAAGAAGTAGGCATGTACATATCGCTTCTGGGACACAAAAATTTCGAATTTTCGGGTGTTTTGAGCCTGAATTTGAGATATAAACGGGTACAGAAGATGCATGCACATATCGACTTTGGTCACCTAAAATATCGATTTTTAGCTTGTTTTGGGCCTATATTTTAAAAATATTCTATTACTGAGTAGGCATGTACAGATCGCTTGTCTGACCCAAAAATATCGAATTTCCTGGTGTTTTGAGCCTGAATTTGAGATATAAACGGGTACAGAAGATGCATGCGCATATCGACTTTGGGCACCTAAAATATCGATTTTCAGCATGTTTTATGGCCTGTATTTTGAAAGTACTCTAACACGGAGTAGGCATGTACAGATCGCTTCTGAGACCCAAAATTATTAAATTTTCTAGTGTTTTGAGCCTAAATTTGAGATATAGACGGATACAGCATATGCATGCACATATCGACATTTGGCATCTATAATATCGATTTTCAGCTTGTTTTGGGCCTATATTTTAAAAATATTTTATCTCTGAATAGGCATGTACAGATCGCTTTTGTGACCCAAAAATATCGAATTTTCGGGTGTTTTGAGCCTGAATTTGGGATATAAACGGGTACAAAAGATGTATGCACATATCGACTTTGGACACGTAAAATATCGATTTTTAGCATGTATTAAGCCAATATTTTGAAAACATTGTAGCACTGAGTAGACATGTACAGATCGCTTCGGGGACCCAAAAATATTGAATTTTTGGGTGTTTTGAGCCTGCGTTTGAGATATAAACGGGTACTGAAGATGCCTGCACATATCCACTTTTTGCACCTAAAATATCGATTTTGAGCATATTTTGGGTCTGTATCTTCAAAACATTCTAGAAAAGCGTAGGCATGTACAAGTCGCTTCTGGGACCAAAAAATATCGAATTTTCGGGTGTTTTGAGCATGAATTTGAGATATAAACGGGTACAGAAGATGCATGCACATATCGACTATGTGGAGCTAAAATATCGATTTTCAGCATGTTTTGGGCCTGAATTTTGAAAATACTCTAAAACGGAGTAGGCATGTACAGATCGCTTCTGGGACCCAAAAACCTCGAATTTTCGGGTGTTTTGAGCATGAATTTGAGATATAAACGGGTCCAAAAGATGTATGCACATATCGACTTTGGACACGTAAAATATCGTTTTTTAGCATGTTTTAAGCCTATATTTTGAAAACATTCTAGCAGTAAGTAGACATGTACAGATCGCTTCTGGGACCAAAAAATATTGAATTTTTGGGTGTTTTGAGCCTGCATTTGAGATATAAACGGGTACTGAAGATGCATGATCATATCGACTTTTTGCACCTAAAATATCGAGTTTGAGCATATTTTGGCTCTGTATCTTGAAAACATTCTAGCAAAGAGTAGGCATGTACAGATATCTTCTGTGACACAAAAATATCGTATTTTCGGGTGTTTTGAGCCTGAATTCTAGATATAAACGGGTACAGAAGATAAATGCACGTATCGACTTTGAGCACCCAAAATATCGATTTTCAGCATGTTTTTGACATGTACTTTGAAAATACTCTAACACGAAGTAGGCATGTACAGATATCTTCTGTGACACAAAAATATCGAATTTTCGGGTGTTTTGAGCCTGAATTCTAGATATAAACGGGTACAGAAGATGCATGCACATATCGACTTTGGGCACCTAAAATATCGATTTTTAGCTTGTTTTGGGCCTATATTTTAAAAATATTCTATTACTGAGTAGATATGTACAGATCGCTTGTCTGACCCAAAAATATCGAATTTCCGGGTGTTTTGAGCCTGAATTTGAGATATAAACGGGTACATAAGATGCATGCGCATATCGACTTTGGGCACCTAAAATATCGATTTTCAGCATGTTTTATTACCTGTATTTTGAAAGTACTCTAACATGGAGTAGGCATGTACAGATCGCTTCTGGGACCCAAAAATATTAAATTTTCGGGTGTTCAGAGCCTGAATTTGAGATATAAACGGGTACAGCATATGCATGCACATATCGACATTGGGCACCTAAATATCGATTTTAGCTTGTTTTGGGACTATATTTTAAAAATATTCTATCACTGAATAGGCATGTACAGATCGCTTCTGTGACCCAAAAATATCGAATTTTTGGGTGTTTTGAGCCTGAATTTAGGATATAAACGGGTACAAAAGATGTATGCACATATCGACTTTGGACACGTAAAATATCGATTTTTAGCATGTTTTAAGCCAATATTTTGAAAACATTGTAGCACTGAGTAGACATGTACAGATCGCTTTTGGCACCCAAAAATCTCGAATTTTCGGGTGTTTTGAGCATGAATTTGAGATATAAACGGGTACAGAAGATGCATGCGCATATCGACTTTGGGCACCTAAAATATCGATTTTCAGCATGTTTTATGGCCTGTATTTTGAAAGTACTCTAACATGGAGTAGGCATGTACAGATCGCTTCTGGGACCCAAAAATATTAAATTTTCGGGTGTTTTGAGCCTGAATTTGAGATATAAACGGGTACAGCATATGCATGCACATATCGACATTGGGCACCTAAATATCGATTTTAGCTTGTTTTGGGACTATATTTTAAAAATATTCTATCACTGAATAGGCATGTACAGATCGCTTCTGTGACCCAAAAATATCGAATTTTTGGGTGTTTTGAGCCTGAATTTAGGATATAAACGGGTACAAAAGATGTATGCACATATCGACTTTGGACACGTAAAATATCGATTTTTAGCATGTTTTAAGCCAATATTTTGAAAACATTGTAGCACTGAGTAGACATGTACAGATCGCTTTTGGGACCCAAAAATATTGAATTTTTGGGTGTTTTGAGCCTGCATTTGAGATATAAACGGGTACTGAAGATGCATGCACATATCCACTTTTTGCACCTAAAATATCGATTTTGAGAATATTTTGGGTCTGTATCTTGAAAACATTATAGCAAAGAGTAGGCATGTACAAGTCGCTTCTGGGACCAAAAAAATCGAATTTTCGAGTGTCTTGAGTCTGAATTTGAGATATAAACAGGTAAAGAAGATGCATGCACATATCGACTTTAGACACCTAAATTATCGATTTTTAGCATGTTTTGTGCCTATATTTAAAAAGAATACACTAACACAGAGTAGGCATGTACAGATCGCTTCTGGGACCCAAAAATATCGAATTTTCGGGTGTTTTGAGCATGAATTTGAGATATAAACGGGTACAGAAGATGCATGCACATATCGACTATGTGGAGCTAAAATATCGATTTTAGCATGTTTTGGGCCTGAATTTTGAAAATACTCTAACACGGAGTAGGCATGTACAGATCGCTTCTGGGACCAAAAAATCTAGAATTTTCGGGTGTTTTGAACATGAATTTGAGATATAAACGGGTACAGAAGATGCATGCACATATCGACTTTGGGCACCTAAATTATCGATTTTTAGCATGTTCTGAGCCTATATTTTGAAAACATTCTAGCACTGAAAATACATGTACAGATCGCTTCTGGGATCCAAAAAAATTGAATTTTCCGTCAATTTGAGCCTGAATTTGAGATATAAACGGGTACTGAAGATGCATGCAGATATCAACTTTCGGCACCCAAGATATCGATATTTAACATGTTTTGGGCCTATATTTTGAAAATACGCTAACACAGAGTAGGCATGTACAGATTGCTTCTGGGGCCCAAAAACATCGAATTTTCGGGAATTTTGAGCCTGAATTTGAGATATAATCGGGTACAAAAGATGCATGCTCATATCCATTTTGGGCACCTAAAATATCGATTTTTAGCATGTTTTGGGCCTGTATTTTGAAAGTACTCAAACACGGAGTAGGCATGTACAGATCGCTTCTGGGACACAAAAATATCGAATTTTCGGTTGTTTTGAGCCTGAATTTGGGATATAAACGGGTACAGAAGATGCATGCACATATCGACTATGTGGAGCTAAAATATCGATTTTCAGCATGTTTTGGGCATGTATTTTCAAAATACTCTAACACGGAGTAGGCATGTACAGATCGCTTCTGGGACCCAAAAATATCGAATTTTCGGGTGTTTTGAACCTAAATTTGAGATATAAACGGGTACAGAACATGCATGCACATATTGACTTTGGGCACCCAAAATATCGATTTTTAGCATGTTCTGAGCCTCTATTTTAAAAATATTCTAGCACTGAGTAGGCATGTACAGATCGCTTCTGGGACCCAAAAATATTGAATTTTCGGGTGTTTTGAGCCTGAATTTGAGATATAACCGGGTACAGCGAATGCATACACATATTGACTTTGTGCACCTAAAATATCAATTTTCAGCATTATTTGGGCCTGTATATAAAAACACTGTAACACGGAGTATGCATGTACAGATCGCTTCTGGGACCCAAAAATATCGAATTTTCGGAGTTTTGAGCCTGAATTTGAGATATAAACGGGTACAGAAGATGCATGCTCATATCGACTTTTTGCACCTAAAATATCGATTTTAAAACATTTTTTGGGTCTGTATCTTAAAACTTTCTAGCAAGAAGTAGGCATGTACAGATTGTTTCTGGGACACAAAAATATCGAATTTTCGAGTGTTTTGAACCTGAATTTGGGATATAGACGGGTACAGAAGATGCATACACATATTGACTTTGGGCAGCTAAAATATCGATTTACAGCATGTTTTGGGCCTGTATTTTGAAAATACTCTAAGACTGAGTAGGCATGTACAGATCGCTTATGGGACCCAAAAATATCGATTTTTCGGGTGTTTTGAGCCTGAATTTGAGATATAAACGGGTACAGAATACGCATGCACATATCGACAATGGTCACCTAAAATATCGATTTTTAGCTTGTTTTAAGCCTATAGTTTGAAAATATTCTATCACTGAGTAGGCATGTACAGATAGCTTCTGTGACCCAAAAATATCGAATTTTCGGGTGTTTTGAGCCTGAATTTGGGATATAAACTGGTACAAAAGACGTATGCATATATTGACTTTGGACACGTAAAATATCGATTTTAGCATGTTTTAAGCCTATTTTTAAAAAATACTCTAACACAGAGTAGGCATGTAGAGATCGCTTCTTGGACCCAAAAATATCGAATTTTTGGGTATTTTGAGCCTGAATTTGAGATATGATCGGGTACAGAAGATGCATGCACATATCGACTTTGGGCACCTAAAATATCGATTTTCAGCATTTTTTATGGCCTGTATTTTGAAAGTACTCTAACACGGAGTAGGCATGTACAGATCACTTCTGGAACCCAAAAATATTAAATTTTCGGGTGTTTTGAGCCTGAATTTGAGATATAAACGGGTACAGAAGATGCATGCACATATCGACTATGGGCAGCTAAAATATCGATTTTCAGCATGTTTTGGGCATGTATTTTGAAAATACTCAAACACGGAGTAGGCATATACAGATCGCTTCTGGGACCCAAAAATATCGAATTTTCGGGTGTTTTGAGCCTAAATTTGAGATATAAACGGGTACAGAACATGCATGCACATATTGACTTTGGGCACCCAAAATATCAATTTTCAGCATTATTTGGGCCTGTATATAAAAACACTGTAACACGGAGTATGCATGTACAGATCGCTTCTGGGACCCAAAAATATCGAATTTTCGGAGTTTTGAGCCTGAATTTGAGATATAAACGGGTACAGAAGATGCATGCTCATATCGACTTTTTGCACCTAAAATATCGATTTTAAAACATTTTTTGGGTCTGTATCTTAAAACTTTCTAGCAAGAAGTAGGCAGGTACAGATTGTTTCTGGGACACAAAAATATCGAATTTTCGAGTGTTTTGAACCTGAATTTGGGATATAGACACATATTGACTTTGGGCAGCTAAAATATCGATTTACAGCATGTTTTAGGCCTGTATTTTGAAAATACTCTAACACGGAGTAGGCATGTACAGATCGCTTTTGGGACCCAAAAATATCGAATTTTTGGGTGTTTTGAGCCTGAATTTGAGATATAAACGGGTACAGAAGATGCATGCACATATCGACTTCGGGCACCTAAAATATCGATTTTTAGAATGTTCTGAGCCTCTATTTTGAAAACATTCTAGCACTGAGTAGGCATGTACAGATCGCTTCTGGGACCCAAAAATATTTAATTTTCGGGTGTTTTGAGCCTGAATTTGAGATATAACCGGGTACAGAGAATGCATGCACATATTGACTTTGTGCACCTAAAATATCAATTTTCAACATGTTTTGGGCCTGTATTTAAAAAACACTCCAACACGGAGTATGCAGGTAAAGATCGCTTCTGGGACACAAAAATATCGAATTTTCGGAGTTTCGAGCCTGAATTTGAGATATAAACGGGTACAGAAGATGCATGCACATATCGACTTTTTGCACCTAAAATATCGATTTTGAGCATGTTTTTGGTCTGTATCTTGAAAACTTTGTAGCAAGAAGTAGGCATGTACAGACTGCTTCTGGGACCCAAAAATATCGAATTTTCGAGTGTTTTGAACCTGAATTTGGGATATAGACGGGTACAGAAGATGCATACACATATTGACTTTGGGCAACTAAAATATCGATTTACTGCATGTTTTAGGCCTGTATTTTGAAAATACTCTAACACGGAGTATGCATGTACAGATGACTTTTGGGACCCAAAAATATCGAATAATCGGGTGTTTTGAGTCTGAATTTGAGATATAAACGGGTACAGAAGATGCATGCACATATCGACTTTTTGCTCCTAAAATATCGATTTTGAGCATGTTTTGGGTCTGTATCTTGAAAAAATTCTTGGAAGGAGTAGGTATGTGCAGATCGCTTCTGGGACCCAAAAATATCGAATTTTCGGGTGTTTTGAACCTGAATTTGGGATATAGACGGATACAGAAGATGCATGCACATATCGACTTTGGGCACCTAAAAGATCGATTTTGAGCATGTTTTGGGCCTGTATTTTGATAATACTCTAACACGGAGTAGGCATGTACCGATCACTTCGGGGACCCAAAAATATAGAATTTTCGAGTGTTTTGAACCTAAATTTGGGATATACACGGGTACAGATGATGCATACACATATTGACTTTGGGCACCTAAAATATAGATTTTCAGCATGTTTTGGGCCTGTATTTTAAAAACACTCTAACACGGAGTATGCACGTACAGATCGCTTCTGGGACCCAAAAATATTGAATTCTAGGGTGTTTTGAGCCTGAATTTGAGATATAAACGGGTACAGAAGATGCATGCACATATCGACTTTGGGCACCTAAAATATCGATTTTTAGTATGTTTTGGGCCTGTATTTTAAAAATACTCTAACACGGAGTAGACATGTACATATCGCTTTTGGGACCCAAAAATATCGAATTTTCGGGTGTTTTGAACCTGAATTTGATATATAAACGGGTACAGAAGAAGCATCCACTTATCGACTTTGAACACCTAAAATATCGATTTTTAGCATGTTCTGAGCCTATATTTTGAAAACATTCTAGCACTGAAAATGCATGTACAGATCGCTTAAGGGACCCAAAAATATTGAATTTTCGGATGTTTTGAGCCTGAATTTGAGATATAAACGGGTACAGAAGATGCATGCACATATCGACTTTGGGCACCTAAAATATCGATTTTTAGTATGTTTTGGACCTGTAATTTAAAAATACTCTAACACGGAGTAGACATGTACAGATCCCTTTTGGGACCCAAAAATATCGAATTTTCGGGTGTTTTGAGCCTGAATTTGAGATATAAACGGGTACAGAAGATGCATGCACATATCGACATTTTGCACCTAAAATATCGATTTTGAGCATGTTTTGGGTCTGTATCTTGAAAAAATTCTAGGAAGGAGTAGGTATGTGCAGATCGCTTCTGGGACCCAAAAATATCGAATTTTCGGGTGTTTTGAACCTGAATTTGGGATATAGACGGATACAGAAGATGCATGCACATATCGACTTTGGGCACCTACAATATCGATTTTGAGCATGTTTTGGGCCTGTATTTTGAAAATACTCTAACACGGAGTAGGCATGTACCGATTACTTCGGGGACCCAAAAATATAGAATTTTCGAGTGTTTTGAACCTAAATTTGGGATATACACGGGTACAGAAGATGCATACACATATTGACTTTGGGCACCTAAAATATAGATTTTCAGCATGTTTTGGGCCTGTATTTTAAAAACACTCTAACACGGAGTAGACATGTACAGATCGCTTTTGGGACCCAAAAATATCGAATTTTCGGGTGTTTTGAGCCTGAATTTGAGATATAAACGAGTACAGAAGATGCATGCACATATCGACATTTTGCACCTAAAATATCGATTTTGAGCATGTTTTGGGTCTGTATCTTGAAAAAATTCTAAGAAGGAGTAGGTATGTACAGATCGCTTCTGGAACCCAAAAATATCGAATTTTCGGGTGTTTTGAACCTGTATTTGGAATATAGACGGATACAAAAGATACATGCACATATCGACTTTGGGCTCCTAAAATATCGATTTTCAGCATGTTTTGGGCATGTATTTTGAAAATACTCAAACACGGAGTAGGCATATACAGATCGCTTCTGGGACCCAAAAATATCGAATTTTCGGGTGTTTTGAGCCTTAATTTGAGATAAAAACGGGTACAGAACATGCATGCACATATTGACTTTGGGCACCCAAAATATCGATTTTTAGCATGTTCTGAGCCTCTATTTTGAAAATATTCTAGCACTGAGTAGGCATGTACAGATCGCTTCTGGGACCCAAAAATATTTAATTTTCGGGTGTTTTGAGCCTGAATTTGAGATATAACCGGGTACAGCGAATGCATAAACATATTGACTTTGTGCACCTAAAATATCAATTTTCAGCATTATTTGGGCCTGTATATAAAAACACTGTAACACGCAGTATGCATGTACAGATTGCTTCTGGGACCCAAAAATATCGAATTTTCGGAGTTTTGAGCCTGAATTTGAGATATAAACGGGTACAGAAGATGCATGCACATATCGACTTTTTGCACCTAAAATATCGATTTTGAGCATGTTTTTGGTCTGTATCTTGAAAACTTTCTAGCAAGAAGTAGGCATGTACAGACTGCTTCTGGGACCCAAAAATATCGAATTTTCGAGTGTTTTGAACCTGAATTTGGGATATAGACGGGTACAGAAGATGCATACACATATTGACTTTGGGCAACTAAAATATCGATTTACTGCATGTTTTAGGCCTGTATTTTGAAAATACTCTAACACGGAGTATGCATGTACAGATGGCTTTTGGGACCCAAAAATATCGAATAATCGGGTGTTTTGAGTCTGAATTTGAGATATAAACGGGTACAGAAGATGCATGCACATATCGACTTTGGGGACCTAAATTATCGATTTTGAGCATGTTTTTGGCCTATATTTTAAAAACACTCTAACACGGAGTATGCACGTACAGATCGCTTCTGGGACCCAAATAAATCGAATTTTCGGGGGTTTTGAGCCAGAATTTGGGATATAACCGGGTACACAGGATGCATGCACATATCGACTTTTTGCACCTAAAATATCGATTTTTAAGCATGTTTTGGGTCTGTATCTTGAAAACATTCTAGCAAGGAGTAGGCACGTACAGATCGCTTCTGGGACCCCAAAAAATTGAATTTTCGGGTGTTTTGAGCCTGAATTTGAGATATAAACGGGTACAGAAGATGCATGCACATATCGACTTTGGGCACCTAAAATATCGATTTTTAGTATGTTTTGGGCCTGTATTTTAAAAATACTCTAACACGGAGTAGACATGTACAGATCGCTTTTGGGACCCAAAAAATCGAATTTTCGGGTGTTTTGAGCCTGAATTTGAGATATAAACGGGTACAGAAGAAGCATGCACATATCGACTTTGGTCACCTAAAATATCGATTTTTAGCATGTTTTGAGCCTATATTTTGAAAACATTCTAGCACTGAGTATGCATGTACAGATCGCTTAAGGGACCCAAAAATGTGGAATTTTCGGGTATTATGAGCCTGAATTTGAGATATAAACGGGTACAGAAGATGCATGCACATATCGACTTTGGGCACCTACAATATCGATTTTGAGCATGTTTTGGGCCTGTATTTTGAAAATACTCTAACACGGAGTATGCACGTACAGATCGCTTCTGGGACCCAAAAATATTGAATTCTAGGGTGTTTTGAGCCTGAATTTGAGATATAAACGGGTACAGAAGATGCATGCACATATCGACTTTGGGCACCTAAAATATCGATTTTTAGTATGTTTTGGGCCTGTATTTTAAAAATACTCTAACACGGAGTAGACATGTACACATCGCTTTTGGGACCCAAAAATATCGAATTTTCGGGTGTTTTGAACCTGAATTTGAGATATAAACGGGTACAGAAGAAGCATCCACTTATCGACTTTGAACACATAAAATATCGATTTTTAGCATGTTCTGAGCCTATATTTTGAAAACATTCTAGCACTGAAAATGCATGTACAGATTGCTTCTGGGACCCAAAAATATCGAATTTTCGAGCGTTTTGAACCTGAATTTGGGATATAGACGGGTACAGAAGATGCATACACATATTGACTTTGGGCAGCTAAAATATCGATTTACAGCATGTTTTAGGCCTGTATTTTGAAAATACTCTAACACGGAGTAGGCATGTACAGATCGCTTTTGGGACCCAAAAATATCGAATTTTTGGGAGTTTTGAGCCTGAATTTGAGATATAAACGGGTACAGAACATGCATGCATATATCGACTTCGGGCACCTAAAATATCGATTTTAAGAATGTTCTGAGCCTCTATTTTGAAAACGTTCTAGCACTGAGTAGGCATGTACAGATCGCTTCTGGGACCCAAAAATATTTAATTTTCGGGTGTTTTGAGCCTGAATTTGAGATATAACCGGGTACAGAGAATGCATGCACATATTGACTTTGTGCACCTAAAATATCAATTTTCAACATGTTTTGGGCCTGTATTTAAAAAACACTCTAACACGGAGTATGCAGGTACAGATCGCTTCTGGGACACAAAAATATCGAATTTTCGGAGTTTTGAGCCTGAATTTGAGATATAAACGGGTACAGAAGATGCATGCACATATCGACTTTTTGCACCTAAAATATCGATTTTGAGCATGTTTTTGGTCTGTATCTTGAAAACTTTCTAGCAAGAAGTAGGCATGAACAGACTGCTTCTGGGACCCAAAAATATCGAATTTTCCAGTGTTTTGAACCTGAATTTGGGATATAGACGGGTACAGAAGATGCATACACATATTGACTTTGGGCAACTAAAATATCGATTTACTGCATGTTTTAGGCCTGTATTTTGAAAATACTCTAACACGGAGTATGCATGTACAGATGGCTTTTGGGACCCAAAAATATCGAATAATCGGGTGTTTTGAGTCTGAATTTGAGATATAAACGGCTACAGAAGATGCATGCACATATCGACTTTGGGGACATAAATTATCGATTTTGAGCATGTTTTTGGCCTATATTTTAAAAACACTCTAACACGGAGTATGCACGTACAGATCGCTTCTGGGACCCAAATAAATCGAATTTTAGGGGGTTTTGAGCCAGAATTTGGGATATAACCGGGTACACAGGATGCATGCACATATCGACTTTTTGCTCCTAAAATATCGATTTTGAGCATGTTTTGGGTCTGTATCTTGAAAAAATTCTAGGAAGGAGTAGGTATGTACAGATCGCTTCTAGGACCCAAAAATATCGAATTTTCGGGTGTTTTGAACCTGAATTTGGGATATAGACGGATACAGAAGATGCATGCACATATCGACTTTGGGCACCTACAATATCGGTTTTGAGCATGTTTTGGGCCTGTATTTTGAAAATACTCTAACACGGAGTAGGCATGTACAGATCACTTCGGGGACCCAAAAATATCGAATTTTCGGGTGTTTTGAGCCTGAATTTGAGATATAAACGGGTACAGAAGATGCATGCACATATCGACATTTTGCACCTAAAATATCGATTTAGAGCATGTTTTGGGTCTGTATCTTGAAAAAATTCTAGGAAGGAGTAGGTATGTACAGATCGCTTTAGGAACCCAAAAATATCGAATTTTCGGGTGTTTTGAACCTGAATTTGGAATATAGACGGATACAAAAGATGCATGCACATATCGACTTTGGGCACCTAAAATATCGATTTTGAGCATGTTTTGGGCCTGTATCTTGGAAATACTCTAACACGGAGTAGGCATGTACAAATCGCTTCGGGGACAAAAAAAATATTGAATTTTCGGGTGTTTTGAGCCTGAATTTGAGATATAAACGGGTACAGAAGATGCATGCACATATCGACTTTTTGCACCTAAAATATCGATTTTGAGCATGTTTTGGGTGTGTATCTTGAAAACATTCTAACAAGAAGTAGGCATGTACGGATTGTTTCTGGGACCCTGAAATATAGAATTTTCGAGTGTTTTGAACCTGAATTTGGGATATACACGGGTACAGAAGATGCATACACATATTGACTTTAGGCACCTAAAATATCGATTTTCAGCATGTTTTGGGCCTGAATATTAAAAACACTCTAACACGGAGTATGCACGTTCAGATCGCTTCTGGGACCCAAAAATATTGAATTTTCGGGTGTTTTGAGCCTGAATTTGAGATATAAACGGGTACAGAAGAAGCATGCACATATCGACTCTTTGCACATAAAATATCGATTTTCAGCATGTTTTAGTCCTGTATTTTAAAAACAATCTAACACGGAGTATGCACGTACAGATCGCTTCTGAGACCCAAAAATATTGAATTTTCGGGTGTTTTGAGCCTGAATTTGAGATATAAACGGGTACAGAAGATGCATGGTCATATCCACTTTGGGCACCTTAAATATCGATTTTTAGCATGTTTTGGGCTTGAAATTTTAAGGTACTCTAACACGGAGTAGGCATGCACAGATCGCTTCTGGGACCCAAAAATATCGAATTTTCGGGTGTTTTGAGCCTGAATTTGAGATATAAACGGGTACAGAAGATGCATGCACATATCGACTTTGGGCACCTAAAATATCGATTTTCAGCATTTTTTATGGCCTGTATTTTGAAAGTACTCTAACACGGAGTAGGCAAGTACAGATCGCTTCTGGGACCCAAAAATATTAAATTTTCGGGTGTTTTGAGCCTGAATTTGAGATATAAACGGGTACAGAAGATGCATGCACATATCGACTTCGGGCACCTAAAATATCGATTTTTAGCATGTTCTGAGCCTCTATTTTGAAAACATTCTAGCACTGAGTAGGCATGTAAAGATCACTTCTGGGACCCAAAAATATTTAATTTTCGGGTGTTTTGAGCCTGAATTTGAGATATAACCGGGTACAGAGAATGCATGCACATATTGACTTTGTGCACCTAAAATATCAATTTTCAACATGTTTTGCGCCTGTATTTAAAAAACACTCTAACACGGAGTATGCAGGTACAGATCGCTTCTGGGACACAAAAATATCGAATTTTCGGAGTTTTGAGCCTGAATTTGAGATATAAACGGGTACAGAAGATACATGCACATATCGACTTTTTGCACCTAAAATATCGATTTTGAGCATGTTTTTGGTCTGTATCTTGAAAACTTTCTAGCAAGAAGTAGGCATGTACAGACTGCTTCTTGGACCCAAAAATATCGAATTTTCGAGTGTTTTGAACATGAATTTGGGATATAGACGGGTACAGAAGATGCAAACACATATTGACTTTGGGCAACTAAAATATCGATTTACTGCATGTTTTAGGCCTGTATTTTGAAAATACTTTAACACGGAGTATGCATGTACAGATGGCTTTTGGGACTCAAAAATATCGAATAATCGGGTGTTTTGAGTCTGAATTTGAGATATAAACGTGTACAGAAGATGCATGCACATATCGACTTTGGGGACCTAAATTATCGATTTTGAGCATGTTTTTGGCCTATATTTTAAAAACACTCTAACACGGAGTATGCACGTACAGATCGCTTCTGGGACCCAAATAAATCGAATTTTCGGGGGTTTTGAGCCAGAATTTGGGATATAACCGGGTACACAGGATGTATGCACATATCGACTTTTTGCACCTATAATATCGATTTTGAGCATGTTTTGGGTCTGTATCTTGAAAACATTCTAGCAAGGAGTAGGCACGTACAGATCGCTTCTGGGACCCAAAAAAATTGAATTTTCGGGTGTTTTGAGCCTGAATTTGAGATATAATCGGGTACAGAAGATGCATGCACATATCGACTTTGGGCACCTAAAATATCGATTTTTAGCATGTTTTGAGCCTATATTTTGAAAACATTCTAGCACTGAGTATGCATGTACAGATCGCTTAAGGGACCCAAAAATATGGAATTTTCGGGTATTATGAGCCTGAATTTGAGATATAAACGGGTACAGAAGATGCATGCACATATCGACTTTTTGCTCCTAAAATATCGATTTTGAGCATGTTTTGGGTCTGTATCTTGAAAAAATTCTAGGAAGGAGTAGGTATGTACAGATCGCTTCTGGGACCCAAAAATATCGAATTTTCGGGTGTTTTGAACCTGAATTTGGGATATAGACGGATACAGAAGATGCATGCACATATCGACTTTTTGCACCTAAAATATCGATTTTGAGCATGTTTTGGGTGTGTATCTTGAAAACATTCTTGCAAGAAGTAGGCATGTACAGATTGCTTCTGGGACCCAAAAATATCGAATTTTCGGGTGTTTTGAGCCTGAATTTGAGATATAAACGGGTACAAAAGATGCATGCACATATCGACTTTGGGCACCTAAAATATCGATTTTTAGTATGTTTTGGGCCTGTATTTTAAAAATACTCTAACACGGAGTAGACATGTACAGATCGCTTCTGGGACCCAAAAATATCGAATTTTCGGGTGTTTTGAGCCTGAATTTGAGATATAAACGGGTACAGAAGATGCATGCACATATCGACTTTTTGCTCCTAAAATATCGATTTTGAGCATGTTTTGGGTCTGTATCTTGAAAAAATTCTTGGAAGGAGTAGGTATGTGCAGATCGCTTCTAGGACCCAAAAATATCGAATTTTCGGGTGTTTTGAACCTGAATTTGGGATATAGACGGATACAGAAGATGCATGCACATATCGACTTTGGGCACCTACAATATCGATTTTGAGCATGTTTTGGGCCTGTATTTTGAAAATACTCTAACACGGAGTAGGCATGTACCGATCACTTCGGGAACCCAAAAATATAGAATTTTCGAGTGTTTTGAACCTAAATTTGGGATATACACGGGTACAGAAGATGCATACACATATTGACTTTGGGCACCTAAAATATAGATTTTCAGCATGTTTTGGGCCTGTATTTTAAAAACACTCTAACACGGAGTATGCACGTACAGATCGCTTCTGGGACCCAAAAATATTGAATTCTAGGGTGTTTTGAGCCTGAATTTGAGATATAAACGGGTACAGAAGATGCATGCACATATCGACTTTGGGTACCTAAAATATCGATTTTTAGTATGTTTTGGGCCTGTATTTTAAAAATACTCTAACACGGAGTAGACATGTACATATCGCTTTTGGGACCCAAAAATATCGAATTTTCGGGTGTTTTGAACCTGAATTTGAGATATAAACGGGTACAGAAGAAGCATCCACTTATCGACTTTGAACACCTAAAATATCGATTTTTAGCATGTTCTGAGCCTATATTTTGAAAACATTCTAGCACTGAAAATGCATGTACAGATCGCTTAAGGGACCCAAAAATATTGAATTTTCGGGTGTTTTGAGAATGAATTTGAGATATAAACGGGTACAGAAGATGCATGCACATATCGACTTTGGGCACCTAAAATATCGATTTTTAGTATGTTTTGGACCTGTATTTTAAAAATACTCTAACACGGAGTAGACATGTACAGATCGCTTTTGGGACCCAAAAATATTTAATTTTCGGGTGTTTTGAGCCTGAATTTGAGATATAAACGAGTACAGAAGATGCATGCACATATCGACTTTTTGCACCTAAGATATCGATTTTTAGCATGTTTTGAGCCTATATTTTGAAAACATTCTAGCACTGAGTATGCATGTACAGATCGCTTAAGGGACCCAAAAATGTGGAATTTTCGGGTATTATGAGCCTGAATTTGAGATATAAACGGGTACAGAAGATGCATGCACATATCGACTTTTTGCTCCTAAAATATCGATTTTGAGCATGTTTTGGGTCTGTATCTTGAAAAAATTCTAGGAAGGAGTAGGTATGTGCAGATCGCTTCTGGGACCCAAAAATATCGAATTTTCGGGCGTTTTGAACCTGAATTTGGGATATAGACGGATACAGAAGATGCATGCACATATCGACTTTGGGCACCTACAATATCGATTTTGAGCATGTTTTGGGCCTGTATTTTGAAAATACTCTAACACGGAGTATGCACGTACAGATCGCTTCTGGGACCCAAAAATATTGAATTCTAGGGTGTTTTGAGCCTGAATTTGAGATATAAACGGGTACAGAAGATGCATGCACATATCGACTTTGGGCACCTAAAATATCGATTTTTAGTATGTTTTGGGCCTGTATTTTAAAAATACTCTAACAAGAAGTAGACATGTACATATCGCTTTTGGGACCCAAAAATATCGAATTTTCGGGTGTTTTGAACCTGAATTTGAGATATAAACGGGTACAGAAGAAGCATCCACTTATCGACTTTGAACACCTAAAATATCGATTTTTAGCATGTTCTGAGCCTATATTTTGAAAACATTCTAGCACTGAAAATGCATGTACAGATCGCTTAAGGGACCCAAAAATATTGAATTTTCGGGTGTTTTGAGCCTGAATTTGAGATATAAACGGGTACAGAAGATGCATGCACATATCGACTTTGGGCACCTAAAATATCGATTTTTAGTATGTTTTGGACCTGTATTTTAAAAATACTCTAACACGGAGTAGGCATATACAGATCGCTTCTGGGACCCAAAAATATCGAATTTTCGGGTGTTTTGAGCCTAAATTTGAGATATAAACGGGTACAGAACATGCATGCACATATTGACTTTGGGCACCCAAAATATCGATTTTTAGCATGTTCTGAGCCTCTATTTTGAAAATATTCTAGCACTGAGTAGGCATGTACAGATCGCTTCTGATACCCAAAAATATTGAATTTTCGGGTGTTTTGAGCCTGAATTTGAGATATAACCGGGTACAGCGAATGCATACACATATTGACTTTGTGCACCTAAAATATCAATCTTCAGCATTATTTGGGCCTGTATATAAAAACACTGTAACACGGAGTATGCATGTACAGATCGCTTCTGGGACCCAAAAATATCGAATTTTCGGAGTTTTGAGCCTGAATTTGAGATATAAACGGGTACAGCGAATGCATACACATATTGACTTTGGGCAGCTAAAATATCGATTTACAGCATGTTTTAGGCCTGTATTTTGAAAATACTCTAACACGGAGTAGGCATGTACAGATCGCTTTTGGGACCCAAAAATATCGAATTTTTGGGTGTTTTGAGCCTGAATTTGAGATATAAACGGGTACAGAAGATGCATGCACATATCGACTTCGGGCACCTAAAATATCGATTTTAAGAATGTTCTGAGCCTCTATTTTGAAAACATTCTAGCACTGAGTAGGCATGTACAGATTGCTTTTGGGACCCAAAAATATCGAATTTTCGGGTGTTTTGAGCCTGAATTTGAGATATAAACGGGTACAGAAGAAGCATCCACATATCGACTTTGAACACCTAAAATATCGATTTTTAGCATGTTTTGAGCCTATATTTTGAAAACATTCTAGCACTGGAAATGCATGTACAAATCGCTTAAGGGACCCAAAAATATTGAATTTTCGGGTGTTATGAGCCTGAATTTGAGATATAAACGGGTACAGAAGATGCATGCACATATCGACTTTGGGCACCTAAAATATCGATTTTTAGTATGTTTTGGGCCTGTATTTTAAAAATACTCTAACACGGAGTAGACATGTACAGATCGCTTTTGGGACCCAAAAATATCGAATTTTCGGGTGTTTTGAGCCTGAATTTGAGATATTAACGGGTACAGAAGATGCATGCACATATCGACATTTTGCACCTAAAATATCGATTTTGAGCATGTTTTGGGTCTGTATCTTGAAAAAATTCTAGGAAGGTGTAGGTATGTACAGATCGCTTCAGGAACCCAAAAATATCGAATTTTCGGGTGTTTTGAACCTGAATTTGGAATATAGACGGATACAAAAGATGCATGCACATATCGACTTTAGGCACCTAAAATATCGATTTTGAGCATGTTTTGGGCCTGTATCTTGGAAATACTCTAACACGGAGTAGGCATGTACAAATCGCTTCGGGGACAAAAAAAATATTTAATTTTCGGGTGTTTTGAGCCTGAATTTGAGATATAAACGGGTACAGAAGATGCATGCACATATCGACTTTTTGCACCTAAAATATCGATTTTGAGCATGTTTTGGGTGTGTATCTTGAAAACATTCTAACAAGAAGTAGGCATGTACGGATTGTTTCTGGGACCCTGAAATATAGAATTTTCGAGTGTTTTGAACCTGAATTTGGGATATACACGGGTACAGAAGATGCATACACATATTGACTTTGGGCACCTAAAATATCGATTTTCAGCATGTTTTGGGCCTGAATATTAAAAACACTCTAACACGGAGTATGCACGTACAGATCGCTTCTGGGACCCAAAAATATTGAATTTTCGGGTGTTTTGAGCCTGAATTTGAGATATAAACGGGTACAGAAGAAGCATGCACATATCGACTCTTTGCACATAAAATATCGATTTTCAGCATGTTTTAGTCCTGTATTTTAAAAACAATCTAACACGGAGTATGCACGTACAGATCGCTTCTGAGACCCAAAAATATTGAATTTTCGGGTGTTTTGAGCCTGAATTTGAGATATAAACGGGTACAGAAGATGCATGCACATATCGACTTTGGGCACCTAAAATATCGATTTCTAGTATGTTTTGGGCCTGTATTTTAAAAATACTCTAACACGGAGTATGCATGTACAGATGGCTTTTGGGACCCAAAAATATCGAATATTCGGGTGTTTTGAGCCTGAATTTGAGATATGATCGGGTACAGAAGATGCATGGTCATATCCACTTTGGGCACCTTAAATATCGATTTTTAGCATGTTTTGGGCTTGAAATTTTAAGGTACTCTAACACGGAGTAGGCATGCACAGATCGCTTCTGGGACCCAAAAATATCGAATTTTCGGGTGTTTTGAGCCTGAATTTGAGATATAAACGGGTACAGAAGATGCATGCACATATCGACTTTGGGCACCAAAAATATCGATTTTCAGCATTTTTTATGGCCTGTATTTTGAAAGTACTCTAACACGGAGTAGGCATGTACAGATCGCTTCTGGGAACCAAAAATATTAAATTTTCGGGTGTTTTGAGCCTGAATTTGAGATATAAACGGGTACAGAAGATGCATGCACATATCGACTTCGGGCACCTAAAATATCGATTTTTAGCATGTTCTGAGCCTCTATTTTGAAAACATTCTAGCACTGAGTAGGCATGTAAAGATCACTTCTGGGACCCAAAAATATTTAATTTTCGGGTGTTTTGAGCCTGAATTTGAGATATAACCGGGTACAGAGAATGCATGCACATATTGACTTTGTGCACCTAAAATATCAATTTTCAACATGTTTTGCGCCTGTATTTAAAAAACACTCTAACACGGAGTATGCAGGTACAGATCGCTTCTGGGACACAAAAATATCGAATTTTCGGAGTTTTGAGCCTGAATTTGAGATATAAACGGGTACAGAAGATACATGCACATATCGACTTTTTGCACCTAAAATATCGATTTTGAGCATGTTTTTGGTCTGTATCTTGAAAACTTTCTAGCAAGAAGTAGGCATGTACAGACTGCTTCTTGGACCCAAAAATATCGAATTTTCGAGTGTTTTGAACATGAATTTGGGATATAGACGGGTACAGAAGATGCAAACACATATTGACTTTGGGCAACTAAAATATCGATTTACTGCATGTTTTAGGCCTGTATTTTGAAAATACTTTAACACGGAGTATGCATGTACAGATGGCTTTTGGGACTCAAAAATATCGAATAATCGGGTGTTTTGAGTCTGAATTTGAGATATAAACGTGTACAGAAGATGCATGCACATATCGACTTTGGGGACCTAAATTATCGATTTTGAGCATGTTTTTGGCCTATATTTTAAAAACACTCTAACACGGAGTATGCACGTACAGATCGCTTCTGGGACCCAAATAAATCGAATTTTCGGGGGTTTTGAGCCAGAATTTGGGATATAACCGGGTACACAGGATGCATGCACATATCGACTTTTTGCACCTAAAATATCGATTTTGAGCATGTTTTGGGTCTGTATCTTGAAAACATTCTAGCAAGGAGTAGGCACGTACAGATCGCTTCTGGGACCCAAAAAAATTGAATTTTCGGGTGTTTTGAGCCTGAATTTGAGATATAATCGGGTACAGAAGATGCATGCACATATCGACTTTGGGCACCTAAAATATCGATTTTTAGCATTTTTTGAGCCTATATTTTGAAAACATTCTAGCACTGAGTATGCATGTACAGATCGCTTAAGGGACCCAAAAATATGGAATTTTCGGGTATTATGAGCCTGAATTTGAGATATAAACGGGTACAGAAGATGCATGCACATATCGACTTTTTGCTCCTAAAATATCGATTTTGAGCATGTTTTGGGTCTGTATCTTGAAAAAATTCTAGGAAGGAGTAGGTATGTACAGATCGCTTCTGGGACCCAAAAATATCGAATTTTCGGGTGTTTTGAACCTAAATTTGGGATATACACGGGTACAGAAGATGCATACACATATTGACTTTGGGCACCTAAAATATAGATTTTCAGCATGTTTTGGGCCTGTATTTTAAAAACACTCTAACACGGAGTATGCACGTACAGATCGCTTCTGAGACCCAAAAATATTGAATTCTAGGGTGTTTTGAGCCTGAATTTGAGATATAAACGGGTACAGAAGATGAATGCACATATCGACTTTGGGCACCTAAAATATCGATTTTTAGTATGTTTTGGGCCTGTATTTTAAAAATACTCTAACACGGAGTAGACATGTACATATCGCTTTTGGGACCCAAAAATATCGAATTTTCGGGTGTTTTGAACCTGAATTTGAGATATAAACGGGTACAGAAGAAGCATCCACTTATCGACTTTGAACACCTAAAATGTCGATTTTTAGCATGTTCTGAGCCTATATTTTGAAAACATTCTAGCACTGAAAATGCATGTACAGATCGCTTAAGGGACCCAAAAATATTGAATTTTCGGGTGTTTTGAGAATGAATTTGAGATATAAACGGGTACAGAAGATGCATGCACATATCGACTTTGGGCAACTAAAATATCGATTTTTAGTATGTTTTGGACCTGTATTTTAAAAATACTCTAACACGGAGTAGACATGTACAGATCGCTTTTGGGACCCAAAAATATTTAATTTTCGGGTGTTTTGAGCCTGAATTTGAGATATAAACGAGTACAGAAGATGCATGCACATATCGACTTTTTGCACCTAAGATATCGATTTTTAGCATGTTTTGAGCCTATATTTTGAAAACATTCTAGCACTGAGTATGCATGTACAGATCGCTTAAGGGACCCAAAAATGTGGAATTTTCGGGTATTATGAGCCTGAAATTGAGTTATAAACGGGTACAGAAGATGCATGCACATATCGACTTTTTGCTCCTAAAATATCGATTTTGAGCATGTTTTGGGTCTGTATCTTGAAAAAATTCTAGGAAGGAGTAGGTATGTGCAGATCGCTTCTGGGACCCAAAAATATCGAATTTTCGGGTGTTTTGAACCTGAATTTGGGATATAGACGGATACAGAAGATGCATGCACATATCGACTTTGGGCACCTACAATATCGATTTTGAGCATGTTTTGGGCCTGTATTTTGAAAATACTCTAACACGGAGTATGCACGTACAGATCGCTTCTGGGACCCAAAAATATTGAATTCTAGGGTGTTTTCAGCCTGAATTTGAGATATAAACGGGTACAGAAGATGCATGCACATATCGACTTTGGGCACCTAAAATATCGATTTTTAGTATGTTTTGGGCCTGTATTTTAAAAATACTCTAACAAGAAGTAGACATGTACATATCGCTTTTGGGACCCAAAAATATCGAATTTTCGGGTGTTTTGAACCTGAATTTGAGATATAAACGGGTACAGAAGAAGCATCCACTTATCGACTTTGAACACCTAAAATATCGATTTTTAGCATGTTCTGAGCCTATATTTTGAAAACATTCTAGCACTGAAAATGCATGTACAGATCGCTTAAGGGACCCAAAAATATTGAATTTTCGGGTGTTTTGAGCCTGAATTTGAGATATAAACGGGTACAGAAGATGCATGCACATATCGACTTTGGGCACCTAAAATATCTCATTTTTAGTATGTTTTGGACCTGTATTTTAAAAATACTCTAACACGGAGTAGGCATATACAGATCGCTTCTGGGACCCAAAAATATCGAATTTTCGGGTGTTTTGAGCCTAAATTTGAGATATAAACGGGTACAGAACATGCATGCACATATTGACTTTGGGCACCCAAAATATCGATTTTTAGCATGTTCTGAGCCTCTATTTTGAAAATATTCTAGCACTGAGTAGGCATGTACAGATCGATTCCGGGACCCAAAAATATTGAATTTTCGGGTGTTTTGAGCCTGAATTTGAGATATAACCGGGTACAGCGAATGCATACACATATTGACTTTGTGCACCTAAAATATCAATTTTCAGCATTATTTGGGCCTGTATATAAAAACACTGTAACACGGAGTATGCATGTACAGATCGCTTCTGGGACCCAAAAATATCGAATTTTCGGAGTTTTGAGCCTGAATTTGAGATATAAACGGGTACAGAAGATGCATGCTCATATCGACTTTTTGCACCTAAAATATCGATTTTAAAGCATGTTTTGGGTCTGTATCTTAAAACTTTCTAGCAAGAAGTAGGCATGTACAGATTGCTTCTGGGACCCAAAAATATCGAATTTTCGAGCGTTTTGAACCTGAATTTGGGATATAGACGGGTACAGAAGATGCATACACATATTGACTTTGGGCAGCTAAAATATCGATTTACAGCATGTTTTAGGCCTGTATTTTGAAAATACTCTAACACGGAGTAGGCATGTACAGATCGCTTTTGGGACCCAAAAATATCGAATTTTTGGGTGTTTTGAGCCTGAATTTGAGATATAAACGGGTACAGAAGATGCATGCACATATCGACTTCGGGCACCTAAAATATCGATTTTAAGAATGTTCTGGGCCTCTATTTTGAAAACATTCTAGCACTGAGTAGGCATGTACAGATCGCTTCTGGGACCCAAAAATATTTAATTTTCGGGTGTTTTGAGCCTGAATTTGAGATATAACCGGGTACAGAGAATGCATGCACATATTGACTTTGTGCACCTAAAATATCAATTTTCAACATGTTTTGGGCCTGTATTTAAAAAACACTCTAACACGGAGTATGCAGGTACAGATCGCTTCTGGGACACAAAAATATCGAATTTTCGGAGTTTTGAGCCTGAATTTGAGATATAAATGGGTACAGAAGATGCATGCACATATCGACTTTTTGCACCTAAAATATCGATTTTGAGCATGTTTTTGGTCTGTATCTTGAAAAAATTCTAGCAAGAAGTAGGCATGTACAGATTGCTTTTGGGACCCAAAAATATCGAATTTTCGGGTGTTTTGAGCCTGAATTTGAGATATAAACGGGTACAGAAGAAGCATCCACATATCGACTTTGAACACCTAAAATATCGATTTTTAGCATGTTTTGAGCCTATATTTTGAAAACATTCTAGCACTGGAAATGCATGTACAAATCGCTTAAGGGACCCAAAAATATTGAATTTTCGGGTGTTATGAGCCTGAATTTGAGATATAAACGGGTACAGAAGATGCATGCACATATCGACTTTGGGCACCTAAAATATCGATTTTTAGTATGTTTTGGGCCTGTATTTTAAAAATACTCTAACACGGAGTAGACATGTACAGATCGCTTTTGGGACCCAAAAATATCGAATTTTCGGGTGTTTTGAGCCTGAATTTGAGATATTAACGGGTACAGAAGATGCATGCACATATCGACATTTTGCACCTAAAATATCGATTTTGAGCATGTTTTGGGTCTGTATCTTGAAAAAATTCTAGGAAGGTGTAGGTATGTACAGATCGCTTCAGGAACCCAAAAATATCGAATTTTCGGGTGTTTTGAACCTGAATTTGGAATATAGACGGATACAAAAGATGCATGCACATATCGACTTTGGGCACCTAAAATATCGATTTTGAGCATGTTTTGGGCCTGTATTTTGAAAATACTCTAACACGGAGTAGGCATGTACAGATCACTTCGGGGACCCTAAAATATCGAATTTTCGGGTGTTTTGAGCCTGAATTTGAGATATAAACAGGTACAGGAGATGCATGCACATATCGACTTTTTGCACCTAAAATATCGATTTTGAGCATGTTTTGGGTGTGTATCTTGAAAACATTCTTGCAAGAAGTAGGCATGTACAGATTGCTTCTGGGACCCAAAAATATCGAATTTTCGGGTGTTTTGAGCCTGAATTTGAGATATAAACGGGTACAGAAGAAGCATCCACATATCGACTTTGAACACCTAAAATATCGATTTTTAGCATGTTTTGAGCCTATATTTTGAAAACATTCTAGCACTGAAAATGCATGTACAAATCGCTTAAGGGACCCAAAAATATTGAATTTTCGGGTGTTTTGAGCCTGAATTTGAGATATAAACAGGTACAGGAGATGCATGCACATATCGACTTTGGGCACCTAAAATATCGATTTTTAGTATGTTTTGGGACTGTATTTTAAAAATACTCTAACACGGAGTAGACATGTACAGATCGCTTTTGGGACCCAAAAATATCGAATTTTCGGGTGTTTTGAGCCTGAATTTGAGATATAAACGGGTACAGAAGATGCATGCACATATCGACTTTTGCTCCTAAAATATCGATTTTGAGCATGTTTTGGGTCTGTATCTTGAAAAAATTCTTGGAAGGAGTAGGTATGTGCAGATCGCTTCTGGGACCCAAAAATATCGAATTTTCGGGTGTTTTGAACCTGAATTTGGGATATAGACGGATACAGAAGATGCATGCACATAACGACTTTGGGCACCTAAAATATCGATTTTGAGCATGTTTTGGGCCTGTATTTTGAAAATACTCTAACACGGAGTAGGCATGTACCGATCACTTCGGGGACCAAAAAATATAGAATTTTCGAGTGTTTTGAACCTTAATTTGGGATATACACGGGTACAGAAGATGCATACACATATTGACTTTGGGCACCTAAAATATAGATTTTCAGCATGTTTTGGGCCTGTATTTTAAAAACACTCTAACACGGAGTATGAACGTACAGATCGCTTCTGGGACCCAAAAATATTGAATTCTAGGGTGTTTTGAGCAAGAATTTGAGATATAAACGGGTACAGAAGATGCATGCACATATCTACTTTGGGCACCTAAAATATCGATTTTTAGTATGTTTTGGGCCTGTATTTTAAAAATACTCTAACACGGAGTAGACACGTACATATCGCTTTTGGGACCCAAAAATATCGAATTTTCGGGTGTTTTGAACCTGAATTTGAGATATAAACGGGTACAGAAGAAGCATCCACTTATCGACTTTGAACACCTAAAATATCGATTTTTAGCATGTTCTGAGCCTATATTTTGAAAACATTCTAGCACTGAAAATGCATGTACAGATCGCTTAAGGGACCCAAAAATATTGAATTTTCGGGTGTTTTGAGCCTGAATTTGAGATATAAACGGGTACAGAAGATGCATGCACATATCGACTTTGGGCACCTAAAATATCGATTTTTAGTATGTTTTGGACCTGTATTTTAAAAATACTCTAACACGGAGTAGACATGTACAGATCCCTTTTGGGACCCAAAAATATCGAATTTTCGGGTGTTTTGAGCCTGAATTTGAGATATAAACGGGTACAGAAGATGCATGCACATATCGACATTTTGCACCTAAAATATCGATTTTGAGCATGTTTTGGGTCTGTATCTTGAAAAAATTCTAGGAAGGAGTAGGTATGTACAGATCGCTTCTGGAACCCAAAAATATCGAATTTTCGGGTGTTTTGAACCTGTATTTGGAATATAGACGGATACAAAAGATGCATGCACATATCGACTTTGGGCTCCTAAAATATCGATTTTCAGCATGTTTTGGGCATGTATTTTGAAAATACTCAAACACGGAGTAGGCATATACAGATCGCTTCTGGGACCCAAAAATATCGAATTTTCGGGTGTTTTGAGCCTAAATTTGAGATATAAACGGGTACAGAACATGCATGCACATATTGACTTTGGGCACCCAAAATATCGATTTTAGCATGTTCTGAGCCTCTATTTTGAAAATATTCTAGCACTGAGTAGGCATGTACAGATCGCTTCTGGGACCCAAAAATATTGAATTTTCGGGTGTTTTGAGCTTGAATTTGAGATATAACCGGGTACAGCAAATGCATACACATATTGACTTTGTGCACCTAAAATATCATTTTTCAGCATTAATTAGGCCTGTATATAAAAACACTGCAACACGGAGTATGCATGTACAGATCGCTTCTGGGACCCAAAAATATCGAATTTTCGGAGTTTTGAGCCTGAATTTGAGATATAAACGGGTACAGAAGATGCATGCACATATCGACTTTTTGCACCTAAAATATCGATTTTGAGCATGTTTTTGGTCTGTATCTTGAAAACTTTCTAGCAAGAAGTAGGCATGTACAGACTGCTTCTGGGACCCAAAAATATCGAATTTTCGAGTGTTTTGAACCTGAATTTGGGATATAGACGGGTCCAGAAGATGCATACACATATTGACTTTGGGCAACTAAAATATCGATTTACTGCATGTTTTAGGCCTGTATTTTGAAAATACTCTAACACGGAGTATGCATGTACAGATGGGTTTTGGGACCCAAAAATATCGAATAATCGGGTGTTTTGAGACTGAATTTGAGATATAAACGGGTACAGAAGATGCATGCACATATCGACATTGGGGACCTAAATTATCGATTTTGAGCATGTTTTTGGCCTATATTTTAAAAACACTCTAAAACGGAGTATGCACGTACAGATCGCTTCTGGGACCCAAATAAATCGAATTTTCGGGGGTTTTGAGCCAGAATTTGGGATATAACCGGGTACACAGGATGCATGCACACATCGACTTTTTGCACCTAAAATATCGATTTTTAAGCATGTTTTGGGTCTGTATCTTGAAAACATTCTAGCAAGGAGTAGGCACGTACAGATCGCTTCTGGGACCCCAAAAAATTGAATTTTCGGGTGTTTTGAGCCTGAATTTGAGATATAAACGGGTACAGAAGATGCATGCACATATCGACTTTGGGCACCTAAAATATCGATTTTTAGTATGTTTTGGGCCTGTATTTTAAAAATACTCTAACACGGAGTAGACATGTACAGATCGCTTTTGGGACCCAAAAAATCGAATTTTCGGGTGTTTTGAGCCTGAATTTGAGATATAAACGGGTACAGAAGAAGCATGCACATATCGACTTTGGTCACCTAAAATATCGATTTTTAGCATGTTTTGAGCCTATATTTTGAAAACATTCTAGCACTGAGTATGCATGTACAGATCGCTTAAGGGACCCAAAAATGTGGAATTTTCGGGTATTATGAGCCTGAATTTGAGATATAAACGGGTACAGAAGATGCATGCACATATCGACTTTTTGCTCCTAAAATATCGATTTTGAGCATGTTTTGGGTCTGTATCTTGAAAAAATTCTAGGAAGGAGTAGGTATGTGCAGATCGCTTCTGGGACCCAAAAATATCGAATTTTCGGGTGTTTTGAACCTGAATTTGGGATATAGACGGATACAGAAGATGCATGCACATATCGACTTTGGGCACCTACAATATCGATTTTGAGCATGTTTTGGGCCTGTATTTTGAAAATACTCTAACACGGAGTATGCACGTACAGATCGCTTCTGGGACCCAAAAATATTGAATTCTAGGGTGTTTTGAGCCTGAATTTGAGATATAAACGGGTACAGAAGATGCATGCACATATCGACTTTGGGCACCTAAAATATCGATTTTTAGTATGTTTTGGGCCTGTATTTTAAAAATACTCTAACACGGAGTAGACATGTACATATCGCTTTTGGGACCCAAAAATATCGAATTTTCGGGTGTTTTGAACCTGAATTTGAGATATAAAAGGGTACAAAAGAAGCATCCACTTATCGACTTTGAACACCTAAAATATTGATTTTTAGCATGTTCTGAGCCTATATTTTGAAAACATTCTAGCACTGAAAATGCATGTACAGATCGCTTAAGGGACCCAAAAATATTGAATTTTCGGGTGTTTTGAGCCTGAATTTGAGATATAAACGGGTACAGAAGATGCATGCACATATCGACTTTGGGCACCTAAAATATCGATTTTTAGCATGTTCTGAGCCTCTATTTTGAAAATATTCTAGCACTGAGTAGGCATGTACAGATCGCTTCTGGGACCCAAAAATATTGAATTTTCGGGTGTTTTGAGCCTGAATTTGAGATATAACCGGGTACAGCGAATGCATACACATATTGACTTTGTGCACCTAAAATATCAATTTTCAGCATTATTTGGGCCTGTATATAAAAACACTGTAACACGGAGTATGCATGTACAGATCGCTTCTGGGACCCAAAAATATCGAATTTTCGGAGTTTTGAGCCTGAATTTGAGATATAAACGGGTACAGAAGATGCATGCACATATCGACTTCGGGCACCTAAAATATCGATTTTAAGAATGTTCTGAGCCTCTATTTTGAAAACATTCTAGCACTGAGTAGGCATGTACAGATCGCTTCTGGGACCCAAAAATATTTAATTTTCGGGTGTTTTGAGCCTGAATTTGAGATATAACCGGGTACAGAGAATGCATGCACATATTGACTTTGTGCACCTAAAATATCAATTTTCAACATGTTTTGGGCCTGTATTTAAAAAACACTCTAACACGGAGTATGCAGGTACAGATCGCTTCTGGGACACAAAAATATCGAATTTTCGGAGTTTTGAGCCTGAATTTGAGATATAAACGGGTACAGAAGATGCATGCACATATCGACTTTTTGCACCTAAAATATCGATTTTGAGCATGTTTTTGGTCTGTATCTTGAAAAAATACTAGGAATGAGTAGGTATGTACATATCGCTTCTGGGACCCAAAAATATCGAATTTTCGGGTGTTTTGAACCTGAATTTGGGATATAGACGGATACAGAAGATGCATGCACATATCGACTTTGGGCACATACAATATCGATTTTGAGCATGTTTTGGGCCTATATTTTGAAAATACTCTAACACGGAGTAGGCATGTACAGATCACTTCGGGGACCCTAAAATATCGAATTTTCGGGTGTTTTGAGCCTGAATTTGAGATATAAACAGGTACAGGAGATGCATGCACATATCGACTTTTTGCACCTAAAATATCGATTTTGAGCATGTTTTGGATGTGTATCTTGAAAACATTCTAGCAAGAAGTAGGCATGTACAGATTGCTTCTGAGACCCAAAAATATCGAATTTTCGGGTGTTTTGAGCCTGAATTTGAGATATAAACGGGTACAGAAGAAGCATCCACATATCGACTTTGAACACCTAAAATATCGATTTTTAGCATGTTTTGAGCCTATATTTTGAAAACATTCTAGCACTGGAAATGCATGTACAAATCGCTTAAGGGACCCAAAAATATTGAATTTTCGGGTGTTATGAGCCTGAATTTGAGATATAAACGGGTACAGAAGATGCATGCACATATCGACTTTGGGCACCTAAAATATCGATTTTGAGCATGTTTTGGGTCTGTATCTTGAAAACATTCTAGCAAGGAGTAGGCATGTACAGATCGCTTCTGGGACCCCAAAATATCGAATTTTCGGGGGTTTTGAGCCAGAATTTGGGATATACACGGGTACAGAAGATGCATGCACATATCGACTTTTTGCACCAAAAATATCGATTTAAAGCATGTTTTGGGTCTGTATCTTGAAAACATTCTAGCAAGGAGTAGGCATGTACAGGTCGCTTCTGGGACCCAAAAATATCGAATTTTCTGGTGTTTTGAACCTGAATTTCGGATATAGACGGGTACAGAAGATGCATACACATATTGACTTTGGGCACCTAAAATATCGATTTTGAGCATGTTTTGGGCCTGTATTTTTAAAATACTCTAACACGGAGTAGATACGTACAGATCGCTTCTGGGACACAAAAATATCGATTTTTTGGGTGTTTTGAGCCTGAATTTGAGATATAAACGGGTACAGAAGATGCATGCACATATCGACTTTGGGCACCTAAGATATCGATTTTTAGCATGTTCTGAGCCTCTATTTTGAAAACATTCTAGCACTGAGTAGGCATGTACAGATCGCTTCTGGGACCCAAAAATATAGAATTTTCTGTTGTTTTGAGCCTTAATTTAAGATATAACCGGGTACAGAGAATGCATACACATATTGACTTTGTGCACCTAAAATAACAATTTTCAGCATGTTATGGGCCTGCATTTTAAAAACACTCTAACACGGAGTATGCATGTACAGATCGCTTCTGGGACACAAAAATATCGAATTTTCGGAGTTTTGAGCCTGAATTTGAGATATAAACGATTACAGAAGATGCATGTACATATCGACTTTTTGCACCTAAAATATCGATTTTGAGCATGTTTTGGGTCTGTATCTTGAAAACTTTCTAGCAAGAAGAAGGCATGTACAGATTGCTTCTGGGATCCAAAAATATCGAATTTTCGAGTGTTTTGAACCTGAATTTGGGATATAGACGGGTACAGAAGATGCATAAACATATTGACTTTGGGCAGCTAAAATATCGATTTACTGCATGTTTTAGGCCTGTATTTTGAAAATACTCTAACACGGTGTAGACATGTACAGATCGCTTCTGGAACACAAAGATATCGATTTTTTGGGTGTTTTGAGCCTGAATTTGAGATATAAACGGGTACAGAACATGCATGCACATATCGACTTTGGCACCTAAAATATCGATTTAAAGCATGTTTTGGGTCTGTATCTTGAAAAAATTCTAGCAAGGAGTAGGCATGTACAGGTCGCTTCTGGGACCCCAAAATATCGAATTTTCTTGTGTTTTGAACCTGAATTTGGGATATAGACGGGTACAGAAGATGCATACACATATTGACTTTGGGCACCTAAAATATCGATTTTCAGCATGTTTTGGGCCTGTATTTTGAAAATACATTAACACGGAGTATGCATGTACAGATCGCTTAAGGGACCCAAAAATATCGAATTTTCGGAGATTTGAGCCTGAATTTGAGATATAAACGGGTACAGAAGATGCATGCACATATCGACTTTTTGCACTTAAAATATCGATTTTGAGCATGTTTTGGGTCTGTATCTTGAAAACATTCTAGCAAGGAGAAGGCATGTACAGATCGCTTCTGGGACTCAAAAATATCGAATTTTCGAGTGTTTTGAACCTGAATTTGGGATATAGACAGGTACAGAAGATGCATACACATATTGACTTTGGGCAGCTAAAATATCGATTTACAGCATGTTTTATGCCTGTATTTTAAAAATACTCTAACACGGAGTATGCATGTACAGATGGCTTTTGGGACCCAAAAATATCGAATATTCGGGTATTTTGAGTCTGAATTTGAGATATAAACGGGTACAGAAGATGCATGCACATATCGACTTTGGGGTCCCAAAATATCGATTTTGAGCATGTTTTGAGCCTGTATTTTTAAAATACTCTAACACGGAGTAGACACGTCCAGATCTCTTCTGGGACACAAAATTATCTATTTTTTGGGTGTTTTGAGCCTGAATTTGAGATATAAACGGGTACAGAAGATGCATGCACATATCGACTTTGGGCACCCAAAATATCGGTTTTTAGTATGTTTTGGGCGTATAATTTGAAAATATTCTAGCACTGAGTAGGCATGTACAGATCGCTTCTGGGACCCAAATAAATCGAATTTTCGGGTGTTCTGAGCCTGAATTTGAGATATGAACGGGTACAGAAGATGCATGCACATATTGACTTTGGGCACCTAAAATATCGATTTTAAGCATGTTTTGGGCCTGTATTTTGAAAATACTCTAACATGGTGTAGACATGTACAGGTCGCTTCTGGGACACAAAAATATCGATTTTTTGGGTGTTTTGAGCCTGAATTTGAGATATAAACGGGTACAGAAGATACATGCACATATCTACTCTGGCACCCAAAATATCGATTTTTAGTATGGTTTGGGCGTATAATTTGAAAATATTCTAGCATTCAGTAGGCATGTACAGATCGCTTCTGGGACCCAAAAATATCGAATTTTATGGTGTTATGAACCAGAATTAGGGATATACACGGGTACAGAAGATGCATACCCATATTGACTTTTTGCACCTAAAATATCGATTTTGAGCATCTTTTGGGCCTGTATTTTGAAAATACTCAAATACGGTGTAGACATGTACAGATCGCTTCTGGGACACAAAAATATCGATTTTTTGGGTGTTTTGAGCCTGAATTTGAGATATAAACGGGTACAGAAGAAGCATCCACATATCGACTTTGGCCCCCAAAATATCGATATTTAGCATGTTATGGGCCTGTATTTTAAAAATACTCTAACACGGAGTAGACATGTACAGATCGCTTTTGGGACCCTAAAATATCGAATTTTCGGGTGTTTTGAGCCTGAATTTGAGATATAAACGGGTACAGAAGATGCATGCACATATCGACTTTGGACACCTAAAATATCGATTTTTAGCATGTTTTGAGCTTATATTTTGAAAACATTCTAGCACTGAGTATGCATGTACAGATCGCTTAAGGGACCCAAAAATATCGAATTTTCGGGTGTTTTGAGCCTGAATTTGAGATATAAACGGGTACAGAAGATGCATGCACATTTCGACTTTTTGCAGCTAAAATATCGATTTTGAGCATGTTTTGGGCCTGTATTTTAAAAATACTATAGCACGGTGTAGACATGTACAGATCGCTTCTGGGACACAAAAATATCGATTTTTTGGGTGTTTTGAGCCTGAATTTGAGATATAAACGGGTACAGAAGATGCATGCACATATCGACTTTGGGACCCAAAATATCGATTTTTAGTATGTTTTGGGCGTATAATTTGAAAATATTGTAGCACTGAGTAGGCATGTACAGATCGCTTCAGGGACCCAAAAATATCGAATTTTCGGGGGTTTTGAGCCTGAATTTGGGATATAACCGGGTACAGATGATGCATGCACATATCGACTTTTTGCACCTAAAATATCGATTTTGAGCATGTTTTTGGTATGTATATTGAAAACATTCTAGCAAGGAGTAGGCATGTACAGATCGCTTCTGGGACCCAAAAATATCGAATTTTCTGGTGTTTTGAACCTGAATTTGGGATATAGACGGGTACAGAAGATGCATACACATATCGACTTTGGGCACCTAAAATATTGATTTTGAGCATGTTTTGGGCCTGTATTTTGAACATACTCTAACTCGGAGTAGGCATGTACAGATCGCTTCTGGGACACAAAAATATTGATTTTTTGGGTGTTTTGAGCCTGAATTTGAGATATAAACGGGTACAGAAGATGCATGCACATATCGACTTTGGCACCCAAAATATCGATTTTTAGTATGTTTTGTGCGTATAATTTGAAAATATTCTAACACGTAGTAGACATGTACAGGTCGCTTTTGGGTCCCAAAAAAATCGAATTTTCGTGTGTTTTGAGCCTTAATTTGAGATATAAACGTGTACAGAAAATGCATGCACATATCGACTTTTTGCACTTAAAATATCGATTTTGAGCATGTTTTGGGTCTGGATCTTGAAAATACTCAAACACGGTGTAGACATGTTTAGATCGCTTCTGGGACCCAAGAATATCGAATTTTCGGGGGTTTTGAGCCAGAATTTGGGATATAACCGGGTACAGAGCATGCATGCACATATCGACTTTGGGCACCTAAAATATCGATTTTGAGCATGTTTTGGGTCTGTATCTTGAAAACATTCTAGCAAGGAGTAGGCATGTACAGATCGCTTCTGGGACCCAAAGATATCGAATTTTTGGGTGCTTTGAACCTGAATCTATGATATAGACGGGTACAGAAGATGCATAGACATATTGACTTTGGGCACCTAAAATATAGATTTTCAGCATGTTTTGGGCCTGTATTTTGAAAATACTTTAACACGGACTAGGCATGTACAGATCGCTTCTGGGACCCAAAAATATCGAATTTTCTTGTGTTTTGAGCCTGAATTTGAGATATAAACCGATACAGAAGATGCATGCACATATCGACTTTGGGCACCTAAAATATCGATTTTGAGCATGTTTTGGGCCTGTATTTTTAAAATACTCTAACACGGAGTAGGCATGTACAGATCGCTTCTGGGACACAAAAATATCGATTTTTTGAGTGTTTTGAGCCTGAATTTGAGATATAAACGGGTACAGAAGATGCATGCACATATCGACTTTGGACACCTAAAATATCGGTTTTTAGCATGTTTTGAGCCTACATTTTGAAAACATTCTAGCACTGAGTGTGCATGTACAGATCGCTTAACAGACCCAAAAATATGGAATTTTCGGGCGTTTTAAGCTTGAATTTGAGATATAAACGGGTACAGAAGATGCATACACATATCGACTTTTTGCACCTAAAATATCGATTTTGATCATTTTTTGGGTCTGTATCTTGTAAACATTCTAGCAAGGAGTAGGCATGTACAGATCGCTCCTGGGACCCAAAAATATCGAATTTTCGGGAGTTTTGAGCCTGAATTTGAGATATAACCGGGTACAGAGAATGCATACACATATTGACTTTGTGCACCTAAAATATCAATTTTTTAGCATGTTTTGGGCCTGTATTTTAAAAACACTCCAACACGGAGTATGCATGTACAGATCGCTTCTGGGACCCAAAAATATCGAATTTTCGGAGTTTTGAGCCTGAATTTGAGATATAAACGGGTACAGAAGATGCATGCACATATCGACTTTTTGCACTTAAAATATCGATTTTCAGCATGTTTTGGGTCTGTATCTTAAAAACATTCTATCAAGAAGTAGCCATGTACAGATCGTTTCTGGGACCCAAAAATATCAAATTTTCTGGTGTTTTGAACCTGAATTTGAGATATAAACGGGTACAGAAAATGTATGCACATACCGACTTTTTGCACTTAAAATATCGATTTTGAGCATGTTTTGGCCCTGTATTTTAAAAACACTCTAACACGGAGTATGCACCTACAGATCACTTCTGGGACCCAAAAATATTGAATTTTCGGGTGTTTTGAGCCTGAATTTGAGATATAAACGGGTACAGAAGATGCATGCACATATCGACTTTGGGCACCTAAAATATCGATTTTTATTATGTTTTGGGCCTGTATTTTAAAAATACTCTAACACGTAGTAGACATGTACAGGTCGCTTTTGGGACCCAAAAATATCGAATTTTCGGGTGTTTTGAGCCTGAATTTGAGATATAAACGTGTACAGAAAATGCATGCACATATCGACTTTTTGCACTTAAAATATCGATTTTGAGCATGTTTTGGGTCTGTATCTTGAAAATACTCAAACACGGTGTAGACATGTTCAGATCGCTTCTGGGACCCAAGAATATCGAATTTTCGGTGGTTTTGAGCCAGAATTTGTGATATAACCGGGTACAGAGGATGCATGCACATATCGACTTTGGGCACCTAAAATATCGATTTTGAGCATGTTTTGGGTCTGTATCTTGAAAACATTCTAGCAAGGAGTAGGCATGTACAGATCGCTTCTGGGACCCAAAGATATCGAATTTTTGGGTGCTTTGAACCTGAATCTATGATATAGACGGGTACAGAAAATGCATAGACATATTGACTTTGGGCACATAAAATATAGATTTTCAGCATGTTTTGGTCCTGTATTTTGAAAATACTTTAACACGGAGTAGGCATGTACAGATCGCTTCTGGGACCCAAAAATATCGAATTTTCTTGTGTTTTGAGCCTGAATTTGAGATATAAACGGATACAGAAGATGCATGCACATATCGACTTTGGGCACCTAAAATATCGATTTTGAGCATGTTTTGAGCCTACATTTTGAAAACATTCTAGCACTGAGTATGCATGTACAGATCGCTTAACCGACCAAAAAATATGGAATTTTCGGGTGTTTTGAGCTTGAATTTGAGATATAAACGGGTACAGAAGATGCATACACAGATCGACTTTTTGCACCTAAAATATCGATTTTGATCATTTTATGGGTCTGTATCTTGAAAACATTCTAGCAAGGAGTAGGCATGTACAGATCGCTCCTGGGACCCAAAAATATCGAATTTTCGGGAGTTTTGAGCCTGAATTTGAGATATAACCGGGTACAGAGAATGCATACACATATTGACTTTGTGCACCTAAAATATCAATTTTTTAGCATGTTTTGGGCGTGTATTTTAAAAACACTCCAACACGGAGTATGCATGTACAGATCGCTTCTGGGACCCAAAAAAATCGAATATTCGGAGTTTTGAGCCTGAATTTGAGATATAAACGGGTACAGAAGATGCATGCACATATCGACTTTTTGCACTTAAAATATCGATTTTGAACATGTTTTGGGTCTGTATCTTGAAAACATTCTAGCAAGGAGTAGCCATGTACAGATTGCTTCTGGGACCCAAAAATATCGAATTTTCTGGTGTTTTGAACCAGAATTAGGGATATACACGGGTACAGAAGATGCATACACATATTGACTTTGGGCACATAAAATATCGATTTTCAGCATGTTTTGGGCCTGTAATTTAAAAACACTCTAACACGGACTATGCACGTACATGTCGCTTCTGGGACCCAAAAATACCGAATTTTCTGGTGTTTTGAACCTGAATTTGGGATATACACGGGTACAGAAGATGCATACACATATTGACTTTGGGCACCTAAAATATAGATTTTCAGCATGTTTTGAGCCTGTATTTTGAAAATACTTTAACACGGAGAAGGCATGTACAGATCGCTTCTGGGACCCAAAAATATCGAATTTTCGGGTGTTTTGAGCCTGAATTTAAGATATATACGGGTACAGAAGATGCATGCACATATCGACTTTTTGCACCTAAAATATCAATTTTGAGCATGTTTTGGGACTGTATCTTGAAAACATTCTAGCAAGAAGTAGCCATGTACAGATTGCTTCTGGGACCCAAAAATATCGAATTTTTGAATGTTTTGAACCTGAATTTGGGATATAGACGGGTACAGAAGATGCATACACATATTGACTTTGGGCACCTAAAATATCGATTTTCAGCATGTTTTAAGCTTGTATTTTGAAAATACTCTGACACGGAGTATGCATGTACAGATGGCTTTTGGGACCCAAAAATATCGAATATTCGGGTGTTTTGAGTCTGAATTTGAGATATAAACGGGTACAGAAGATGCATGCACATATCGACTTTAGGCACCCAATATATCGATTTTGAACATATTTTGGGCCTGTATTTTTAAAATACTCTAACACGAAGTAGGCATGTACAGATCGCTTCTGGGACACAAAAATATCGAATTTTTGGGTGTTTTGAGCCTGAATTTGAGATATAAACGGGTACAGATGATGCATGCACATATCGACTTTGGGCACCTAAAATATCGATTTTGAGCATGTTTTTGGTATGTATATTGAAAACATTCTAGCAAGGAGTAGGCATGTACAGATCGCTTCTGGGACCCAAAAATATCGAATTTTCTGGTGTTTTGAACCTGAATTTGGGATATAGACGGGTACAGAAGATGCATACACATATCGACTTTGGGCACCAAAAATATTGATTTTGAGCATGTTTTGGGCCTGTATTTTGAAAATACTCTAACTCGGAGTAGGCATGTACAGATCGCTTCTGGGACACAAAAATATTGATTTTTTGGGTGTTTTGAGCCTGAATTTGAGATATAAACGGGTACAGAAGATGAATGCACATATCGACTTTGGCACCCAAAATATCGATTTTTAGTATGTTTTGTACGTATAATTTGAAAATATTCTAACACGTAGTAGACATGTACAGGTCGCTTTTGGGACCCAAAAATATCGAATTTTCGTGTGTTTTGAGCCTTAATTTGAGATATAAACGTGTACAGAAAATGCATGCACATATCGACTTTTTGCACTTAAAATATCGATTTTGAGCATGTTTTGGGTCTGTATCTTGAAAATACTCAAACACGGTGTAGACATGTTTAGATCGCTTCTGGGACCCAAGAATATCGAATTTTCGGGGGTTTTGAGCCAGAATTTGGGATATAACCGGGTACAGAGCATGCATGCACATATCGACTTTGGGCACCTAAAATATCGATTTTGAGCATGTTTTGGGTCTGTATCTTGAAAACATTCTAGCAAGGAGTAGGCATGTACAGATCGCTTCTGGGACCCAAAGATATCGAATTTTTGGGTGCTTTGAACCTGAATCTATGATATAGACGGGTACAGAAGATGCATAGACATATTGACTTTGGGCACCTAAAATATAGATTTTCAGCATGTTTTGGGCCTGTATTTTGAAAATACTTTAACACGGACTAGGCATGTACAGATCGCTTCTGGGACCCAAAAATATCGAATTTTCTTGTGTTTTGAGCCTGAATTTGAGATATAAACCGATACAGAAGATGCATGCACATATCGACTTTGGGCACCTAAAATATCGATTTTGAGCATGTTTTGGGCCTGTATTTTGAAAATACTCTAACACGGAGTAGGCATGTACAGATCGCTTCTGGGACACAAAAATATCGATTTTTTGAGTGTTTTGAGCCTGAATTTGAGATATAAACGGGTACAGAAGATGCATGCACATATCGACTTTGGACACCTAAAATATCGGTTTTTAGCATGTTTTGAGCCTACATTTTGAAAACATTCTAGCACTGAGTATGCATGTACAGATCGCTTAACAGACCAAAAAATATGGAATTTTCGGGTGTTTTAAGCTTGAATTTGAGATATAAACGGGTACAGAAGATGCATACACATATCGAATTTTTGCACCTAAAATATCGATTTTGATCATTTTTTGGGTCTGTATCTTGTAAACATTCTAGCAAGGAGTAGGCATGTACAGATCGCTCCTGGGACCCAAAAATATCGAATTTTCGGGAGTTTTGAGCCTGAATTTGAGATATAACCGGGTACAGAGAATGCATACACATATTGACTTTGTGCACCTAAAATATCAATTTTTTAGCATGTTTTGGGCCTGTATTTTAAAAACACTCCAACACGGAGTATGCATGTACAGATCGCTTCTGGGACCCAAAAATATCGAATTTTCGGAGTTTTGAGCCTGAATTTGAGATATAAACGGGTACAGAAGATGCATGCACATATCGACTTTTTGCACTTAAAATATCGATTTTCAGCATGTTTTGGGTCTGTATCTTAAAAACATTCTATCAAGAAGTAGCCATGTACAGATCGTTTCTGGGACCCAAAAATATCAAATTTTCTGGTGTTTTGAACCTGAATTTGAGATATAAACGGGTACAGAAAATGTATGCACATACCGACTTTTTGCACTTAAAATATCGATTTTGAGCATGTTTTGGCCCTGTATTTTAAAAACACTCTAACACGGAGTATGCACCTACAGATCACTTCTGGGACCCAAAAATATTGAATTTTCGGGTGTTTTGAGCCTGAATTTGAGATATAAACGGGTACAGAAGATGCATGCACATATCGACTTTGGGCACCTAAAATATCGATTTTTATTATGTTTTGGGCCTGTATTTTAAAAATACTCTAACACGTAGTAGACATGTACAGGTCGCTTTTGGGACCCAAAAATATCGAATTTTCGGGTGTTTTGAGCCTGAATTTGAGATATAAACGTGTACAGAAAATGCATGCACATATCGACTTTTTGCACTTAAAATATCGATTTTGAGCATGTTTTGGGTCTGTATCTTGAAAATACTCAAACACGGTGTAGACATGTTCAGATCGCTTCTAGGACCCAAGAATATCGAATTTTCGGGGGTTTTGAGCCAGAATTTGTGATATAACCGGGTACAGAGGATGCATGCACATATCGACTTTGGGCACCTAAAATATCGATTTTGAGCATGTTTTGGGTCTGTATCTTGAAAACATTCTAGCAAGGAGTAGGCATGTACAGATCGCTTCTGGGACCCAAAGATATCGAATTTTTGGGTGCTTTGAACCTGAATCTATGATATAGACGGGTACAGAAGATGCATAGACATATTGACTTTGGGCACATAAAATATAGATTTTCAGCATGTTTTGGGCCTGTATTTTGAAAATACTTTAACACGGAGTAGGCATGTACAGATCGCTTCTGGGACCCAAAAATATCGAATTTTCTTGTGTTTTGAGCCTGAATTTGAGATATAAACGGATACAGAAGATGCATGCACATATCGACTTTGGGCACCTAAAATATCGATTTTGAGCATGTTTTGAGCCTACATTTTGAAAACATTCTAGCACTGAGTATGCATGTACAGATCGCTTAACCGACCCAAAAATATGGAATTTTCGGGTGTTTTGAGCTTGAATTTGAGATATAAACGGGTACAGAAGATGCATACACAGATCGACTTTTTGCACCTAAAATATCGATTTTGATCATTTTATGGGTCTGTATCTTAAAAACATTCTAGCAAGGAGTAGGCATGTACAGATCGCTCCTGGGACCCAAAAATATCGAATTTTCGGGAGTTTTGAGCCTGAATTTGAGATATAACCGGGTACAGAGAATGCATACACATATTGACTTTGTGCACCTAAAATATCAATTTTTTAGCATGTTTTGGGCGTGTATTTTAAAAACACTCCAACACGGAGTATGCATGTACAGATCGCTTCTGGGACCCAAAAAAATCGAATATTCGGAGTTTTGAGCCTGAATTTGAGATATAAACGGGTACAGAAGATGCATGCACATATCGACTTTTTGCACTTAAAATATCGATTTTGAACATGTTTTGGGTCTGTATCTTGAAAACATTCTAGCAAGGAGTAGCCATGTACAGATTGCTTCTGGGACCCAAAAATATCGAATTTTCTGGTGTTTTGAACCAGAATTAGGGATATACACGGGTACAGAAGATGCATACACATATTGACTTTGGGCACATAAAATATCGATTTTCAGCATGTTTTGGGCCTGTAATTTAAAAACACTCTAACACGGACTATGCACGTACATGTCGCTTCTGGGACCCAAAAATACCGAATTTTCTGGTGTTTTGAACCTGAATTTGGGATATACACGGGTACAGAAGATGCATACACATATTGACTTTGGGCACCTAAAATATAGATTTTCAGCATGTTTTGAGCCTGTATTTTGAAAATACTTTAACACGGAGAAGGCATGTACAGATCGCTTCTGGGACCCAAAAATATCGAATTTTCGGGTGTTTTGAGCCTGAATTTAAGATATATACGGGTACAGAAGATGCATGCACATATCGACTTTTTGCACCTAAAATATCAATTTTGAGCATGTTTTGGGACTGTATCTTGAAAACATTCTAGCAAGAAGTAGCCATGTACAGATTGCTTCTGGGACCCAAAAATATCGAATTTTTGAATGTTTTGAACCTGAATTTGGGATATAGACGGGTACAGAAGATGCATACACATATTGACTTTGGGCACCTAAAATATCGATTTTCAGCATGTTTTAGGCTTGTATTTTGAAAATACTCTGACACGGAGTATGCATGTACAGATGGCTTTTGGGACCCAAAAATATCGAATATTCGGGTGTTTTGAGTCTGAATTTGAGATATAAACGGGTACAGAAGATGCATGCACATATCGACTTTAGGCACCCAATATATCGATTTTGAACATATTTTGGGCCTGTATTTTTAAAATACTCTAACACGGAGTAGGCATGTACAGATCGCTTCTGGGACACAAAAATATCGAATTTTTGGGTGTTTTGAGCCTGAATTTGAGATATAAACGGGTACAGATGATGCATGCACATATCGACTTTGGGCACCTAAAATATCGATTACGAGCATGTTTTTGGCCTGTATTTTGAAAACATTCTAGCACTGAGTATGCATGTGCAGATTGCTTAAGGGACCCAAAAATATCGAATTTTCGGAGTTTTGAGCCTGAATTTGAGATATCAACGGGTACAGAAGATGCATGCACATATCGACTTTTTGCACTTAAAATATCGATTTTCAGCATGTTTTGGGTCTGTATCTTGAAAACATTCTATCAAGAAGTAGGCATGTACAGATCGTTTCTGGGACCCAAAAATATCAAATTTTCTGGTGTTTTGAACCTGAATTTGTGATATAAACGGGTACAGAAAATGTATGCACATACCGACTTTTTGCACTTAAAATATCGATTTTGAGCATGTTTTGGCCCTGTATTTTAAAAACACTCTAACACGGAGTATGCACCTACAGATCACTTCTGGGACCCAAAAATATTGAATTTTCGGGTGTTTTGAGCCTGAATTTGAGATATAAACGGGTACAGAAGATGCATGCACATATCGACTTTGGGCACCTAAAATATCGATTTTTATTATGTTTTGGGCCTGTATTTTAAAAATACTCTAACACGTAGTAGACATGTACAGGTCGCTTTTGGGACCCAAAAATATCGAATTTTCGGGTGTTTTGAGCCTGAATTTGAGATATAAACGTGTACAGAAAATGCATGCACATATCGACTTTTTGCACTTAAAATATCGATTTTGAGCATGTTTTGGGTCTGTATCTTGAAAATACTCTAACACGGTGTAGACATGTTCAGATCGCTTCTGGGACCCAAGAATATCGAATTTTCGGGGGTTTTGAGCCAGAATTTGTGATATAACCGGGTACAGAGGATGCATGCACATATCGACTTTGGGCACCTAAAATATCGATTTTGAGCATGTTTTGGGTCTGTATCTTGAAAACATTCTAGCAAGGAGTAGGCATGTACAGATCGCTTCTGGGACCCAAAGATATCGAATTTTTGGGTGCTTTGAACCTGAATCTATGATATAGACGGGTACAGAAGATGCATAGACATATTGACTTTGGGCACCTAAAATATAGATTTTCAGCATGTTTTGGGCCTGTATTTTGAAAATACTTTAACACGGAGTAGGCATGTACAGATCGCTTCTGGGACCCAAAAATATCGAATTTTCTTGTGTTTTGAGCCTGAATTTGAGATATAAACGGATACAGAAGAGCCATGCACATATCGACTTTGGGCACCTAAAATATCGATTTTGAGCATGTTTTGAGCCTACATTTTGAAAACATTCTAGCACTGAGTATGCATGTACAGATCGCTTAACCGACCCAAAAATATGGAATTTTCGGGTGTTTTGAGCTTGAATTTGAGATATAAACGGGTACAGAAGATGCATACACATATCGACTTTTTGCACCTAAAATATCGATTTAGATCATTTTTTGGGTCTGTATCTTGAAAACATTCTAGCAAGGAGTAGGCATGTACAGATCGCTCCTGGGACCCAAAAATATCGAATTTTCGGGAGTTTTGAGCCTGAATTTGAGATATAACCGGGTACAGAGAATGCATACACATATTGACTTTGTGCACCTAAAATATCAATTTTTTATCATGTTTTGGGCGTGTATTTTAAAAACACTCCAACACGGAGTATGCATGTACAGATCGCTTCTGGGACCCAAAAAAAATCGAATTTTCGGAGTTTTGAGCATGAATTTGAGATATAAACGGGTACAGAAGATGCATGCACATATCGACTTTTTGCACTTAAAATATCGATTTTGAGCATGTTTTGGGTCTGTATCTTGAAAACATTCTAGCAAGGAGTAGGCATGTACAGATCGCTTCTGAGACCCAAAAATACCGAATTTTCTGTTGTTTTGAACCTGAATTTGAGATATAGACGGGTACAGAAGATGCATACACATATTGACTTTTGGGACCTAAAATATAGATTTTCAGCATGTTTTAAGCCTGTATTTTGAAAATACTTTAACACGGAGAAGGCATATACAGATCGCTTCGGGGACCCAAAAATATCGAATTTTCGGGTGTTTTGAGCCTGAATTTGAGATATAAACGGATACAGAAGATGCTTGCACATATTGACTTTGGGCACCTAAAATATCGATTTTGAGCATGTTTTGGGCCTGTATTTTGAAAATACTGTACCACGGAGTAGGCATGTACAGATCGCTTCTGGGACACAAAAATATGGATTTTTTGGGTGTTTTTTTTTACCTGAATTTGAGATATAAACGGGTACAGAAGATGCATGCACATTTTGACTTTGGGCACCTAAAATATCGATTTTTAGTATGTTTTGGGCCTGTACTTTAAAAATACTCTAACACGGAGTAGACATGTACAGATCGCTTTTGGGACCCAAAAATATCCAATTTTCGGGTGTTTTGAGCCTGAATTTGAGATATAAACGGGTACAGAAGATGCATGAACATATCGACTTTTTGCACCTAAAATATCGATTTTGATCTTGTTTTGGGTCTGTATCTTGAAAAAATTCTAGCAAGGAGTAGGCATGTACAGATCGCTCCTGGGACCCAAAAATATCGAATTTTCGGGTGTTTTGAACCTGAATTTGGGATATAGACGGATACAGAAGATGTATGCACATATCGACTTTGGGCACCTAAAATATCGATTTTGAGCATGTTTTGGGCCCGTATTTTGAAAATACTCTAACACGGAGTAGGCATGTACAGATCGCTATTGGGACCCAAAAATATCAAATTTTCGGGTGTTTTGAGCCTGAATTTGAGATATAAACGGGTACAGAAGATGCATGCACATATCGACTTTGGGCACCTAAAATATCAATTTTGAGCATGTTTTGGGCCTGTATTTTGAAAACATTCTAGCACTGAGTATGCATGTACAGATCGCTTAAGGGACCCAAAAATATGGAATTTTCAGGTGTTCTGAGTTTGAATTTGAGATATAAACGGGTACAGAAGATGCATGTACATATCGACTTTTTTCACCTAAAATATCGATTTTGATTATGTTTTGGGTCTGTATCTTGAAAAAATTCTTGCAAGGAGTATGCATGTACAGATCGCTTCTGGGACCCAAAAATATCGAATTTTCGGAGTTTTGAGCCTGAATTTGAGATATAAACGGGTACAGAAGATGCATGTACATATCGACTTTTTTCACCTAAAATATCGATTTTGATTATGTTTTGGGTCTGTATCTTGAAAAAATTCTTGCAAGGAATAGGCATGTACAGATCGCTTCTGGTACACAAAAATATCGAATTTTCGGAGTTTTGAGCCTGAATTTGAGATATAAACGGGTACAGAAGATGCATGCACATATCGACTTTTTGCACTTAAAATATCGATTTTGAGCATGTTTTGGGTCTGTATCTTGAAAACATTATAGCAAGGAGTAGGCATGTACAGATCGCTTCTGGGACCCAAACATATCGAATTGTCTGGTGTTTTGAACCAGAATTAGGGATATACACGGGTACAGAAGATGCATACACATATTGACTTTGGGCACATAAAATATCGATTTTCAGCATGTTTTGGGCCTGTATTTCAAAAACACTCTAACACGGAGTATGCACGTACAGATCGCTTCTGGGACCCAAAAACATTGGATTTTCGGGTGTTTTGAGCATTAATTTGAGATATAAACGGGTACAGAAGATGAATGCACATATCGACTTTGGGCACCTAAAATATCGATTTTGAGCGTCTTTTAGGCTTGTATTTTGAAAATACTGAAACACGGTGTAGACATGTACAGATCGCTTCTGGGACACAAAAATATCGATTTTTTGGGTGTTTTGAGCCTGAATTTGAGATATAAACGGGTACTGAAGATGCATGCACATATCGACTTTGGCAAACAAAATATAGATTTTTAGTATGTTTTGGGCGTATAATTTGAAAATATTCTAGCACTGAGTAGGCATGTACAGATCGCTTCTGGGACCCAAAAATATCGAATTTTCGGGTGTTTTGAGCCTGAATTTGAGATATAAACGGGTACAGAAGATGCATGCACATATCGACTTTTTGCACATAAAATATCGATTTTGAGCATGTTTTGGGACTGTATCTTGAAAACATTATAGCAAGGAGTAGGCATGTACAGATCGCTTCTGGGACCCAAACATATCGAATTGTCTGGTGTTTTGAACCAGAATTAGGGATATACACGGGTGCAGAAGATGCATACACATATTGACTTTGGGCACATAAAATATCGATTTTCAGCATGTTTTGGGCCTGTATTTCAAAAACACTCTAACACGGAGTATGCACGTACAGATCGCTTCTGGGACCCAAAAACATTGGATTTTCGGGTGTTTTGAGCATTAATTTGAGATATAAACGGGTACAGAAGATGAATGCACATATCGACTTTGGGCACCTAAAATATCGATTTTGAGCGTCTTTTAGGCTTGTATTTTGAAAATACTCAAACACGGTGTAGACATGTACAGATCGCTTCTGGGACACAAAAATATCGATTTTTTGAGTGTTTTGAGCCTGAATTTGAGATATAAACGGGTACTGAAGATGCATGCACATATCGACTTTGGCAAACAAAATATAGATTTTTAGTATGTTTTGGGCGTATAATTTGAAAATATTCTAGCACTGAGTAGGCATGTACAGATCGCTTCTGGGACCCAAAAATATCGAATTTTCGGGTGTTTTGAGCCTGAATTTGAGATATAAACGGGTACAGAAGATGCATGCACATATCGACTTTTTGCACATAAAATATCGATTTTGAGCATGTTTTGGGACTGTATCTTGAAAACATTATAGCAAGGAGTAGGCATGTACAGATCGCTTCTGGGACCCAAACGTATCGAATTGTCTGGTGTTTTGAACCAGAATTAGGGATATACACGGGTGCAGAAGATGCATACACATATTTACTTTGGGCACATAAAATATCGATTTTCAGCATGTTTTGGGCCTGTATTTCAAAAACACTCTAACACGGAGTATGCACGTACAGATCGCTTCTGGGACCCAAAAACATTGGATTTTCGGGTGTTTTGAGCATTAATTTGAGATATAAACGGGTACAGAAGATGAATGCACATATCGACTTTGGGCACCCAAAAATATAGAATTTTCGAATGTTTTGAACCTGGATTTGGGATATAGACGGGTACAGAAGATGCATACACATATTGACTTTGGGCAGCTAAAATATCGATTTTTAGCATGTTTTAGGCTTGTATTTTAAAAATACTGTGACACGGAGTAGGCATGTACGGATGGCTTTTGGGACCCAAAAATATCGAATATTCGAGTGTTTTGAGTCTGAATTTGAGATATAAACGGGTACAGAAGATGCATGCACATATCGACTTTGGGCACCCAATATATCGATTTTGAGCATATTTTGGGCCTGTATTTTTAAAATACTCTAACACAGAGTAGACACGTACAGATCGCTTCTGGGACACAAAAATATCGAATTTTTGGGTGTTTTGAGCCTGAATTTGAGATATAAACGGGTACAGAAGATGAATGCACATATCGACTTTTGCAGCCAAAATATCGATTTTTAGTATGTTTTGGGCCTATATTTTGAAAATATTCTAGCACTGAGAAGGCATGTACAGATCGCTTTTGGGACCCAAAAATATCGAATTTTCGGGTGTTTTGAGCCTGAATTTGGGATATAACCGTGTACAGAGGATGCATGCACATATCGACTTTTTGCACCTAAAATATCGATTTTGAGCATGTTTTGGGTTTGTATCTTGAAAATATTCTAGAAAGAAGTAGGCATGTACAGATCGCTTCTGGGACCAAAAAATATCGAATTTTCTGGTGTTTTGAACCTGAATTTGGGATATAGATGGGTACAGAAGATGCATACACATATTGACTTTGGGCACCTAAAATATAGATTTTCAGCATGTTTTGGGCCTGTATTTTGAAAAACTCTAACACGGTGTAGACATGTACAGATCGCTTCTGGGACAAAAAAATATCGATTTTTTGGGTGTTTTGACCCTGAATTTGAGATATTAACGGGTACAGAAGATGCATGCACATATCGACTTTTGCAGCCAAAATATCGATTTTTAGTATGTTTTGGGCCTATATTTTGAAAATGTTCTAGCACTGAGTAGGCATGTACAGATCGCTCCTGGGATTCAAAAATATTGAATTTTCGGGTTTTTTGAGCCTGAATTTGAGATATAAACGGGTACTGAAGATGCATGCACATATCGACTTTGGGCACGTAAAATATCGATTTTCAGCATGTTTTGGGGATATATTTTGAAAATATTCTAGCACTGAGAAGGCATGTACAGATCGCTTTTGGGACCCAAAAATATCGAATTTTCGGGTGTTTTGAGCTTGAATTTGGGATATAACCGTGTACAGAGGATGCATGCACATATCGACTTTTTGCACCTAAAATATCAATTTTGAGCATGTTTTGGGTTTGTATCTTGAAAACATTCTAGCAAGGAGTAGGCATGTACAGATCGCTTCTGGGACCAAAAAATATCGAATTTTCGGGTGTTTTGAACCTGAATTTGGGATATAGATGGGTACAGAAGATGCATACACATATTGACTTTGGGCACCTAAAATAAAGATTTTCAGCATGTTTTGGGCCTTTATTTTGAAAATACTTTAACACGGAGTAGGCATGTACAGGTCGCTTTTGTGACCCAAAAATATCGAATTTTCGGGTGTTTTGAGCCGGAATTTGAGATATAAACGGGTACAGAAGATGCATGCACATATCGACTTTGGACACGTAAAATATCGATTTTGAGCATGTTTTGGGCCTGTATTTTGAAAATACTCTAACACGGTGTAGACATGTACAGATCGCTTCTGGGACAAAAAAATATCGATTTTTTGGGTGTTTTGAGCCTGAATTTGAGATATAAACGGGTACAGAAGATGCATGCACATATCGACTTTGGCACCCAAAATATCGATTTTTAGTATGTTTTCGGCGTATAATTTGAAAATATTCTAGCACTGAGTAGGCATGTACAGATCGCTTCTGGGACCCAAAAATATCGAATTTTCTGGTGTTTTGAACCTGAATTTGGGATATAGACGGGTACAGAAGATGCATACACATATTGACATTGGGCACCTAAAATATAGATTTTCAGCATGTTTTGGGCCTGTATTTTGAAAATACTTAACACGGAGTAGGCATGTACAGATCGCATAAGGGACCCAAAAATATCGAATTTTCGGAGTTTTGAGCCTGAATTTGAGATATAAACGGGTACAGAAGATGAATGCACATATCGACTTTTGCAGCCAAAATATCGATTTTTAGTATGTTTTGGGCCTATATTTTGAAAATATTCTAGCACTGAGTAGGCATGTACAGATCGCTCCTGGGATTCAAAAATATTGAATTTTCGGGTGTTTTGAGCCTGAATTTGAGATATAAACGGGTACTGAAGATGCATGCACATATCGACTTTTTGCACCTAAAATATCGATTTTCAGCATGTTTTGGGGATATATTTTGAAAATATTCTAGCACTGAGAAGGCATATACAGATCGCTTTTGGGACCCAAAAATATCGAATTTTCGGGTGTTTTGAGCCTGAATTTGGGATATAACCGTGTACAGAGGATGCATGCACATATCGACTTTTTGCACCTAAATATCGATTTTGAGCATGTTTTGGGTTTGTATCTTGAAAATATTCTAGCAAGAAGTAGGCATGTACAGATCGCTTCTGGGACCAAAAAATATCGAATTTTCTGGTGTTTTGAACCTGAATTTGGGATATAGATGGGTACAGAAGATGCATACACATATTGATTTTGAGCACCTAAAATATAGATTTTCAGCATGTTTTGGGCCTGTATTTTGAAAATACTCTAACACGGTGTAGACATGTACAGATCGCTTCTGGGACAAAAAAATATCGATTTTTTGGGTGTTTTGAGCCTGCATTTGAGATATTAACGGGTACAGAAGATGCATGCACATATCGACTTTGGACACGTAAAATATCGATTTTGAGCATGTTTTGGGCCTGTATTTTGAAAATACTCTAACACGGTGTAGACATGTACAGATCGCTTCTGGGACAAAAAAATATCGATTTTTTGGGTGTTTTGAGCCTGAATTTGAGATATAAACGGGTACAGAAGATGCATGCACATATCGACTTTGGCACCCAAAATATCGATTTTTAGTATGTTTTGGGCGTATAATTTGAAAATATTCTAGCACTGAGTAGGCATGTACAGATCGCTTCTGGGACCCAAAAATATCGAATTTTCTGGTGTTTTGAACCTGAATTTGGGATATAGACGGGTACAGAAGATGCATACACATATTGACATTGGGCACCTAAAATATAGATTTTCAGCATGTTTTGGGCCTGTATTTTGAAAATACTTAACACGGAGTACGCATGTACAGATCGCTTAAGGGACCCAAAAATATCGAATTTTCGGAGTTTTGAGCCTGAATTTGAGATATAAACGGGTACAGAAGATGCATGCACATATCGACTTTGTACACCTAAAATATCGGTTTTTAGCATGTTTTGAGCCTACATTTTGAAAACATTCTAGCACTGAGTATGCATGTACAGTTTGCTTAAGGGACCCAAAAACATGGAATTTTCGGGTGTTTTAAGCTTGAATTTGAGATATAAACGGGTACAGAAGATGCATGCACATATCGACTTTTTGCACCTAAAATATCGATTTTGATCTTGTTATGGGTCTGTATCTTGAAAAAATTCTAGCAAGGAGTAGGCAAGTACAGATCACTCCTGGGACCCAAAAATATCGAATTTTCGGATGTTTTGAACCTGAATTTGGGATATAGACGGATACAGAAGATGCATGCACATATCGACTTTTGGCACCTAAAATATCGATTTTGAGCATGTTTTGGGCCTGTATTTTGAAAATACTCTAACACGGAGTAGGCATGTACAGATCGCTTCTGGGACCCAAAAATATCGAATTTTCGGGTGTTTTGAGCCTGAATTTGAGATATAAACGGGTACAGAAGATGCATGCACAAATCGACTTTTTGCACCTAATATATCGATTTTGTGCATGTTTTGGGTCTGTATCTTGAAAACATTCTAGCAAGAAGTAGGCATGTACAGATCGCTTCTGGGACACAAAAATATCGAATTTTCGAATGTTTTGAACCTGAATTTGGGATATAGACGGGTACCGAAGATGCATACACACACATATTGACTTTGGGCACCCCAAATATCGATTTTGAGCATGTTTTGGGCATGCATTTTTAAAACACTCTAACATGGAGTAGGCATGTACAGATCGCTTTTGGGACCCAAAAATATCGATTTTTCGCGGGTTTTGAGCCAGAATTTGAGATATAAACAGGTACAGAAGATGCAATGACATATCGACTTTGGACACCTAAAATATCAATTTTTAGCATGTTTTAAGCCTATAATTTGAAAACATTCTAGCACTGAGTAGGCATGTAAAGATAGCTTCAGGGACCCAAAAATATTGAATTTTCGGGTGTTTTGAGCCTCAATTTAAGATATTAACGGGTACAGAAGATGCATGCACATATCGACTTTTTGCACCTAAAATATCGATTTTTAGCATGTTTTTGGTCTGTATCTTGAAAACATTCTAGCAAGGTGTAGGCATGTACAGATTGCTTTTGGGACCCAAAAATATTGAATTTTCGGGTGTTTTGAGCCTGAATTTGAGATATAAACGGGTACAGAAGATACATGCACATATTGAATTCGGGCACCTAAAATATCGATTTTTAGCATGTTTTGGGACTATATGTTGAAAATATTCTAGCACTGAGTAGGCATATACAGATCGCTTTTGGGACAAAAAATATCGAATTTTCGAATGTTTTAAACCTGAATTTGGGATATAGACGGGAACCGAAGATGCATACACATATTGACTTTGGGCACCCCAAATATCGATTTTTAAGCATGTTTTGGGCATGTATTTTTAAAACACTCTAACATGGAGTAGGCATGTACAGATTGCTTCTGGGACCCAAAAATATTGAATTTTCGGGTGTTTTGAGCCTGAATTTGAGATATAAACGGGTACAGAAGATGCATACACATATTGACTTTGGGCACCTAAAATATAGATTTTCAGCATGTTTTGGGCCTGTATTTTGAAAATACTCTAACAAGGAGTATGCATGTACAGATGGCTTTAGGGACCCAAAAATATTGAATTTTCGAATGTTTTGAACCTGAATTTGGGATATAGACGGGTACAGAAGATGCATGCACATATCGACTTTGGGCACCTAAAATATCGATTTTGAGCATGTTTTGGGCCTGTATTTTGAAAATACTCTAACACGGTGTAGACATGTACAGATCGCTTCTGGGACAAAAAAATATCGATTTTTTGGGTGTTTTGAGCCTGAATTTGAGATATTAACGGGTACAGAAGATGCATGCACATATCGACTTTTGCAGCCAAAATATCGATTTTTAGTATGTTTTGGGCCTATATTTTGAAAATATTCTAGCACTGAGTAGGCATGTACAGATCGCTCCTGGGATTCAAAAATATTGAATTTTCGGGTGTTTTGAGCCTGAATTTGAGATATAAACGGGTACTGAAGATGCATGCACATATCGACTTTGGGCACGTAAAATATCGATTTTCAGCATGTTTTGGGGATATATTTTGAAAATATTCTAGCACTGAGAAGGCATGTACAGATCGCTTTTGGGACCCAAAAATATCGAATTTTCGGGTGTTTTGAGCCTGAATTTGGGATATAACCGTGTACAGAGGATGCATGCACATATCGACTTTTTGAACCTAAAATATCAATTTTGAGCATGTTTTGGGTTTGTATCTTGAAAACATTCTAGCAAGGAGTAGGCATGTACAGATCGCTTCTGATACCAAAAAATATCGAATTTTCGGGTGTTTTGAACCCGAATTTGGGATATAGATGGGTACAGAAGATGCATACACATATTGACTTTGGGCACCTAAAATATAGATTTTCAGCATGTTTTGGGCCTTTATTTTGAAAATACTTTAACACGGAGTAGGCATGTACAGGTCGCTTTTGTGACCCAAAAATATCGAATTTTCGGGTGTTTTGAGCCTGAATTTGAGATATAAACGGGTACAGAAGATGCATGCACATATCGACTTTGGACACGTAAAATATCGATTTTGAGCATGTTTTGGGCCTGTATTTTGAAAATACTCTAACACGGTGTAGACATGTACAGATCGCTTCTGGGACAAAAAAATATCGATTTTTTGGGTGTTTTGAGCCTGAATTTGAGATATAAACGGGTACAGAAGATGCATGCACTTATCGACTTTGGCACCCAAAATATCGATTTTTAGTATGTTTTCGGCGTATAATTTGAAAATATTCTAACACTGAGTAGGCACGTACAGATCGCTTCTGGGACCCAAAAATATCGAATTTTCAGGTGTTTTGAACCTGAATTTGGGATATAGACGGGTACAGAAGATGCATACACATATTGACATTGGGCACCTAAAATATAGATTTTCAGCATGTTTTGGGCCTGTATTTTGAAAATACTTAACACGGAGTACGCATGTACAGATCGCTTAAGGGACCCAAAAATATCGAATTTTCGGAGTTTAGAGCCTGAATTTGAGATATAAACGGGTACAGAAGATGCAATGGCATATCGACTTTGGAAACCTAAAATATCAATTTTTAGCATGTTTTGAGAATATAATTTGAAAACATTCTAGCACTGAGTAGGTATGTACAGATCGCTTCTGGGACCCAAAAATATTGAATTTTCGGGTGTTTTGAGCCTGAATTTGAGATATTAACGGGTACAGAAGATACATGCACATATCGACTTTTTGCACCTAAAATATCGATTTTGAGCATGTTTTTGGTCTGTATCTTGAAAACATTTTAGCAAGGAGTAGGCATGTACAGATTGATTTTGGGACCCAAAAATATCGAATTTTCGGGTGTTTTGAGCCTGAATTTGAGATATAAACGGGTACAGAAGATGCATACACATATTGACTTTGGGCACCTAAAATATAGATTTTCAGCATGTTTTGGGCCTGTATTTTGAAAATACTCTAACAAGGAGTATGCATGTACAGATGGCTTTTGGGACCCAAAAATATCGAATTTTCGAATGTTTTGAACCTGAATTTGGGATATAGACGGGTACAGAAGATGCATGCACATATCGACTTTGGGCACCTAAAATATCGATTTTGAGCATGTTTTGGGCCTGTATTTTGAAAATACTCTAACACGGTGTAGACATGTACAGATCGCTTCTGGGACAAAAAAATATCGATTTTTTGGGTGTTTTGAGCCTGAATTTGAGATATTAACGGGTACAGAAGATGCATGCACATATCGACTTTTGCAGCCAAAATATCGATTTTTAGTATGTTTTGGGCCTATATTTTGAAAATATTCTAGCACTGAGTAGGCATGTACAGATCGCTCCTGGGATTCAAAAATATTGAATTTTCGGGTGTTTTGAGCCTGAATTTGAGATATAAACGGGTACTGAAGATGCATGCACATATCGACTTTGGGCACGTAAAATATCGATTTTCAGCATGTTTTGGGGATATATTTTGAAAATATTCTAGCACTGAGAAGGCATGTACAGATCGCTTTTGGGACCCAAAAATATCGAATTTTCGGGTGTTTTGAGCCTGAATTTGGGATATAACCGTGTACAGAGGATGCATGCACATATCGACTTTTTGCACCTAAAATATCAATTTTGAGCATGTTTTGGGTTTGTATCTTGAAAACATTCTAGCAAGGAGTAGGCATGTACAGATCGCTTCTGGGGCCAAATAATATCGAATTTTCGGGTGTTTTGAACCTGAATTTGGGATATAGATGGGTACAGAAGATGCATACACATATTGACTTTGGGCACCTAAAATATAGATTTTCAGCATGTTTTGGGCCTTTATTTTGAAAATACTTTAACACGGAGTAGGCATGTACAGGTCGCTTTTGTGACCCAAAAATATCGAATTTTCGGGTGTTTTGAGCCTGAATTTGAGATATAAACGGGTACAGAAGATGCATGCACATATCGACTTTGGACACGTAAAATATCGATTTTGAGCATGTTTTGGGCCTGTATTCTGAAAATACTCTAACACGGTGTAGACATGTACAGATCGCTTCTGGGACAAAAAAATATCGATTTTTAGGGTGTTTTGAGCCTGAATTTGAGATATAAACGGGTACAGAAGATGCATGCACATATCGACTTTGGCACCCAAAATATCGATTTTTAGTATGTTTTCGGCGTATAATTTGAAAATATTCTAGCACTGAGTAGGCATGTACAGATCGCTTCTGGGACCCAAAAATATCGAATTTTCTGGTGTTTTGAACCTGAATTTGGGATATAGACGGGTACAGAAGATGCATACACATATTGACATTGGGCACCTAAAATATAGATTTTCAGCATGTTTTGGGCCTGTATTTTGAAAATACTTAACACGGAGTACGCATGTACAGATCGCTTTAGGGACCCAAAAATATCGAATTTTCGGAGTTTTGAGCCTGAATTTGAGATATAAACGGGTACAGAAGATGCATGCACATATCGACTTTTTGCACCTAAAATATCGATTTTGATCTTGTTATGGGTCTGTATCTTGAAAACATTCTAGCAAGGAGTAGGCATGTACAAATCGCTTCTGTAATCCCAAAAATATCGAATTTTCTGGTGTTTTGAGCCTGAATTTGGGATATAACCTGGTACAGAGGATGCATACACATATTGACTTTGGGCACCTAAAATATCGATTTTTAGCATGTTTTGAGCCTATATTTTGAAAACATTCTTGCACTAAGTAGGCATATACAGATCGTTTTTAAGACCCAAAAGTGTTCAATTTTGGGGTGTTTTAGAATCAATTTGATATATAAACGGGTACTGAAGATACATGCACATATCGACTTTTTATCCTAAAATATCGATTTTGTGCATGTTTTGGGTCTATATCTTGAAAACATTCTTGAAAGGAGTATGCATGTACAGATCGCTTTTGGGACCCAAAAATATCGATTTTTCGGTTGTTTTGAGCCTGAATTTGAGATATAAACGGGTACAGAAGATGTTATGACATATCGACTTTGGAAACCTAAAATATCAATTTTTAGCATGTTTTGAGCCTATAATTTGAAAACATTCTAGCACTGAGTAGGTATGTACAGATCGCTTCTGGGACCCAAAAATATCGAATTTTCGGGTGTTTTGAGCCTGAATTTGAGATATTAACGGGTACAGAAGATACATGCACATATCGACTTTTTGCACCTAAAATATCGATTTTGAGCATGTTTTTGGTCTGTATCTTGAAAACATTCTAGCATGGAGTAGGCATATACAGGTTGCTTCTGGGACCAAAAAATATCGAATTTTCGGGTGTTTTGAGCCTGAATTTGAGATATAAATGAGTACAGAAGATGCATGCACATATCGACTTTGGGCACCCAAAATATCGATTTTGAGCATGTTTTGGACCTGTATTTTGAAAATACTCTAACACGGAGTAGGCATGTACATATCGCTTCTCGGTCCTAAAAATATCGAATTTTCGGGGGTTTTGAGCCTGAATTTGAAATATAAACGGGTACAGAGGATGCATGCATATATCGACTTTGGGCACCCAAAATATCGATTTTTAGCATGTTTTGGGCCAATATTTTGAAATTATTCTAGCACTGAGTAGGCATGTACAGATCGCTTCTGGGACCCAAAAATATTGAATTTTAGGGTGTTTTGAGCCTGAATTTGAGATATAAACGGGTACTGAAGATGCAGGCACATATCGACTTTTTGCACCTAAAATATCGATTTTTAGCATGTTTTAAGCCTATATTTTGAAAAAAGTTCTAGCACTGAGTAGGCATGTACAGATCGCTTCTGGGACCCAAAAATACCGAATTTTCGGGTGTTTTGAGCCTGAATTTGAGATATAAACGGGTACAGAAGATGCATACACATATCGACTTTGGGCACCCAAAATATCGATTTTGAGCATGTTTTGGGCCTATATTTTGAAAGTATTCTAACACGGAGTAGGTATGTACAGATCGCTTCTGGGACACAAAAATATCGAATTTTCGGGTGTTTTGAGCCTGAATTTGAGATATAATCGGGTACAGAAAATACATGTACATATCGACTTTGGGCACCCAAAATATCGATTTTAAGCATGTTTTCGGTCTATAATTTGAAAATACTCTAACACGGAGTAGGCATGTACAGATCGCTTCTGGGACACAAAAATATTGAATTTTCGGGTGTTTTGAGCATGAATTTGGGATATAAACGGGTACAGAAGATCCATACACATATTGACTTTGGGCACCTCAAATATCGATTATTAGCATGTTTTAGGCCTGTATTTTTAAAAGTACTCTAACACGGAGTAGGCATGTACAGATCTCTTCTGGGACCCAAAAATATCGAATTTTCGGGTATATTGAGCCTGAATTTGTGATATTAACGGGTACAGAAGATACATGCACATATCGACTTTTTGCACCTAAAATATCGATTTTGAGCATGTTTTGGGTCTGTATTGTGAAAATACTCTAACAAGAAGTAGGCATGTACAGATTGCTTCTGGGACACAAAAATATCGAATTTTCGGGTGTTTTGAGACTGAAATTGAGATATAAACGGGTACAGAAGATGAATGCACATATCGACTTTGGGCACCAAAAATCTCGATTTTTAGCTTGTTTTGGGCCTATATTTTAAAAATATTCTGTTACTGAGTAGGCATGTACAGATCGCTTTTCTGACCCAAAAATATTGAATTTTCGGGTGTTTTGAGCCTGCATTTGAGATATAAACGGCTACTGAAGATGCATGCACATATCGACTTTTTGCACCAAAAATATCGATTTTGACCATATTTTTGGTCTGTATCTTGAAAACATTCTAGCAAAGAGTAGGCATGTACAAGTCGCTTCTAGGACCCAAAAATATCGAATTTTCGGGTTTCTTGAGCCTGAATTTGGGATATAAACGGGTACAGAAGATGCATACACATATGGACTTTGTGCACCTCAAATATCGATTTTCAGCATGTTTTGGGCCTGTATTTTGAAAATATTCTAACACGGAATAGGCATGTACAGATTGCTTCTGGGACCCTAAAATATCGAATTTTCGGGTATTTTGAGCCTGAATTTGAGATATAATCGGGTACAGAAGATGCATGCTCATATCCGCTTTGGGCACCTAAGATATCGATTTTCAGCATGTTTTGGGCCTGAATTTTGAATGTACTCTAACACGGAGTAGGCATGTACAGATATCTTCTGGGACCCAAAAATATCGAATTTTCGGTTGTTTTGAGCCTGAATTTGAGATATAAACGGGTACAGAAGATGCATGCACATATCGACTATGTGGAGCTAAAATATCGATTTTCAGCATGTTTTGGGCATGTATTTTGAAAATACTCTAACACGGAGTAGGCATGTACAGATCGCTTCTGGGACCCATAAATCTCGAATTTACGGGTGTTTCGAGCCTGAATTTGAGATATAAACAGGTACAGAAGATGCATGCACATATCGACTTTGGGCACCTAAACTATCGATTTTCAGCATGTTTTATGGCCTGTATTTTGAAAGTACTCTAACACGGAGTAGGCGTGTATAGACCGCTTCTGGGACCCAAAAATATTAAATTTTCGGGTGTTTTGAGCCTGAATTTGAGATATAAACGGGTACAGCATATGCATGCACATATCGACATTGGGCACCTATTATATCGATTTTTAGCTTGTTTTGGGCCTATATTTTGAAAATATTCTTTTACTGAGTAGACATGTACAGATAGCTTCTGTGACCCAAAAATATCGAATTTCCGGGTGTTTTGATCGAGAATTTGGGATATAATCGGGTACAAAAGATGTATGCACATATCGACTTTGGACACGTAAAATATCGATTGTTAGCATATTTTAGGCCTATATTTTGAAAAAATTCTAGCACTAAGTAGACATGTACAGATCGCTTCGGTTACCCAAAAATATTGAATTTTTGGGTGTTTTGAGCCTGCATTTGAGATATAAACAGGTACTGAAGATGCATGCACATATCGACTATGTGGAGCTAAAATATCGAATTTTAGCATGTTTTAAGCCTATATTTTAAAAACATTTTAGCACTGAGTAGACATGTACAGATCGCTTCAGGGACCCAAAAATATCGAATTTTCGGGTGCTTTGAGCCTGAATTTGGGATATAAAAGGGTACAGAACATTCATGCACATATCGACTTTGGGCACCTAAAATATCGATTTTCAGCTTGTTTTGGGCCTGTATATTGAAAGTACTCTAACACGGAGTAGGCATGTACAGATCGCGTCTGGGACCCAAAAATATCGAATTTTCGGGTGTTTTGAGCCTGAATTTGATATGTAAACAGGTAATTAAGATGCATGCACATATCGACTCTTTGCACCAAAAATATCGATTTTGAGCATGTTTTTGACCTGTATTTTGAAAATATTCTATTACTGAGTAGGCATGTACAGATCGCTTCTGTGACCCAAAAATATAGAATTTTCGAGTGTTTTGAACCTGAATTTGGGATATAAACGGGTACAAAAGATGTATGCACATATCGACTTTGGACACGTAAAATAACGATTTTTAGCATGTTTCAAGCCTATATTTTGAAAATACTCTAACACGGAGAAGGCATGCACAGATCGCTTCAGGGACCTAAAAATATCGAATTCTCGGGTGTTTTGAGCCTGAATTTGAGATATAAACGGGTACAGAAGATGCATGCACATATCGACTTTGGGCACCAAAAATATATCGATTTTCAGCATTTTTTGGGCCTGAATTTTGAAAGTACTCTAACACGGAGTAGGCATGTCCAGATCACTTCTGGGACCCCAAAATATCGAATTTTCGGGTATTTTGAGCCTGAATTTGAGATATAATCGGGTACAGAAAATGCATGCTCATATCCACTTTGGGCACCTTAAATATCGATTTTGAGCATGTTTTGGGCCTGAATTTATAAAGTACTCTAACACGGAGTAGGCATGCACAGATCGCTTCTCAGACCCAAAAATATCAATTTTTCGGGGGTTTTGAGCCTTAATTTGAGATATAAACGGGTATAGAATATGCATGCACATATCGACGTTGGGAACCTAAAATATCGATTTTCAGCATTTTTTATGGCCTGTATTTTGAAAGTACTCTAACACGGAGTAGGCAAGTACAGATCGCTTCTGGGACCCAAAAATATTAAATGTTCAGGTGTTTTGAGCCTGAATTTGAGATATAAACGGGTACAGAAGATGCGTGCACATATCGAATATGGGCATCTAAAATATCGATTTTCAGTATGTTTTGGGCATGTATTTTGAAAATACTCAAACACGGAGTAGGCATATACAGATCGCTTCTGGGACCCAAAAATATCGAATTTTCGGGTGTTTTGAGCCTAAATTTGAGATATAAAATGGTACAGAACATGCATGCACATATCGACTTGGGACACATTAAATATCGATTTTTAGCTTGTTTTGGGTCTGTATCTTGAAAACATTCTAGTAAGGAGTAGGTATGTACAGATCACTTCTGGAACCCAAAAATACCGAATTTTCGGGTGTTTTGAGCCTGAATTTGAGATATAAATGAATACTGAAGATGCATGCACATATCGACTTTTTGATCCAAATATATCGATTTTGAGCATGTTTTGGGTCTGTATCTTTAAAACATTCTAAGAAGGAGTAGGCATGTACATATTGCCTCTGGGACAAAAAAATATCTAATTTTCAGGTATTTTCAGCCTGAATTTGAGATATAAACGGGTACAGAAGATGCATGCACTTATAGACTTTGGGCACCCAAAATATCGATTTTTAGTATGTTTTGGGCCAATATTTTGAAAATATTCTATCACTGAGTAGGCATGTACAGATTGCTTCTGGGACCCAAAAATATTAAATTTTCGGGTGTTTTGAGCCTGAATTTGGGATATAAACGGGTACAAAAGATGTATGCACATATCGACTTTGGACACCTAAAATATCGATATTTAGCATGTTTTGGCCTATATTTTGAAAACAGTCTAGCACTGAGTAGACATGTACAGATCGCTTCTGGGTCCCAAAAACATCGAATTTTCGGGAATTTTGAGCCTGAATTTGAGATATAATCGGGTACAGAAGATGCATTCACATATCGACTATGTGGTGCTAAAATATCGATTTTCAGCATGTTTTGGGCATGTATTTTGAAAATACTCTCACACGGAGTAGGCATGTACAGATCGCTTCTGGCACCCAAAAATCTCGAATTTTCGGGTGTTTTGAGCCTGAATTTGAGATATAAACGGGTACAGAAGATGCATGCACATATCGACTTTGGGCACCTAAAATATCGATTTTCAGCAGGTTTTATGGCCTGTATTTTGAAAGTACTCTAACACGGAGTAGGCATGTACAGATCGCTTCTGGGACCCAAAAATATTAAATTTTCGGGTATTTTGAGCCAGAATTTGAGATATAAACATGTACAGCATATGCATGCACATGTCGACATTGGGCACCTGTAATATCGATTTTTAGCTTGTTTTGGGCCTTTATTTTGAAAATATTCTTTCACTGAGTAGGCATGTACAGATAGCTTCTGTGACCCAAAAATATCGAATTTTCGGGTGTTTTGAGCCGAAATTTGGAAGATAACGGGTACAAAAGATGTATGCACATATCGACTTTGGACACGTAAAATATCGATTTTTAGCATGTTTTAAGCCTATATTTTGAAAAAATTCTAGCACTAAGTAGACATGTACAGATCGCTTCGGGGACCAACAAATATTGAATTTTTGGGTGTTTTGAGCCTGCATTTGAGACATAAACGGGTACTGAAGATGCATGCATATATCGACTTTTTTCACCTAAAATATCGATTTTGAGCATATTTTGGGTCTGTATCTTGAAAACATTCTAGCAAAGAGTAGGCATGTACAAGTCGCTTCTGGGACCCAAAAATATCGAATTTTCGGGTGTCTTGAGTCTGAATTTGAGATATAAACGGGTACAGAAGATGCATGCACATATCGACTTTGCGCAACCAAAATATCGATTTTCAGCATGTTTTGGGCATGTATTTTTAAAATACTCTAACACGAAGTAGGCATGTACAGATATCTTCTGTGACACAAAAATATCAAATTTTTGGGTGCTTTGATCCTGAATTCGAGATATAAACAGGTACTGAAGATGCAGGCAAATATCGACTTTTTGCACCTAAAATATCGATTTTTAGCATGCATTGGGCCTATATTTTAAAAATGTTCTAGTACTGAGTAGGCATGTACATATCGCTTCTTGGACACAAAAATATAAATTTTACGGGTGTTTTGAGCCTGAATTTGGGATATAAACGGGTACAAAAGATGTATGCACATATCGACTTTGGACACCTAAAATATCGATATTTAGCATGTTTTAAACCTATATTTTGAAAACAGTCTAGCACTGAGTAGACATGTACAGATCGCTTCTGGGACCCAAAAATATTGAATTTTTGGTTGTTTTGAGCCTGAATTTGAGATATAAACGGGAACTGAAGATGCAGGCACATATCGACTTTTTGCACCTAAAATATCGATTTTGAGCTTGTTTTGGGTCTGTATTTTAAAAATACTCTAAAACGAAGTAGGCATGTACAGATATCTTCTGTGACACAAAAATATCGAGTTTTCGGGTGTTTTGAGCCTGAATTTGAGATATAAACGTGTACAGAAGATGCATACACATATTGACTTTGGGAACCTCAAATATTGATTTTCAGCATGTTTTGGGCCTGTATTTTTAAAAATACTCTAACACGGAATAAGCATGTACAGATTGCTTCTAGGACCCAAAAATATTGAATTTTCGGGTATTTTAAGCCTGAATTTCAGATATAATCGGGTACAGAAGATGCATGCTCATATCCACTTTGGGCACCTAAGATATCGATTTTCAGCATGTTTTGGGCCTGAATTTTGAAAGTACTCTAATACGGAGTAGGCATGTACAGATCGCTTCTCGGACCCAAAAATATCGAATTTTCGGGTGTTTTGAGCCTGAATTTGAGATATAAACGGGTACAGAAGATGAATGCACATATCGACTATGTGGAGCTAAAATATCGATTTTCAGCATGTTTTACGCATGTATTTTGAAAATACTCTAACACGGAGTAGGCATGTACAGATCGCTTCTGGGACCCACAAATATCGAATTTTCGGGTGTTTTGAGCCTGAATTTGAGATATAAACGGGTACAGAACATGCATGCACATATCGACTTTGGGCACCTAAAATATCGATTTTCAGCTTGTTTTGGGCCTGTATTTTGAAAGTACTCTAACACGGAGTAGGCATGTACAGATTGCTTCTGGGACCCCAAAATATCAAATTTTCGGGGGTTTTGACCCTGAATTTGAGATATAAAAGGGTACAGAAGAAGCATGCAATTATCGACTATAGGCAGCTAAAATATCGATTTTCAGCATGTTTTGGTCATGTATTTTAAAAACATTCTAGCACTGAGTAGGCATGTACAGATCGCTTTTGGAACCCAAAAATATCGAATTTTCGGGTGTTTTGAGCCTAAATTTGAGATATAAACGGGTACAGAACATGCATGCACATATTGACTTTGAGCACCCAAAATATCGATTTTTAGCATGTTCTGGGCCTCTATTTTAAAAACATTCTAGCACTGAGTAGGCATGTACAGATCGCTTCTGGGACCCAAAAATATTGAATTTTCGGGTGTTTTGAGCCTGAATTTGAGATATAACCGGGTACAGAGAATGCATACACATATTGACTTTGTGCACCTAAAATATCAATTTTTAGCATGTTTTGGGCCTGTATTTAAAAAAAAACTATAACACGGAGTATGCATGTACAGATCGCTTCTGGGACACAAAAATATAGAATTTTCGTAGTTTTGAGCCTGAATTTGAGATATAGAAGGGTAAAGAAGATGCATACACATATTGACTTTGGGCAGCTAAAATATCGATTTTTAGCATGTTCTGGGCCTGAATTTTGAAAGTACTCTAATACGGAGTAGGCATGTCCAGATCACTTCTGGGACCCCAAAATATCGAATATTCGGGTGTTTTGAGTCTGAATTTGAGATATAAACGGGTACAGAAGATGCATGCTCATATCCACTTTGGGCACCTTAAATATCGATTTTGAGCATGTTTTGGGCCTGAATTTATAAAGTACTCTAACACGGAGTAGGCATGCACAGATCGCTTCTCAGACCCAAAAATATCAATTTTTCGGGGGTTTTGAGCCTTAATTTGAGATATAAACGGGTATAGAATATGCATGCACATATCGACGTTGGGAACCTAAAATATCGATTTTCAGCATTTTTTATGGCCTGTATTTTGAAAGTACTCTAACACGGAGTAGGCAAGTACAGATCGCTTCTGGGACCCAAAAATATTAAATGTTCAGGTGTTTTGAGCCTGAATTTGAGATATAAACGGGTACAGAAGATGCGTGCACATATCGAATATGGGCATCTAAAATATCGATTTTCAGTATGTTTTGGGCATGTATTTTGAAAATACTCAAACACGGAGTAGGCATATACAGATCGCTTCTGGGACCCAAAAATATCGAATTTTCGGGTGTTTTGAGCCTGAATTTGAGATATAAACGGGTACAGAAGATGCAAGCACATATCAACTTTGGGCACACAAAATATCGATTTGTAGTATGTTTTGGGATAATATTTTGAAAATATTCTATCACTAAGTAAACATGTACAGATAGCTTCTGGGACCCAAAAAAATTTAATTTTCGGGTGTTTTGAGCCTGAATTTGGGATATAAACGGGTACAAAAGATGTATGCACATATCGACTTTGGACACCTAAAATATCGAATTTTAGCATGTTTTAATCCTATATTTTGAAAACATTCTAGCACTGAGTAGATATTTACAGATCGCTTTTGGGATCCAAAAATATCGAATTTTCGGGTGTTTTAAGCCTGAATTTGGGATATAAAAGGGTACAGAACATGCATGCACATTTTGTCTTGGGACACATAAAATATCGATTTTTAGCATGTTTTGACTCTATATTTTGAAAACATTCTAGCACTGAGTAGGCATGTACAGATCACTTCTTGGACCCAAAAATATCGAATTTTCGGGTGTTTTGAGCCTAAATTTGAGATAAAAACGGGTACAGAAGATGCATGCACATATCGACATTGGGCACCTAAAATATCGATTTTTAGTATGTATTGGGCCTATATTTTGAAAATACTCTATCACTGAGAAGGCATGTACATATCGCTTCTGGGACCCAAAAATATAAATTTTACGGGTGTTTTGACCTGAATTTGGGATATAAACGGGTACAAAAGATGTATGCACATATCGACTTTGGACACCTAAAATATCGATATTTAGCATGTTTTAAGCCTATATTTTGAAAACAGTCTAGCACTGAGTAGACATGTACAGATCGCTTCTGGGACACAAAAATATTGAATTTTTGGTTCTTTTGAGCCTGAATTTGAGATATAAACGGGTACTGAAGATGCATGCACATATCGACTTTTTGCACCTAAAATATCGATTTTGAGCTTGTTTTTGGTCTGTATTTTGAAAATACTCTAAAGCGAAGTAGGCATGTACAGATATCTTCTGTGACACAAAAATTTCGAGTTTTCGGGTGTTTTGAGCCTGAATTTGGGATATAAACGTGTACAGAAGATGCATACACATATTGACTTTGGGAACCTCAAATATTGATTTTCAGCATGTTTTGGGCCTGTATTTTTAAAATACTCTAACACGGAATAGGCATGTACAGATTGCTTCTAGGACCCAAAAACGTTGAATTTTCGGGTATTTTGAGCCTGAATTTGAGATATAATCGGGTACAGAAGATGATTCCTCATATTCACTTTGGGCACCTAAGATATCGATTTTCAGCATGTTTTGGGCCTGAATTTTGAAAGTATCCTAATACGGAGTAGGCATGTACAGATCGCTTCTAGGACCCAAAAATATCGAATTTTCGGGTGTTTTGAGCCTGAATTTGAGATATAAACGTGTACAGAAGATGCATGCACATATCGACTATGTGGAGCTAAAATATCGATTTTCTGTATGTTTTATGGCCTGTATTTTGAAAGTACTCTAACACGGTGTAGACAAGTACAGATCGCTTCTGGGAGCCAAAAATATCGAATTTTCAGGTGTTTTGAGCCTAAATTTTAGATATAAATGGGTACAGAACATGCATGCACATATCGACATTGGGCACCTAAAATATCGATTTTTAGCATGTATTGGGCCTATATTTTGAAAATATTCTAGCACTGAGTAGGCATGTACAGATCGCTTCTGGGACCCAAAAATATCGAATTTTCGGGTGTTTTGAGCCTGAATTTGGGATATAAACTGGTACAAAAGATGTATGCACATATCGACTTTGGACACCTAAAATGTCGATTTTTAGCATGTTTTAAGCCTATATTTTAAAAACAGTCTAGCACTGAGTAGACATGTACAGATCGCTTCTGGGACCCAAAAATATTGAATTTTTGGGTGTTTTGAGCCTGAATTTGAGATATAAACGGGTACTGAAGATGCATGCACATATCGACTTTTTGCACCTAAAATATCGATTTTGAGCTTGTTTTTGGTCTGTATTTTGAAAATACTCTAAAACGAAGTAGGCATGTACAGATATCTTCTGTGACACAAAAATTTCGAGTTTTCGGGTGTTTTGAGCCTGAATTTGGGATATAAACGTGTACAGAAGATGCATACACATATTGACTTTGGGAACCTCAAATATTGATTTTCAGCATGTTTTGGGCCTGTATTTTTAAAATACTCTAACACGGAATAGGCATGTACAGATTGCTTCTAGGACCCAAAAACGTTGAATTTTCGGGTATTTTGAGCCTGAATTTGAGATATAATCTGGTACAGAAGATGCATGCTCATATTGACTTTGGGCACCTAAGATATCGATTTTCAGCATGTTTTGGGCCTGAATTTTAAAAGTATACTAATACGGAGTAGGCATGTACAGATCGCTTCTAGGACCCAAAAATATCGAATTTTCGGGTGTTTTGAGCCTGAATTTGAGATATAAACGTGTACAGAAGATGCATGCACATATCGACTATGTGGAGCTAAAATATCGATTTTCAGCATGTTTTGGGCAGGTATTTTTTAAAATACTCTAACACGGAGTAGACATGTACAGATCGCTTCTGGCACCCAAAAATCTCGAATTTTCGGGTGTTTTGAGCCTGAAATTGAGATATAAACGGGTACAGAAGATCCATGCACATATCGAGTTTGGGCACCTAAAATATCGATTTTCAGTATGTTTTATGGCCTGTATTTTGAAAGTACTCTAACACGGTGTAGACAAGTACAGATCGCTTCTGGGAGCCAAAAATATCGATTTTTCGGGTGTTTTGAGCCTAAATTTTAGATATAAATGGGTACAGAACATGCATGCACATATCGACATTGGGCACCTAAAATATCGATTTTTAGCATGTATTGGGCCTATATTTTGAAAATATTCTAGCACTGAGTAGGCATGTACAGATCACTTCTGGGACCCAAAAATATCGAATTTTCGGGTGTTTTGATCCTGAATTTGGGATATAAACTGGTACAAAAGATGTATGCACATATTGACTTTGGACACCTAAAGAGTCGATTTTTAGCATGTTTTAAGCCTATATTTTAAAAACAGTCTAGCACTGAGTAGACATGTACAGATCGCTTCTGAAACCCAGAAATACCGAATTTTCGGGTGTTTTGAGCCTTTTTTTGATATATAAATGGATACTGAAGATGCATGCACATATCGACTTTTTGCACCTAATATATCTATTTTTAGCATGTTTTGGGTCTGTATCTTGAAAACATTCTAAGAAGGAGTAGGCATAGACATATCGCTTCTGGGACACAAAAATATCGAATTTTCGGGTGTTTTGAGCCTGAATTTGAGATATAAACGGGTACAGAAGATGCAAGCACATATCAACTTTGGGCACACAAAATATCGATTTTTAGTATGTTTTGGGCCAATATTTTGAAAATATTCTATCACTAAGTAAGCATGTACAGATAGCTTCTGGGACCCAAAAAAATTGAAATTTTCGGGTGTTTTGAGCCTGAATTTGGGATATAAACGGGTACAAAAGATGTATGCACATATCGACTTTGGACACCTAAAATATCGAATTTTAGCATGTTTTATGCCTATATTTTGAAAACATTCTAGCACTGAGTAGATATTTACAGATCGCTTTTGGGATCCAAAAATATCGAATTTTCGGGTGTTTTAAGCCTGAATTTGGGATATAAAAGGGTACAGAACATGCATGCACATATCGTCTTGGGACACATAAAATATCGATTTTTAGCATGTTTTGACTCTATATTTTGAAAACATTCTAGCACTGAGTAGGCATGTACAGATCACTTCTTGGACCCAAAAACATCGAATTTTCGGGTGTTTTGAGCCTAAATTTGAGATATAAACGGGTACAGAAGATGCAAGCACATATCAACTTTGGGCACACAAAATATCGATTTGTAGTATGTTTTGGGCCAATATTTTGAAAATATTCTATCACTAAGTAAGCATGTACAGATAGCTTCTGGGACCCAAAAAAATTAAATTTTCGGGTGTTTTGAGCCTGAATTTGGGATATAAACGGGTACAAAATATGTATGCACATATCGACTTTGGACACCTAAAATATCGAATTTTAACATGTTTTAAGCCTATATTTTGAAAACATTCTAGCACTGAGTAGATATGTACAGATCTCTTCTGGGATCCACAAATATCAAATTTTCGGGTGTTTTGAGTCTGAATTTGAGATATAAACGGGTACAGAAGATGCATGCACATATCGACTTTGGGCACCTAAAATATCGATTTTTATTATGTTTTGGGCCTGTATTTTGAAAATACTCTAACACGGTATAGACATGTACAGATCGCTTCTGGGACACAAAAATATCGATTTTTTGGGTGTTTTGAACCTGAATTAGGGATATATACGGGTACAGAAGATGCATACACATATTGACTTTGGGCACCTAATATATCGATTTTCAGCATGTTTTTGGCCTGTATTTTAAAAACATTCTATCACTGAGTATGCACGTACAGATCGCTTAATTAAGGGACCCAAAAATATCGAATTTTCGGAGTTTTGAGCCTGAATTTGAGATATAAACGGGTACAGAAGATGCATGCACATATCGACTATTTGCACTTAAAATATCGATTTTGAGCATGTTTTGGGTCTGTATCTTGAAAAACATTCTAGCAAGGAGTAGGCATGTACAGATCGCTTCTGGGACCCAAAAATATCGAATTTTCTGGTGTTTTGAAACTGAATTAGGGATATACACGGGTACGGAAGATGCATACACATATTTACTTTGGGCACCTAAAATATCGATTTTGAGCATGTTTTGGGCCTGTATTTTTAAAACACTCTAACACGGAGTAGACACGTACAGATCGCTTTTGGGACACAAAAATATTGAATTTTCGGGTGTTTTGAGCCTGAATTTGAGATATAAACGGGTAAAGAAGATGCATGCACATATCGACTTTGGACACCTAAAATATCGATTTATAGCATGTTTTGGGATAATATTTTGAAAATATTCTATCACTAAGTAAACATGTACAGATAGCTTCTGGGACCCAAAAAAATTAAATTTTCGGGTGTTTTGAGCCTGAATTTGGGATATAAACGGGTACAAAAGATGTATGCACATATCGACTTTGGACACCTAAAATATCGAATTTTAGCATGTTTTAAGCCTATATTTTGAAAACATTCTAGCACTGAGTAGATATTTACAGATCGCTTTTGGGATCCAAAAATATCGAATTTTCGGGTGTTTTAAGCCTGAATTTGGGATATAAAAGGGTACAGAACATGCATGCACATATCGTCTTGGGACACATAAAATATCGATTTTTAGCATGTTTTGACTCTATATTTTGAAAACATTCTAGCACTGAGTAGGCATGTACAGATCACTTCTTGGACCCAAAAATATCGAATTTTCGGGTGTTTTGAGCCTAAATTTGAGATAAAAACGGGTACAGAAGATGCATGCACATATCGACATTGGGCACCTAAAATATCGATTTTTAGTATGTATTGGGCCTATATTTTGAAAATACTCTATCACTGAGAAGGCATGTACATATCGCTTCTGGGACCCAAAAATATAAATTTTACGGGTGTTTTAACCTGAATTTGGGATATAAACGGGTACAAAAGATGTATGCACATATCGACTTTGGACACCTAAAATATCGATATTTAGCATGTTTTAAGCCTATATTTTGAAAACAGTCTAGCACTGAGTAGACATGTACAGATCGCTTCTGGGACCCAAAAATATTGAATTTTTGGTTCTTTTGAGCCTGAATTTGAGATATAAACGGGTACAGAAGATGCATGCACATATCGACTTTGGGCACCTAAAATATCGATTTTCTGTATGTTTTATGGCCTGTATTTTGAAAGTACTCTAACACGGTGTAGACAAGTACAGATCGCTTCTGGGAGCCAAAAATATCGAATTTTCAGGTGTTTTGAGCCTAAATTTTAGATATAAATGGGTACAGAACATGCATGCACATATCGACATTGGGCACCTAAAATATCGATTTTTAGCATGTATTGGGCCTATATTTTGAAAATATTCTAGCACTGAGTAGGCATGTACAGAACGCTTCTGGGACCCAAAAATATCGAATTTTCGGGTGTTTTGAGCCTGAATTTGGGATATAAACTGGTACAAAAGATGTATGCACATATCGACTTTGGACACCTAAAATGTCGATTTTTAGCATGTTTTAAGCTTATATTTTAAAAACAGTCTAGCACTGAGTAGACATGTACAGATCGCTTCTGGGACACAAAAATATTGAATTTTTGGGTGTTTTGAGCCTGAATTTGAGATATAAACGGGTACTGAAGATGCATGCACATATCGACTTTTTGCACCTAAAATATCGATTTTGAGCTTGTTTTTGTTCTGTATTTTGAAAATACTCTAAAACGAAGTAGGCATGTACAGATATCTTCTGTGACACAAAACTTTCGAGTTTTCGGGTGTTTTGAGCCTGAATTTGGGATATAAACGTGTACAGAAGATGCATACACATATTGACTTTGGGAACCTCAAATATTGATTTTCAGCATGTTTTGGGCCTGTATTTTTAAAATACTCTAACACGGAATAGGCATGTACAGATTGCTTCTAGGACCCAAAAACGTTGAATTTTCGGGTATTTTGAGCCTGAATTTGAGATATAAACGTGTACAGAAGATGCATGCACATATCGACTATGTGGAGCTAAAATATCGATTTTCAGCATGTTTTGGGCAGGTATTTTTTAAAATACTCTAACACGGAGTAGACATGTACAGATCGCTTCTGGCACCCAAAAATCTCGAATTTTCGGGTGTTTTGAGCCTGAAATTGAGATATAAACGGGTACAGAAGATCCATGCACATATCGAGTTTGGGCACCTAAAATATCGATTTTCAGTATGTTTTATGGCCTGTATTTTGAAAGTACTCTAACACGGTGTAGACAAGTACAGATCGCTTCTGGGAGCCAAAAATATCGATTTTTCGGGTGTTTTGAGCCTAAATTTTAGATATAAATGGGTACAGAACATGCATGCACATATCGACATTGGGCACCTAAAATATCGATTTTTAGCATGTATTGGGCCTATATTTTGAAAATATTCTAGCACTGAGTAGGCATGTACAGATCACTTCTGGGACCCAAAAATATCGAATTTTCGGGTGTTTTGATCCTGAATTTGGGATATAAACTGGTACAAAAGATGTATGCACATATTGACTTTGGACACCTAAAGAGTCGATTTTTAGCATGTTTTAAGCCTATATTTTAAAAACAGTCTAGCACTGAGTAGACATGTACAGATCGCTTCTGGAACCCAGAAATACCGAATTTTCGGGTGTTTTGAGCCTTTTTTTGATATATAAATGGATACTGAAGATGCATGCACATATCGACTTTTTGCACCTAATATATCTATTTTTAGCATGTTTTGGGTCTGTATCTTGAAAACATTCTAAGAAGGAGTAGGCATAGACATATCGCTTCTGGGACACAAAAATATCGAATTTTCGGGTGTTTTGAGCCTGAATTTGAGATATAAACGGGTACAGAAGATGCAAACACATATCAACTTTGGGCACACAAAATATCGATTTGTAGTATGTTTTGGGCCAATATTTTGAAAATATTCTATCACTAAGTAAGCATGTACAGATAGCTTCTGGGACCCAAAAAAATTAAATTTTCGGGTGTTTTGAGCCTGAATTTGGGATATAAACGGGTACAAAAGATGTATGCACATATCGACTTTGGACACCTAAAATATCGAATTTTAGCATGTTTTTAGCCTATATTTTGAAAACATTCTAGCACTGAGTAGATATTTACAGATCGCTTTTGGGATCCAAAAATATCGAATTTTCGGGTGTTTTAAGCCTGAATTTGAGATATAAAAGGGTACAGAACATGCATGCACATACCGTCTTGGGACACATAAAATATCGATTTTTAGCATGTTTTGACTCTATATTTTGAAAACATTCTAGCACTGAGTAGGCATGTACAGATCACATCTTGGACCCAAAAATATCGTATTTTCGGGTGTTTTGAGCCTAAATTTGAGATATAAACGGGTACAGAAGATGCATGCACATATCGACATTGGGCACCTAAAATATCGATTTTTAGCATGTTTTGGGCCTGTATTTTTAAAATACTCTAACACGGAGTAGACACGTACAGATCGCTTTTGGGACCCAAAAATATTGAATTTTCGGGTGTTTTCAGCCTGAATTTGAGATATAACCGGGTACAGAGAATGCATACACATATTGACTTTGTGTACCTAAAATATCAATTTTCAGCATGTTTTGGGCCTGTATTTTAAAAACACTCTAACACGGAGTATGCTTGTACAGATCGCTTCTGGGACACAAAAATATCGAATTATCGGAGTTTTGAGCCTGAATTTGAGATATAAACGGGTACAGAAGATGCATGCACGTATCGACTTTTTGCACCTAAAATATCGATTTTAAAGCATGTTTTGGGTCTGTATCTTAAAACTTTCTAGCAAGAAGTAGGCATGTACAGATTGCTTCTGGGGCCAAAAAATATCGAATTTTCGAGTGTTTTGAACCTGAATTTGGGATATAGACGGGTACAGAAGATGCATACACATATCGACTTTGGGCACCTAAAATATCGATTTTGAGCATGTTTTGGGCCTGTATTTTGAAAATACTCTAACACGGAGTAGGCATGTACAGATCGCTTCGGGGACCCAAAAATTTTGAATTTTCGGGTGTTTTGAGCCTGAATTTGAGATATAAACGGGTACGAAAGATGCATGCACATATCAACTTTTTGCACCTAAAATATCGATTTTGAGCATGTTTTGGGTCTGTATCTTGAAAACATTCTAGCAAGAAGTAGGCATGTACAGATTGCTTCTGGGACCCAAAAATACAGAATTTTCGAGTGTTTTGAACCTGAATTTGAGATATAGACGGGTACAGAAGATGCATACACATATTGACTTTGGGCAGCTAAAATATCGATTTTCAGCATGTTTTAGGCCTGTATTTTTAAAATACTCTAACACGGAGTATGTATGTACAGATGGCTTTTGGGACCCAAAAACATCGAATATTCGGGTGTTTTGATTCTGAATTTGAGATATAAACGGGTACAGAAGATGCATGCACATATCGACTTTGGGCACCTAAAATATCGATTTTGAGCATGTTTTGGGCCTGTATTTTGAAAATACTCTAACACGGTGTAGACATGTACAGATTGCTTCTGGGAAACAAAAATATCGATTTTTTGGGTGTTTTGAGTGTGAATTTGAGATATAAACGGGTACAGAAGATGCATGCACATATCTACTTTTTAACCTAAAATATCGATTTTGAGCAGGTTTTGGGTCTGTATCTTGAAAACTTTCTAGCAAGAAGTAGGCATTTACAGATTGCTTCTGTGACCCAAAAATATCGAATTTTCGAGTGTTTTGAACCTGAATTTGAGATATAGACGGGTACAGAAGATGCATACACATATTGACTTTGGGCAGCTAAAATATCGATTTTCAGCATGTTTTGGGCCTCTATTTTAAAAACACTCTAACACGGAGTATGCACGTACAGATCGCTTCTGGGACACAAAAATATTGAATTTTCGGGTGTTTTGAGCCTGAATTTGAGATATAAACGGGTACAGAAGATGCATGCACATATCGACTTTGGGCACCTTAAATAACGATTTTTAGTATGTTTTGGGCCTGCATTTTAAAAATACTCTAACACGGAGTAGACATGTACAGATCGCTTTTCGGACCCAAAAATATCGAATTTACGGGTGTTTTGAGCCTGAATTTGAGATATGAACGTGTACAGAAGATGCATGCACATATCGACTTTTTGCACCTAAAATATCGATTTTGAGCATGTTTTGGGTGTGTATCTTGAAAACATTCTATCAAGAAGTAGGTATGTACAGATTGCTTTTGGGACCCAAAAACATCGAATATTCGGGTGTTTTGATTCTGAATTTGAGATATAAACGGGTACAGAAGATGCATGCACATATCGACTATGGGCACCCAAAATATCGATTTTCAGCATGTTTTAGGACTGTATTTTTAAAATACTCTAACACGGAGTAGACACGTACAGATCGCTTCTGGGACCCAATTAAATCGAATTTTCGGGTGTTCTGAGCCTGAATTTGAGATATGAACGGTTACAGAAGATGCATGCACATATCGACTTTGGGCACCGAAAATATCGATTTTGAGCATGTTTTGGGCCTGTATTTTGAAAATACTCTAACACGGTGTAGACATGTACAGATCGCTTCTGGGACCCAAAAATATCGAATTTTTGGCTATTTTGAGCCAGAATTTGAGATATAAATGAGTACAGAAGATGCATACACATATCGACTTTGGGCACCTAAAATATCGATTTTGAGCATGTTTTGGGCCTGTATTTTGAAAATACTCTAACACGGAGTAGGCATGTACAGATCGCTTCTGGGACCCAAAATTATTGATTTTCGTGTTTTGAGCCTGAATTTGAGATATAAACGGGTACAGAAGATGCATGCACATATTGACTTTGGACACCTAAAATATCGATTTATAGCATGTTTTGGGCCTGTATTTTAAAAATATTCTAGCACTGAGTAGGCATGTGCAGATTGCGTAAGGGACCCAAAAATATCTAATTTTCGGAGTTTTGAGCCTGAATTTGAGATATAAACGGGTACAGAAGATGCATGCACATATCGACTTTTTGCACTTAAAATATCGATTTTGAGCATGTTTTGGGTCTGTATCTTGAAAACATTCTAGCAAGAAGTAGGCAAGTACAGATTGCTTCTGGGACTCAAAAATATCGAATTTTCGAGTGTTTTGAACCTGAATTTGGGATATAGACGGGTACAGAAGATGAATACACATATTGACTTTGGGCAGCTAAAATATCGATTTTCTGCATGTTTTAGGCCTGTATTTTGAAAATACTGTAACACGGAGTAGACACGTACAGATCGCTTCTGGGACCCAAATAAATCGAATTTTTGGGTTTTCTCAGCCTGAATTTGAGATATGAACGGGTACAGAAGATGCATGCACATATTGACTTTGGGCACCTAAAATATAGATTTTCAGCATGTTTTGGGCCTGTATTTTGAAAATACATTAACACGGTGTAGGCATGTACAGGTCGCTTCTGGGACCCAAAAATATCGACTTTTAGGTTTTTTTTGAGCCTGAATTTGAGATATAAACGGGTACAGAAGATGCATGCACATATCGACTTTTCACACCTAAAATATCGATTTATAGCATGTTTTAAGCCTGTATTTTAAAAACATTCTAGCACTGAGTAGGCATGTGCAGATCGCTGAAGGGACCCAAAAATATCGAATTTTCGGAGTTTTGAGCCTGAATTTGAGATATAAACGGGTACAGAAGATGCATGCACATATCGACTTTGGGCACCTAAAATATCGATTTTGAGCATGTTTTGGGCCTGTATTTTTAAAATACTCTAACACTGAGTAGACACGTACAGATCGCTTCTGGGACCCAAATAAATCGAATTTTTGGGTGTTCTGAGCCTGAATTTGAGATATGAACGGGTACAGAAGATGCATGCACATATCGACTTTGGGCACATAAAACATCGATTTTGAGCATGTTTTGTGCTTGTATTTTAAAAATACTATAACACTGTGTAGACATGTACAGATCGCTTCTGGGACACAAAAATATCGATTTTTAGGGTGTTTTGAGTCTGAAGTTGAGATATAAACGGGTACAGAAGATGCATGCACATATCGACTTTTTGCACCTAAAATATCGATTTTGAGCATGTTTTGGGTCTGAATCATGAAAACGTTCTAGCAAGAAGTAGGAATGTACAGATTGCTTCTGGGACTCAAAAAAATCGAATTTTCGAGTGTTTTGAACCTGAATTTGGGATATAGACGGGTAAAGAAGATGCATACACATATTGACTTTGGGCAGCTAAAATATCGATTTACAGCATGTTTTAGGCCTGTATTTCAAAAATACTCTAACACGGAGTATGCATGTACAGATGGCATTTGGGACCCAAAAATATCGAATATTCGAGTGTTTTGAGTCTGAATATGAGATATAAACGGGTACAGAAGATGCATGCACATATCGACTTTGGCACCCAAAATATCGATTTTTAGTATGTTTTGGGCGTATAATTTGAAAATATTCTAGCACTGAGTATGCATGTACAGATCGCTTAAGGGACCCAAAAATATCGAATTTTCGGAGTTTTGAGCCTGAATTTGAGATATAAACGGGTACTGAAGATGCATACAGATATCGACTTTGGGCACCTAAAATATCGATTTTCAGCATTTTTTATGGCCTGTATTTTGAAAGTACTCTAACACGGAGTATGCATGTACAGGTCGCTTATTGGACCCAAAAATATCGAATTTTCGGAGTTTTGAGCCTGAATTTGGGATATAAACGGGTACAAAAGATGTATGCACATATCGACTTTGGACACGTAAAATAACGATTTTTAGCATGTTTTAGGCCTGTATTTTGAAAACATTCTAGCACTGAGTAGGCATGTACAGATCGCTTCTTGGACCCAAAAATATCGAATTTTCGGGTATTTTGAGTGTGAATTTGAGATATAAACGGGTACAGAAGATGTATGCACATATCGACTTTGGTTACCCAAAATATCGATTTTGAGCATGTTTTGGACCTGTATTTTAAAAATACTCTAACACGAAGTAGGCATGTACAGATCGCTTCTGGGGCACAAAAATATCGAATTTTCGGGTGTTTTGAGCCTGAATTGGAGATATAAACGGGAACAGAAGATGCATGCACATATCGACTTTGGACACCTAAATTATCGATTTTTAGCATGTTTTGAGCCTATATTTTGAAAACATTCTAGCACTGAGTAGGCATGTACAGATCGCTTCGGGGACCCAAAAACATTGAATTTTCCGTTGTTTTGAGCCTAAATTTGAGATATAAACAGGAACTGAAGATGCATGCAGATATCAACTTTGTGCACCCAAAATATCGATTTTTAGCATGTTTTGGGCCTATAATTTGAAAATACTCTAACACAGAGTAGGCATGTACAGATCGCTTCTGGGACCCAAAAATATTGAATTTTCGGGTGTTTTGAGCCTGAATTTGAGATATAAACGGGTACAGAAGATGCGTGCACATATCGACTATGGGAAGCTAAAATATCGATTTTCAACATGTTTTCGGCATGTATTTTGAAAGAACTCTAACACGGAGTAGGCATGTACAGATCGCTTCTGGGACCCAAAAATATTGAATTTTCGGGTGTTTTGAGCCTAAATTTGAGATATAAACGGGTACAGAAGATGCATGCATATATTGACTTTGGGCACCTAAAATATCGATTTTTAGCATGTTTTGGGCCTATATTTTGAAAATACTCTAACACAGAGTAGGCATGTACAGATCGCTTCTGGGAACCAAAAATTTTGAATTTTCGGGTGTTTTGAGCCTGAATTTGGGATATAAACGGGTACAAAAGATGTATGCACATATCGACTTTGGACACCTAAAATATCGATTTTTAGCATGTTTTAACACTATATTTTGAAAACATTCTAGCACTGAGTAGGCATGTACAGATCGCTTCTGGGACCCAAAAATATTGAATTATTGGGTGTTTTATGCCTAAATTTGAGAAATAAACGGGTACTGAAAATGCATGCACATATCGACTTTTTGAACCTAAAAAATCGATTTTGAGCATGTTTTGGGTCTATATTTTAAAAAAACATTCTAGCAAAGAGTTGGCATGTACAGATCGCTTCTAGGACACAAAAATATCGAGTTTTCGGGTGTTTTGAGTCTGAATTTGAGATATAAACGGGTACAGAAGATGCATGCACATATCGACTTTTGGCACCCAAAATATCGATTTTGAGCATGTTTTAGGCATCTATTTTGAAAATACATTAACACTAAGTAGGCATGTACAGATCGCTTCTGGGACAGAAAAATATCGAATTTTTGGGTGTTTTGAGCCTGAATTTCAGATATATACGGGTACAGAAGATGCATGCACATATCGACTTTGGGCACCTAAAATATCGATTTTCAGCATGTTTTGGGCCTGTATTTTAGCACTAAGTAGGCATGTAAATATTCCTTCTGGGACCCAAAATTATCGAGTTTTCGGGTGTTTTAAGCCTGAATTTGAGATATAAACCGGTACAGAAAATGCATGCTCATATCGACATTTAGCACCAAAAATATCGATTTATAGCATGTTTTAGGCCTACATTTAAAAAATATTCTAGCACTAAGTAGGCATGTACAGATCGATTCAAGGACCCAAAAATATTGAATTTTCGGGTGTTTTGAGCCTGAATTTGGGATATAAACGGATACAAAAGATGTATACACATATCGACATTGGACACCTAAATTATAGATTTTTAGCATGTTTTAAGCCTATATTTTGAAAACTCTCTAGCACAGAGTAGGCTTGTACAGATCGCTTCTGGAACCCAAAAATATTGAATTTTCCGTTATTTTGAGCCTGAATTTGAGATATAAACGGGTACTGAAGATGCATGCACATATCGACTTTGGGCACCTAAAATATTGATTTTCAGCATGTTTTGGGCCTGTATTTTGAAAGTACTCTAACACGGTGTAGGCATGTACAGATCTCTTCTGGGACCCAAAAATATCGAGTTTTCGGGTGTTTTGAGCCTGAATTTGAGATATAAACGGGTACAGAAGATGCATGCAGATATCGACTTTGGGCACACAAAATATCGATTTTTAGCATGTTTTGGGCCTATATTTTGAAAGTATTCTAGCAATGAGTAGGCATGTACAGATCGCTTCTGGGACAAAAAAATATCGAATTTTCTGATGTTTTCAGCCTGAATTTGGTATATAAACGGGTATTGAAGATGCATACACATATTGACATTGGGAATATAAAATATCGATTTTGAGCAGGTTTTGGGCCTGTATTTTGAAAATACTCTAACACAGAGTAAGCATGTAAAGATCACTTTTGGGACCCAAAATTATCGAATTTTCGGGTGTTTTGAGCCTGAATTTGAGATATAAACCGGTACAGAAAATGCATGCTCATATCGACATTTAGCACCAAAAATATCGATTTATAGCATGTTTTGGGGCTACATTTAAAAAATATTCTAGCACTGAGTAGGCATGTACAGATCGCTTCAGGGACCCAAAAATATCGAATTTTCGGGTGTTTTCAGCCTGAATTTGGGATATAAACGGGTACAAAAGATGTATGCACATATCGACTTTGGACACCTAAATTATAGATTTTTAGCATGTTTTGAGCCTATATTTTGAAAACTTTCTAGCACTGAGTAGGCATGTACAGATCGCTTCTGGAACCCAAAAATATTGTATTTTCCGTGGTTTTGAGCCTGAATTTGAGATATAAACGGGTACTAAAGATGCATGCACATATCGACTTTGGGCACATAAAATATCGATTTTCAGCATGTTTTGGGCCTGTATATTGAAAGTACTCTAACACGGAGTAGGCATGTACAGATCTCTTCTGGGACCCAAAAATATCGAGTTTTCGGGTGTTTTGAGCCTGAATTTGAGATATAAACGGGTACAGAATATGCATGCAGATATCGACTTTGGGCACCCAAAATATCGATTTTTAGCATGTTTTGGGCCTATATTTTGAAAGTATTCTAGCAATGAGTAGGCATGTACAGAACGCTTCTGGGACAAAAAAATATCGAATTTTCGGGTGTTTTCAGCCAGAATTTGGGATATAATCGGGTATAGAAGATGCATACACATATTGACTTTGGGAACCTAAAATATCGATTTTGAGCATGTTTTGGGCCTGTATTTTGAAAATACTCTAACACGGATTAGGCATGTACAGATCGCTTCAGGGACCCAAAAATATCGAATTTTCGGGTGTTTTGAACGTGAATTTTGGATATAAAGATGTATGTACATATCGACTTTGGACACCTAAAATATCGGTTTTTAGCATGCTTTAAGCCTATATTTTGAAAAAAATTTTAGTACTGAGTAAGCATGTAGATATCCCTTCTGGGACCCAAAATCATCGAATTTCCGGGTGTTTTGAGCCTGAATTTGAGAAATAAACCGGTACAGAAAATACATGCTCATATCGACATTTAGCACCTAAAATATCGATTTTTAGCATGTTTTGGGCCTACATTTAAAAAATGTTCTAGCACTGAGTAGGCATGTACAGATCGCTTCAGGGACCGAAAAATATCGAATTTTCGGGTGTTTTGAGCCTGAATTTGGGATATAAACGGGTACAAAAGATGTATTCACATATCGACTTTGGACACCTAAAATATCGATTTTTAGCATGCATTAAGCCTATATTTTGAAAACATTTTAGTACTGAGTAGTCATGTAAATATCCCTTCTGGGACCCAAAATTATCGAATTTTCAGGTGGTTTGAGCATGAATTTGAGATATAAACCGGTACAGAAAATACATGCTCATATCGACATTTAGCACCTAAAATATCGATTTTTAGCATGTTTTGGGCCTACATTTAAAAAATGTTCTAGCACTAAGTAGGCATGTACAGATCCCTTCAGGGACCGAAAAATATCGAATTTTCGGGAGTTTTGAGCCAGAATTTGGGATATAAACGGGTATAATAGATGTATGCACATATCGACTTTGGACACCTAAATTATAGATTTTTAGCATGTTTTGAGCCTATATTTTGAAAACTTTCTAGCACTGAGTAGGCATGTACAGATCGCTTCTGGAACCCAAAAATATTGAATTTTCCGTTGTTTTGAGCCTGAATTTGAGATATAAACGGGTACAGAAGATGCATGCACATATCGACTATGGGTAGCTAAAATTTCGATTTTCAGCATGTTTTGGGCCTGTATTTTGAAAGTATTCTAGAAATGAGTAGGCATGTACAGAACGCTTCTGGGACAAAAAAATATCAAATTTTCGGGTGTTTTCAGCCTGAATTTGGGATATAAACGGGTATAGAAGATGCATACACATATTGACTTTGGGAACCTAAAATATCGATTTTGAGCATGTTTTGGGCTTGTATTTTGAAAATGCTCTAACACGGAGTAGGCATATACAGATCGCTGAAGGGACCCAAAAATATCGAATTTTCGGGTGTTTTGAGCGTGAATTTTGGATAAAAACGGGTACAAAAGATGTATTCACATATCGACTTTGGACACCTAAAATATCGATTTTTAGCATGCATTAAGCCTATATTTTGAAAACATTTTAGTACTGAGTAGGCATGTAAATATCCCTTCTGGGACCCAAAATTATCGAATTTTCAGGTGTTTTGAGCATGAATTTGAGATATAAACCGGTACAGAAAATACATGCTCATATCGACATTTAGCACCTAAAATATCGATTTTTAGCATGTTTTGGGCCTACATTTAAAAAATGTTCTAGCACTAAGTAGGCATGTATAGATCCCTTCAGGGACCGAAAAATATCGAATTTTCGGGAGTTTTGAGCCAGAATTTGGGATATAAACGGGTATAAAAGATGTATGCACATATCGACTTTGGACACCTAAATTATAGATTTTTAGCATGTTTTGAGCCTATATTTTGAAAACTTTCTAGCACTGAGTAGGCATGTACAGATCGCTTCTGGAACCCAAAAATATTGAATTTTCCGTTGTTTTGAGCCTGAATTTGAGATATAAACGGGTACAGAAGATGCATGCACATATCGACTATGGGTAGCTAAAATTTCGATTTTCAGCATGTTTTGGGCCTGTATTTTGAAAATACTCAAACACGGAGTAGGCTTATACAGATTGCTTCTGGGACCCAAAAATATCGTTTTTTCGGGTGTTTTGAGCCAGAATTTGAGATATAAACGGGTACAGAACATGCATGCACATATCGACTTGGGACATATAAAATATCGATTTTTAGCATGTATTGGGCCTATTTTTTGAAAATATTCCAGCACTGAGTTGGCATTTACAGATCGCTTCTGGGACACAAAAATATCGAATTTTCGGGTGTTTTGAGCCTGAATTTGAGATATAAACGGGTACAGAAGATGCATGCACATATCGACTTTGGGCACCCAAAATATCGATTTTCAGCATGTTTTGGGCATCTATTTTGAAAATACTCTAACACGAAGTAGGCATGTACAGATCGCTTCTGGGACACAAAAATATCGAGTTTTTGGGTGTTTTGAGAATGAATTTCAGATATATACGGGTACAGAAGATGCATGCACATATCGACTTTGGACACCTAAATTATAGATTTTTAGCATATTTTGAGCCTATATTTTGAAAACTTTCTAGCACTGAGTAGGCATGTACAGATCGCTTCTTGGACCCAAAATTATCGAATTTTCGGGTGTTTTGAGCCTGAATTTGAGATATAAACCGGAACAGAAAATGAATGCTCATATCGACATTTAGCACCTAAATTATAGATTTTTAGCATGTTTTGAGCCTATATTTTGAAAACGTTCTAGCACTGAGTAGGCATGTACAGATCGCTTCTGGAACCCAAAAACATTGAATTTTCCGTGGTTTTGAGCCTGAATTTGAGATATAAACGGGTACTGAAGATGCATGCACATATCGACTTTGGGCACCTAAAATATCGATTTTTTAGCATGTTTTGGGCCTGTATTTTGGAAGTACTCTAACACGGAGTAGGCATGTACAGATCTCTTCTGGGACCCAAAAATATCGAATTTTCGGGTGTTTTGAGCCTGAATTTGAGATATAAACAGGTACTGAAGATGCATGCACATATCGACTTTTGGGCACCTAAAATATCGATTTTTAGCATGTTTTGAGCCTATATTTTGAAAACATTCTAGCACAAAGTACATATGTACATATCACTTCTGGGACCCAAAAATATCGAATTTTCGGGTGTTTTGAGGTTGAATTTGGGATATAAACGGGTGCAGAAGATGAATACACATATCGACTTTTGGGCACCTAAAAGATCGATTTTCAGTATGTTTTGGGCCTCTATATTAAAAATACTCTAGCACTGCGTAGGCATGTACAGATCGCTTCTGGGACCTCAAAATATCGAATTTTCGGGTGTTTTGAGCCTGAAAGAGATATAAACGGGTACAGAAGATGCATACACATATCGACTTTTGGGCACCTAAAAGATCGATTTTCAGTATGTTTTGGGCCTGTATATTAAAAATATTCTAGTACTGCGTAGGCATGTACAGATCGCTTCTAGGACCCAAACATATAGAATTTTCGGGTGTTTTGAGCCTGAATTTGAGATAGAAACCGGTACTGAAGATATATGCACATATCGACTTTGGTCACCTGAAGTATCGATTTTCAGGATGTTTTGGCCCTATATTTTGAATGTATTCTAGCATTGTGTAAGCATGTTCAGATTGCTTCTGAGACCCAAAAATATCGAATTTTCGGGTGTTTTGAGCCTGAATTTGGGATATAAACGGGTACAGAAGATGAATGCACATATGGATTTTGGGCACATAAAATATCGGTTTTCAGCTTGTTTTGGGTCTGTATTTTGAAAATCTTTTAACATTGAGTACGCATTTACAGATCCCTTCTGGGAACAAAAAGTATCGAATTTTAAGGTGTTTTAAACCTTAATTTGGGATACAAGCGAGTGCTGATGATTCATGCACATATCGATTTTGGGCACCAAAAATTGCGATTTTCAACTTATTTTGGGCCTGTATTTTGAAAATATTCTATCACTGAGTAGGCATGTACAGATCGCTTCAGGCTCCCAAAAAAATCAAATTTTCAGGTGTTTTTAGCCTGAATTTGGGATATAAACGGGAACCGAAGATGAATGCAGATATCGACTTTGATCACCTATAATATCGATTTTATGCATGTTTTTGGCCTGTATTTTGAAAATATTCTAGCACTGACTATGCATGTGGATATTGCTTCTGGGAACCAAAAATATCGAATTTTCAGGTGTTTTGAGACTGAATTTCAGATATATACGGGTACAGAGGATGCATGAACATTTCGACTTTGGGCACCTAAAATATCAATTTTTAGTATGTTTTGGTCCTATATTTTGAATTTAATCTAGCACTGGGTAAGCATGTACAGATCGCTTCTGGGACCCAAAAATTTCGAATTTTCTGGTGTTTTGAGCCTGAATTTGAGATATAAACGGGTTCAGAAAATGCATGCACATATCGACTTTCTTCACAAAAAAAAACTATTTTCAGCATGTTTTAGGCCTACATTTTGTAAAATATTCTAGCACAGAGTGAGCATGTACAGACCGCTTCTGGGACCCAAAAATATTGAATTTTCGGGTGTTTTGAACCTCAATTTGGAATGTAAACGGGTACTGAAGATGCATGCACATATCGACTTTGGGCACCCAAAATATCGATTTTGAGCATGTTTTTGGCCTGTATTTTGAAAATACTCTAACACGAAGTAGGCATGTACAGATCGCTTCTGGGACCCAAAAATATCGAATTTTCGGGTGCTTTGAGCTTGAATTTGAGATATAAACGGGTACCGAAAATGCATGCACATATAGACTTTGGACACTTAAAATATCGATTTTTAGCATGTTTTGAGCCTGTACTTTAAAAAAACTCTAACACGAAGTAGGCATGTACAGATCGCGTCTGGGACACACAAAAATCGAATTTTCCGTTGTTTTGAGGCTGAATTTGAGATATAAACGGGTACAGAATTTGCATGCACATATCGACTTTGGGCACCCAAAATATTGATTTTTATCATGTTTTGAGCCTCTATTTTTAAAACATACTCTAACACGGAGTAGGCATGTACAGATTGCTTCTGTAGCACTGAGTAGACATGTACAGATCGGTTCTGGAACCCAAAAATATCGATTTTTCGGGTGTTTTGAGCCTGAATTTGAAATATAAACGGGTACAGAAGATGCATGCACATATCGTCATTTGGCACCTAAAATATCGATTTTTAACATGTTTTAGGCCTATATTTTTAAAATCTTCTATCACTGAGTAGGCATGTACAGATCGCTTCGAAGGCCCAAGCATATTGAATTTTTGGGTGTTTTGAGCCAGAATTTGAGATATAAACGGGCACTGAAGATGCATGCACATATCGACTTTTTGCACCTAAAACATCGATTTTGAGCATGTTTTGGGTCTGTATCTTGAAAACATTCTTGCATAGAGTAGGGATGTACAGATCGCTTTTGGGACACAAAAATACCGAATTTTAGGGTGCTTTGAGCATGAATTTGTTATATAAACAGGTACAGATAATGCATGCACATATCGACTTTGGGCACCAAAAATATCGATTTTTAGCATGTTTTGGGCTTTTATTTTGAAAATACTCTAACACGAAGTAGGCATGTACAGATCGCTTCTGGGACCCAAAAGTATAGAATTTTCGGAAATTTTGAGCCTGAATTTGAGATATAATCGGGTACAGAAGAAGCATGCACATATTGACTTTGGGCACCTAAAATATTGATTTTCAGCATGTTTTGGTCCCGTATTTTGAAAATACTCTAACACGGAGTAGGCATGTACAGATCGCTTCTGGGACCCAAAAATATCGAATTTTCGGGTGTTTTGAGCCTGATTTTGAGATATAAAAGGGTACAGATGATGCATGCACAAATTGACTTTGGGCACCTAAAATATGGATTTTCAGCATGTTTTGGGCATATATTTTGAAAATACTTTATCACGGAGTAGGCATGTACAGATCGCTTCTAATAAACCAAAAAATATAGAATTTTCGGGTGTTTTAAGCTTGAATTTGAGATATAAAAGGGTACTGAAGATACATGCACATATCGACTTTTTGCACCTGAATTATCGATTTTAAGCATGTTTTGGGTCTGTATCTTGAAAACATTCTAGCAAGGAGAAGGCATGAACAGATTGCTTCTGAGACCCAAAAATATCGAATTTTCGGATGCTTTGAGCCTGAATTTGAAATATAAAAAACGCGTACAGTAGATGCATGCACATATCGACTTTGGGCACCCAAAAATATCGATTTTGAGCATGTTTTGGACCTGTATTTTGAAAATACTCTAACACGGAGTAGGCATGTACAAATCGATTCTCGGACCCAAAAATATCGAATTTTCGGGTGTTTTGAGCCGGAATTTGGGATGTATACGGGTATAGAAGATGCATACACATATTGACTTTGGGCACCTAAAATATCGATTTTCAGCATGTTTTGGGCCTGTATTTTGAAAATACTCTAACACGGAGTAGGCATGTACAGATCGCTTCTGGGACCCCAAAATATCGAATTTTCGGATGTTTTTAGCCTGAATTTGAGATATAGAGGGGTACAGAAGATGCATGCACATATCGATTTTAGGCACCCAAAATATCGATTTTTAGCATGTTATGGGCCAATATTTTGAAATTATTCTAACACGGAGTAGGCATATACAGATCACTTCTGAGATCCCAAAATATCGAATTTCCGGGTGTTTTGAGCCTGAATTTGAGATATAAACGGGTGCAGAAGATGCATGCACATATTGACTTTGGGCACCCAAAATATCGATTTTGAGCATGTTTTTAGCCTGTATTTTCAAAATACTCTAACTCGGAGTAGGCATGTACAGATCGCTTCTGGAACACAAAAATATCGAATTTTCAGGTGTTTTTAGCCTGAATTTGAGATATAAACGGGTACAGAAGATGCATACACATATCGACTTTGGGCACCTAAAACATCGATTTTCAGCATGTTTTGGGCCTGTATTTTGAAATTACTCAAACACGGAGGAGGCATGTACAGATCGCTTCTGTAGCACTGAGTAGACATGTACAGATTGGTTCTGGAACCCAAAAATATCGATTTTTCAGGTGTTTTGAGCCTGAATTTGAGATATAAACGGGTACAGAAGATGCATGCACATATCGACATTGGGCCCCTAAAATATAGATTTTTAAAATGTTTTGGGCCTATATTTTGAAAATATTCTATCACGGAGTAGGCATCTACAGATCGATTCTCGGACCCAAAAATATCGAATTTTCGGGTGTTTTGAGCATGAATTTGGGATGTATACGGGTATAGAAGATGCATACACATATTGACTTTGGGCACCTAAAATATTGATTTTCAGCATGTTTTGGGCCTGTATTTTCAAAATACTCTAACACGGAGTAGGCATATACAGATCGCTTCTGGGATCTCAAAATATTGAATTTCCGGGTGTTTTGAGCCTGAATTTGAGATATAAACGGGTGCAGAAGATGCATGCACATAATGACTTTGGGCACCCAAAATATCGATTTATAGCATGTTTTTAGCCTGTATTTTCAAAATACTCTAACACGGAGTAGGCATGTACAGATCGCTTCTGGAACACAAAAATATCGAATTTTCAGGTGTTTTTAGCCTGAATTTGAGATAAAAACGGGTACAGAAGATGCATACACATATCAACTTTGGGCACCCAAAATTTCGATTTTGAGCATGTTTTGAGCCTATATTTTGAAAACATTCTGGCACTGAGTAGGCATGTTTGTACTGTATATATCGCTTCTAAAACCCAAAAATATTGAATTTTCCGTTGTTTTGAGCCTGAATTTGAGATATAAACGGGTACAGAAGTTGCATGCACATATTGACTTTGGGCACCCAAAATATCGATTTTTATCATATTTTGGGCCTGTATTTTTAAAACATTCTCTAACACGGAGTAGGCATGTGCAGATCGCTTCTGTAGCACTGAGTAGACATGTACAGATCGGTTCTGGAACCCAAAAATATCGATTTTTCGGGTGTTTTGAGCCTGAATTTGAGATATAAACGGGTACAGAAGATGCATGCACATATCGACATTGGGCACCTAAAATATCGATTTTTAGCATGTTTTGGGCCTATATTTTGAAAATATTCTATCACTCAGTAGGCATGTACAGATTGCTTCTGGAACCCAAAAATTTTGAATTTTCGGGTGTTTTGAGCATGAATTTGGGATATAAACAGGTACAAAAGATGTATGTATATATCGACTTTGGACACGTAAAATATTGATTTTTAGCATGTTTTAAGCCTATATTTTAAAACATTCTAGCACTGAGTAGACATGTACAGATCGCTTCGGGGACCCAAGAATATTGAATTTTTGGGTGTTTTAAGCCTGAATTTAAGATGTAAACGGGCACTGAAGATGCAAGCACATATCGACTTTTTGCACCTAAAATATTGATTTTGAGCATGTTTTGGGTCTGTATCTTCAAAACATTCTAGCATGGAGTAGGGATGTACAGATCGCCTCTGGGACACAAAAATACCGAATTTTAGGATGTTTTGAGCCTGAATTTGAGATATAAACGGGTACAGATAATGCATGCACATATCGACTTTGGGCACCAAAAATATCGATTTTTAGCATGTTTTGGACCTGTATTTTGAAATTACTCAAACACGGGGTAGGCATGTACAGATCGCTTCTGGGACCCAAAAATATCGAAATTTCGGGTATATTGAGCTTGAATTTGATATATAATCGCGTACAGAAGATGCATGCACATATCAACTTTGGGCACCCAAAATTTCGATTTTGAGCATGTTTTGGGCCTGTACTTTGAAAATACTCTAACACGAAGTAAGCCTGTACAGATCGCGTCTGGGACACACAAAAATCGAATTTTCGGGTGTTTTGAGGCTGATTTTGAGATATAAACGGGTACAGAAGATGCATGCACAAATCGACTTTGGGCACCTAAAATATCGATTTTCAGCATGTTTTGGGCATGTATTTTGAAAATACTCTAACACGGAGTAGGCATGTACAGATCGCTTCTGGAACCCAAAAATATCGAATTTTCGGGTGTTTTGAGCCAAAATTTAAGATATAAACGGGTACAGAAGATGCATGCACATATCGACTTGGGAAACCTAAAATATATATTTTTAGCATGTTTTAAACCTATATTTTAAAAACATTCTAGCACTGAGTAGGCATGTACAGATCGCTTCTGGAACCCAAAAATATTGACTTTTCGGGTGTTTAGAGCTTGAATTTGAAATATAAACGGGTACAGAGCATGCATGCACACTTAGACTTTGGGCACCCAAAATATCGATTTTTAGCATGGTTTGGGCCAATATCTTGAAATTATTCTAGCACTGAGTAGGCATGTACAGATCGCTTCTGGGACCCAAAAATATCGAATTTTCGGGTGTTTTGAGCCTGATTTTGAGATATAAACGGATACAGAAGATGCATGCACAAATCGACTTTGGGCACCTAAAATATCGATTTTCAGCATGTTTTGGGCATGTATTTTGAAAATACTCTAACACGGATTAGGCATGTACAGATCGCTTCTGGGACCCAAAAATATCGAATTTTCCGGTGTTTTGAGCCTGAATTTGAGATATAAACGGATACTGAAGATGCATGCACATATCGACTTGGGACACCTATAATATAAATTTTTAGCATGTTTTAAACCTATATTTTAAAAACATTCTAGCACTGAGTAGACATGTACAGATCGCTTCTGGAACCTAAAACTATTGAATATTCGGTGGTTTTGAGCTTGAATTTGAGATATTAACTGATACTGAAGATGCATGTACATATCGACTATGGGCACCTAAAATATAGATTTTGAGCATATTTTGGGCCTGTATTTTAAAAATATTCTGACACGGAGTAGGCATGTTCAAATCGCTTCTGGGATTAAAAAATATCGAATTCTCGGGTGTTTTGAGCCTGAATTTGAGATATAAACGGGTACAGAAGATGCATGCAAAAATCGACTTTGGGCACCTAAAATATCGATTTTCAGCATGTTTTATGGCCTGTATTTATAAAGTACTCTAAGACTGAGTAGGCATGTATACCAGATCGCTTCTGGGACCCAAAAATACCAAATTTTCGGGTGTTTTGAGCCTCAATTTAAGATATAAACGGGTGCAGAAGATGCATGCACATATTGACTATCGGTAACTAAAATATCGGTTTTCAGCATGTTTTGGGCATGTATTTTGAAAATACTCTAACACGGAGTATGCACGTACATATCGCTTTTGGGACCCAAAAATATAGAATTTTCGGGTATTTTGAACCTGAATTTGAGATATAAACGGGTACAGAAGAAGCATGCACATATCGACTTCGGGCACCTAAAATATCGATTTTTAGCATGTTCTGAGCCTCTATTTTGAAAACATTCTTGCACTGAGTAGGCATGTACAGATCGCTTCTGGGACCCAAAAACATCGAATTTTTGGGTGTTTTGAACCTGAATTTGGGATATAGACGGATACAGAAGATGCATGCACATATAGACTTTGGGCACCTAAAATATCGATTTTGAGCATGTTTTGGGCCTGTATTTTGAAAATACTCTAATACGGAGTAGGCATGTACAGATCACTTCGGGGACCCAAAAATATCGAATTTTCGGGTGTTTTGAGCCTGAATTTGAGATATAAACGGGTACAGAAGATGCATGCACATATCGACTTTTTGCACCTAAAATATCGATTTTGAGCATGTTTTGGGTGTGTATCTTGAAAACATTCTTGCAAGAAGTAGGCATCTACAGATTGCTTCTGGGACCCAAAAATATAGAATTTTCGGGTGTTTTGAACCTGAATTTGAGATATAAACGGGTACAGAAGAAGCATGCACATATCGACTTTGAACACCTAAAATATCGATTTTTAGCATGTTTTGAGCCTATATTTTGAAAACATTCTAGCACTGAAAATGCATGTACAGATCGCTTAAGGGACCCAAAAATATTGAATTTTCAGGTGTTTTGAGCCTGAATTTGAGATATAAACGGGTTCAGAAGATGCATGCACATATCGACTTTGGGCACCTAAAATATCGATTTTTAGTATGTTTTGGGCCTGTACTTTAAAAATTCTCTAACACCGAGTAGACGTGTACAGATAGCTTTTGGGACCCAAAAATATCGAATTTTCGGGTGTTTTGAGCCTGAATTTGAGATATAAACGGGTACAGAAGATGCATGCACATATCGACTTCGGGCACCTAAAATATCGATTTTGAGCATGTTTTGGGTCTGTATCTTGAAAAAATTCTAGGAAGGAGTAGGTATGTACAGATCGCTTCTGGAACCCAAAAATATCGAATTTTCGGGTGTTTTGAACATGAATTTGGAATATAGACGGATACAAAAGATGCATGCACATATCGACTTTGAGCACCTAAAATATCGATTTTGAGCATGTTTTGGGCCTGTATTTTGAAAATACTCTAACACGGAGTAGGCATGTACAAATCGCTTCGGGGACAAAAAAAATATTTAATTTTCGGGTGTTTTGAGTCTGAATTTGAGATATAAACGGGTACAGAAGATGCATGCACATATCGACTTTTTGCACCTAAAATATCGATTTTGAGCATGTTTTGGGTCTGTATCTTTAAACAATTCTAGCAAAGAGTAGGCATGTAAAGATCGCTTCTGGGACCCTAAAATATCGAAGTTTCTGGTGTTTTGAACCTGAATTTGGGATATAAACGGGTACAGAAGATGCATGCACATATCGACTTTAGACACCTAAAATATCGATTTATAGCATGTTTTGGGCCTGTATTTTAAAAACATTCTAGCACTGATTAGGCATGTGCAGATTGCTTAAGGGACCCAAAAATCTCGAATTTTCGGGTGTTTTGAGCCTGAATTTGAGATATAAACGGGTACAGAAGATGCATGCACATATCGACTTTGGGCACCCAAAATATCGATTTTTAGCATGTTCTGAGCCTCTATTTTGAAAACATTCTTGCACTGAGTAGGCATGTACAGATCGCTTCTGGGACCCAAAAATATTGAATTTTCGGGTGTTTTGAGCCTGAATTTAATATATAACCAGGTACAGAAGATGCATACACATATTGACTTTGTGCACATAAAATATCGATTTTCAGCATGTTTTGGGCCTGTATTTTAAAAACACTCTAACACGGATTATGCACGTACAGATCGCTTCTGGGACCCAAAAACATTGAATTTTCGGGTGTTTTGAGCCTGAATTTGAGATATAAACGGGTACAGAAGATTCATGCACATATCGACTTTGGGCACCTATAATATCGATTTTGAGCATCTTTTGGGCGTATAATTTGAAAACATTCTAGCACTGAGTAGGCATGTACAGATCGCTTCTGGGACTCAAAAAAATCGAATTTTCGGGTGTTTTAAGCCAGAATTTGGGATATAACCGGGTACAGAGGATGCATGCACATATCGACTTTTTGTACCTAAAATATCGATTTTGAGCATGTTTTGGGTCTGTATCTTGATAAAATTCTAGCAAGGAGTAGGCATGTACAGATCGCTTCTGGGACCCAAAAATATCGAATTTTTGGGTGTTTTGAATCTGAATTTTGGATATAGACGGATACAGAAGATGCATGCACATATCGACTTTGGGCACCTAAAATATCGATTTTGAGCATGTTTTGGTACTGTATTTTGAAAATACTCTAACACGGAGTAGGCATGTACAGATCGCTTCGGGGACCCAAAAATATCGAATTTTCGGTGTTTTGAGCCTGAATTTAAGATATAAACGGGTACAGAAAATGCATGCACATTTCGACTTTTTGCACCTAAAATATCGATTTTAAGCATGTTTTGGGTCTGTATCTTGAAAACATTCTAGCAAGAAGTAGGCATGTACAGATTGCTTCTGGGACCCAAAAATATCGAATTTTCGAGTGTTTTGAACCTGAATTTGGGATATAGACGGGTACAGAAGATGCATGCACATATCGACTTTGGGCACCTAAAATATCGATTTTGAGCATGTTTTGGGCCTGTATTTTGAAAATGCTCTAACACGGAGTAGGCATGTACAGATTGCTTCTGGGACCCAAAAATATCGATTTTTTGGGTGTTTTGAGCCTGAATTTGAGATATAAACGGGTACAGAAGATGCATGCACATATCGACTTTGGACACGTAAAATATCGATTTTTAGCATGTTTTGGGCCTATATTTTGAAAACATTCTAGCACTAAGTAGACATGTACAGATCGCTTCGGGGACCCAAAAATACTGAATTTTTGGGTGTTTTGAGCCTGCATTTGAGATATAAAAGGGTACTGAGGATGCATGCACATATCGACTTTTTGTACCTAAAATATCGATTTTGAGCATATTTTGGGTCTGTATCTTGAAAACATTCTAGCAAAGAGTAGGCATGTACAAGTCGCTTTTGGGACCCCAAAATATCGAATTTTCGGGTGTTTTGAGCCTGAATTTGAGATATAAACGGGTACAGAAGATGGATGCACACACTGACTATGTGGAGGTAAAATATCGATTTTCACCATGTTTTGGGCATGTATTTTGAAAATACTCTAACACGGAGTAGGCATGTACAGATAGCTTCTGGGAGCCAAAAATATCGAATTTTCGGGTGTTTTGAGCCTAAATTTCAGATATAAACGGTTACTGAACATGCATGCACATATCGACATTGGGCACCTAAAATATCGATTTTTAGCATGTATTGGCCCTATATTTTGAAAATATTCTAGCACTGAGTAGGCATGTACAGATCGCTTCTGGGACCCAAAAATATCGAATTTTCGGGTGTTTTGAGACTAAATTTGGAATATAAACTGGTACAAAAGATGTATGCACATATCGACTTTGGACACCTAAAATGTCGATTTTTAGCATGTTTTAAGCCTATATTTTAAAAACAATCTAGCACTGAGTAGACATGTACAGATAGCTTCTGGGACCCAAAAATATTGAATTTTTGGCTGTTTTGAGCCTGAATTTGAGATATAAACGGGTACTGAAGATGCAGGCACATATCGACTTTTTGAACCCAAAATATTGATTTTGAGCTTGTTTTGGATCTGTATCTTAAAAACATTCTAGTAAGGAGTAGGCATGTACAGATTGCTTCTGGGAACCAAAAATACCGAATTTTCGGGTCTTTTGAGCCTTATTTTGAGATATAAATGGATACTGAAGATGCAAGCACATATCGACTTTTAGCACCTAATATATCTATTTTTAGCATGTTTTGGGTCTGTATCTTGAAAACATTCTAAGAAGGAGTAGGCATAGACATATCGTTTCTGGGACACAAAAATATCGAATTTTCGGGTGTTTTGAGCCTGAATTTGAGATATAAACGGGTACAGAAGATGCATGGACATATCGACTTTGGGCACCCAAAATATCGATTTTTAGTATGTTTTAAGCCTATAGTTTGAAAATATTCTATCACTGAGTAGGCATGTACAGATCGCTTCTGTGACCCAAAAATATCGAATTTTCGGGTGTTTTGAGCCTGAATTTGGGATATAAACGGGTACAAAAGACGTATGCATATATTGACTTTGGGCACCCAAAATATCGATTTTTAGTATGTTTTGAGCCAATATTTTGAAAATATTCTATCACTAAGTAAGCATGTACAGATAGCTTCTGGGACTCAAACAAATTAAATTTTCGTTTTTTTTTAGCCTGAATTTGGGATATAAACGGGTACAAAAGATATATGCACATATTGACTTTTGACACCTAAAATATCGAATTTTATCATGTTTTAAGCCTATATTTTGAAAACATTCTAGCACTGAGTAGATATGTACAGATCACTTCTGGGATCCAAAAATATAGAATTTTCGGGTGTTTTAAGCCTGAATTTGGGATATAAAAGGGTACACAACATGCATGCACATATCGACTTTGGGCACCTAAAATATCGATTTTCAGCTTGTTTTGGGCCTGTATTTTGAAAGTACTCTAACACGGAGTAGGCATGTACAGATCGTGTCTGGGACCCAAAAATATCGAATTTTCGGGTGTTTTGAGCCTGAATTTGAGATATAAACGGGTACAGAAGATGCATGCACATATCGACATGGGACACCTAAAATATCGATTTTTAGCATGTTTTGAGCCTATATTTTGAAAACATTCTAGCACTGAGTACGCATGTACAGATCGCTTTTGGAACCCAAAAATATTGAATTTTCGGGTGTTTTGAGCCTGAATTTGATATGTAAACAGGTAATGAAGATGCATGCACATATCGATTCTTTGCACCTAAAATATCGATTTTGAGCATGTTTTGGGTCTGTATTGTGTAAATACTCTAACACGGAGTAGGCATGTACAGATCGCTTCAGGCACACAAAAATATCGAATTTTTGGGTGTTTTGAGCCTGAATTTGAGATATAAACGGGTATAGAAGATGAATGCACATATCGACTTTGGGCACCCAAAATGTCGATTTTTAGCATGTTTTGGGCCTGTATTTTGAAAATACTCTAAGACTGAGTAGGCATGTACAGATCGCTTATGGGACCCAAAAATATCGATTTTTAGGGTGTTTTGAGCCTGAATTTGAGATATAAACGGTTACAGAATACGCATGCACATATCGACAATGGGCACCTAAAATATCGATTTTTAGCTTGTTTTAAGCCTATAGTTTGAAAATATTCTATCACTGAGTAGGCATGTACAGATCGCTTCTGTGACCCAAAAATATCGAATTTTCGGGTGTTTTGAGCCTGAATTTGGGATATAAACTGGTACAAAAGACGTATGCATATATTGACTTTGGACACGTAAAATATCGATTTTAGCATGTTTTAAGCCTATTTTTAAAAAATACTCTAACACAGAGTAGGCATGTAGAGATCGCTTCTTGGACCCAAAAATATCGAATTTTTGGGTATTTTGAGCCTGAATTTGAGATATGATCGGGTACAGAAGATGCATGCACATATCGACTTTGGGCACCTAAAATATCGATTCTCAGCATTTTTTATGGCCTGTATTTTGAAAGTACTCTAACACGGAGTAGGCATGTACAGATCGCTTCTGGAACCCAAAAATATTAAATTTTCGGGTGTTTTGAGCCTGAATTTGAGATATAAACGGGTACAGAAGATGCATGCACATATCGACTATGGGCAGCTAAAATATCGATTTTCAGCATGTTTTGGGCATGTATTTTGAAAATACTCAAACACGGAGTAGGCATATACAGATCGCTTCTGGGACCCAAAAATATCGAATTTTCGGGTGTTTTGAGCCTAAATTTGAGATATAAACGGGTACAGAACATGCATGCACATATTGACTTTGGGCACCCAAAATATCGATTTTTTGCATGTTCTGAGCCTCTATTTTAAAAATATTCTAGCACTGAGTAGGCATGTACAGATCGCTTCTGGGACCCAAAAATATTGAATTTTCGGGTGTTTTTAGCCTGAATTTGAGATATAACCGGGTACAGCGAATGCATACACATATTGACTTTGTGCACCTAAAATATTAATTTTCAGCATTATTTGGGCCTGTATATAAAAACACTGTAACACGGAGTATGCATGTACAGATCGCTTCTGTGACCCAAAAATATCGAATTTTCGGAGTTTTGAGCCTGAATTTGAGATATAAACGGGTACAGAAGATGCATGCGCATATCGACATTTTGCACCTAAAATATCGATTTTGAGCATGTTTTGGGTCTGTATCTTGAAAAAATTCTAGGAAGGAGTAGGTATGTACAGATCGCTTCTGGAACCCAAAAATATAGAATTTTCGGGTGTTTTGAACCTGAATTTGGAATATAGACGGATACAAAAGATGCATGCACATATCGACTTTTTGCACCTAAAATATCGATTTTGAGCATGTTTTGGGTGTGTATCTTGAAAACATTCTAACAAGAAGTAGGCATGTACGGATCGCTTCAGGGACCCAAAAATATTGAATTTTCGGGTGTTTTGAGCCTGAATTTGAGATATAAACGGGTACAGAAGATGCATGCACATATCGACTTTGGGCACCTAAAATATCGATTTTGAGCATGTTTTGGGTCTGTATCTTGAAAAAATTCTAGCAAGGAGTAGGCATGTACGGATCGCTTCTGGGACCCAAAAATATCGAATTTTTGGGTGTTTTGAACCTGAATTTGGGATATAGACGGATACAGAAGATGCATGCACATATCGACTTTGTTTACTTAAAATATCGATTTTGAGCATGTTTTGGGCCTGTATTTTGAAAATACTCTAACACGGAGTATGCATGTACAGATCGCTTCAGGCACACAAAAATATCGAATATTCGAGAGTTTTGAGTCTGAATTTGAGATATAAACGGGTACAGAAGATGCATGCAAATATCGACTTTGGGCATCCAAAATATCGATTTTTAATATGTTTTAAGCGTATAATTTGAAAATATTCTAGCACTGAGTAGGCATGTACAGATCGCTTCGGGGACCCAAAAATATCGAATTTTCGGGTGTTTTCAGCCAGAATTTGGGATATAACCGGGTACAGAGGATGCATGCACATATCGACTTTTTGCACCTAAAATATCGATTTTAAGCATGTTTTGGGTCTGTATCTTGAAAACATTCTAGCAAGGAGTAGGCATGTACAGGTCGCTTCTGGGACCCAAAAATATCGAATTTTCTGATGTTTTGAACCTGAATTTGGGATATAGACGGGTACCGAAGATGCATACACATATTGACTTTGGGCACCTAAAATATCGATTTTCAGCATGTTTTCGGCCTGTATTTTGAAAATACATTAACATGGAGTAGGCATGTACAGATCGCTTCTGGGACACAAAAATATCGATTTTTTGGGTGTTTTGAGCCTGAATTTGAGATATAAACGGGTACAGAAGATGCATGCACATATCGACTCTTCATACCTAAAATATCATTTTTGAGCATGTTTTAAGCCTGTATTTTAAAAACAGTCTAGCACTGAGTAGGCATGTGCAGATCGCTTAAGGGACCCAAAAATATCGAATTTTCGGAGTTTTGAGCCTGAATTTGAGATATAAACGGGTACAGAAGATGCATGCACATATCGACTTTTTGCACTTAAAATATCGATTTTGAGCATGTTTTGGGTCTGTATCTTGAAAACATTCTAGCAAGGAGTAGGCATGTACAGATCGCTTCTGGGAACCAAAAATATCGAATTTTCGGGTGTTTTGAGCCAGAAATTGGGATATAACCGGGTACAGAGGATGCATGCACATATCGACTTTTTGCACCTAAAATATCGATTTTGAGCATGTTTTGGTCCTGTATTTTGAAAATACTCTAACACGGAGTAGGCATGTACAGATCGCTTCGGGGACCCAAAAATATCGACTTTTCGGGTGGTTTGAGCCTGAATTTGAGATATAAACGGGTACAGAAGATGCATGCACATTTCGACTTTTTGCACCTAAAATATCGATTTTGAGCATGTTTTGGGTCTGTATCTTGAAAACATTCTAGCAAGAAGTAGGCATGTACAAATTGCTACTGTGACCCAAAAATATCGAATTTTCGAGTGTTTTGAACCTGAATTTGGGATATAGACGGTTACAGAAGATGTATACACATATTGACTTTGGGCAGCTAAAATATCGATTTTCAGCATGTTTTAGGCCTGTATTTTGAAAATACTCTAACACGGAGTATGCATGTACACATTGCTTTTGGGACCCAAAAATATCGAATATTCGGGTGTTTTGAGCCTGAATTTGAGATATAAACGGGTACAGAAGATGCATGCACATATCGACTTCGGGCACCTAAAATATCGATTTTGAGCATGTTTTGGTCCTGTATTTTGAAAATAGTATAACACGGTGTAGACATGTACAGATCGCTTCTGGGACACAAAAATATCGATTTTTTGGGTGTTTTGAGCCTGAATTTGAGATATAAACGGGTACAGAAGATGCATGCACATATCGACTTTTTGCACCTAAAATATCGATTTTGAGCATGTTTTGGGTCTGTTTCTTGAAATTTTTTTAGCAAGGAGTAGGCATGTACAGATCGCTTCTGGGACCCAAATATATATTGAATTTTCGGGTGTTTTGAGCCTGAATTTGAGATATAAACGGATACAGAAGATGCATGCACATATCGACTTTGGGCACCTAAAATATCGATTTTGAGCATGTTTTGGGCCTGTAATTTGAAAATACTCTAACACGGAGTAGGCATGTACAGATCGCTTCTGGGACACAAAAATATCGATTTTTTGGGTGTTTTGAGCCTGAATTTGAGATATAAACGGGTTCAGAAGATGCATCCACATATCGACTTTAGACACCTAAAATATCGATTTATAGCATGTTTTGAGCCTGTATTTTAAAAACATTCTAGTACTGAGTAGGCATGTGCAGATTGCTTAAGGGACCCAAATATATCGAATTTTCGGAGTTTTGAGCCTGAATTTGAGATATAAACGGGTACAGAAGATACATGCACATATCGACTTTTTGCACTTAAAATATCGATTTTGATCATGTTTTGGGTCTGTTTCTTGAAAATATTCTAGCAAGGAGTAGGCATGTACAGATCGCTTCTGCGACCCAAAAAAATCGAATTTTCTGGTGTTTTGAACCTGAATTAGGGATATACACGTGTACAGAAGATGCATACACATTTTGACTTTGGGCACATAAAATATCGATTTTGAGCATGATTCGGGCCTTTTTTTAAAAACACTCTAACACGGAGTGTGCACGTACAGATCGCATCTGGGACCCAAAAATATTGAATTTTCGGGTATTTTAAGCCTGAATTTGAGATATAAACGGGTACAGAAGATGCAGACACATATCGACTTTGGGCACCTAAAATATCGATTTTGACCATATTTTGGGCCTGTATTTTGAAAATACTCTAACACGGAGTAGGCATGTACAGATCGCTTCTGGTACACAAAAATATCGAATTTTTGGGTGTTTTGAGCCTGAATTCGAGATATAAACGGGTACAGAAGATGTATGCACATATCGACTTTGGACACCAAAAATATCGATTTTGAGCATGTTTTGGCCCTGAATTTTTAAAATACTCTAACACTGAGTAGACACGTACAGATCGCTTCTGGGACCCAAATAAATCTAATTTTCGGGTGTTCTGAGCCTGAATTAGAGATATGAACGGGTACAGAAGATGCATGCACATATCGACATTGGGCACATAAAATATCGATTTTGAGCATGTTTTGGGTCTGTATCATGAAAACTTTCTAGCAAGAAGTAGGCATGTACAGATTGCTTCTGGGACTCAAAAATATCGAATATTCGAGTGTTTTGAACCTGAATTTGGGATATAGACGGGTACAGAAGATGCATACACATATTGACTTTGGGCAGCTAAAATATCGATTTACAGCATGTTTTAGGCCTGTATTTTGAAAATACTCTAAAACGGAGTATGCATGTACAGATGGCTTTTGGGACCCAAAAATATCGAATATTCGGGTGTTTTGAGTCTGAATTTGAGATATAAACGGGTACAGAAGATGCATGCACATATCGACTTTGGGCACCCAAAATATCGATTTTGAGCATGTTTTCAACCTGTATTTTTAAAATACTCTAACACGAAGTAGACACGTACAGATCGCTTCTGGGACCCAAAAATACCGAATTTTCGGGTGTTCTGAGCCTGAATTTGAGATATGAACAGGTACAGAAGATACATGCACATATCGACTTCGCGCACCTAAAATATCGATTTTGAGCATGTTTTGGGCCTGTATTTTGAAAATACTCCAACACGGTGTAGACATGTACAGATCGCTTCTGGGACACAAAAATATCGATTTTTGGGGTGTTTTGAGCCTGAATTTGAGATATAAACGGGTACAGAAGATGCATGCACATATAGACTTTGGCACCCAAAATATCGATTTTTAGTATGCTTTGGGCGTATAATTTGAAAATATTCTAGCACTGAGTAGGCATGTACAGATCGCTTCTGGGACCCAAAAATATCGAATTTTCGGGGATTTTGAGCCAGAATTTGGGATATAACCGGGTACAGAGGATGCATGCACATATCGACTTTTTGCACCTAAAATATAGATTTTCAGCATGTTTTGGGCCTGTATTTTGAAAATACTCTAACACGGAGTATGCATGTACAGATCGCTTCTGGGACACAAAAAAATCGATTTTTGGGTGTTTTGAGCCTTAATTTGATATATAAACGGGTACAGAAGATGCATGCACATATCGACTTTTTGCACCTAAAATATCGATTTTGAGCATGTTTTGGGTCTGTATCTTGAAAACTTTCTAGCAAGAAGTAGGCATGTACAGATTGCTTCTGGGACTCAAAAATATCGAATTTTCGAGTGTTTTGAACCAGAATTAGGGATATAGACGGGTACAGAAGATGCATACACATATTGACTTTGGGCAGCTAAAATATCGATTTACAGCATGTTTTAGGCCTTTATTTTAAAAATAGTCTAACTAAGAGTATGCATGTACAGATTGCTTTTGGGACCCAAAAATATCGAATATTCGGGTGTTTTGAGTCTGAATTTGAGATATAAACGGGTACAGAAGATGCATGCACATATCGACTTTGGGCATCCAAAATATCGATTTTGAGCATGTTTTCAGCCTGTATTTTTAAAATACTCTAACACGGAGTAGACACGTACAGATCACTTCTGGGACCCAAATAAATCGAATTTTCGGTTGTTCTGAGCCTGAATTTGAGATATGAACAGGTACAGAAGATACATGCACATATCGACTTCGGGCACCTAAAATATCGATTTTGAGCATGTTTTGGGCCTGTATTTTGAAAATACTCCAACACGTTGTAGACATGTACAGATCGCTTCTGGGACACAAAAATATCGGTTTTTGGGGTGTTTTGAGCCTGAATTTGAGATATAAACGGGTACAGAAGATGCATGCACATATCGACTTTGGCACCCAAAATATCGATTTTTAGTATGTTTTGGGCGTATAATTTGAAAATATTCTAGCACTGAGTAGGTATGTACAGATCGCTTCTGGTACCCAAAAATATCGAATTTTCGGGGGTTTTGAGCCAGAATTTGGGATATAACCGGGTACATAAGATGCATACACATATTGACTTTGGGCAACTAAAATATTGATTTTCAGCATGTTTTGGGCCTGTATTTTGAAAATAAATTATCACGGAGTAGGCATGTACAGATCGCTTCTGGGACCCAAAAATATCGAATTTTCGGGTGTTTTGAGCCTGAAATTGAGATATAAACGGATACAGATGATGCTTGCACATATCGACTTTGGGCACCTAAAATATCGATTTTGAGCATGTTTTGGGCCTGTATTTTGAAAATACTCTAACACGGAGTAGGCATGTACAGATCGTTTCTGGGACACAAAAATATCGTTTTTTGGGTGTTTTGAGCCTGAATTTGAGATATAAACGGGTTCAGAAGATGCATGCACATATCTACTTTGGACACCTAAAATATCGATTTATAGCATGTTTTAAGCCTGTATTTTAAAAACATTCTAGCACTGAGTAGGCATGTGCATATTGCTTAAGGGACCCAAAAATATCGAATTTTCGGAGTTTTGAGCCTGAATTTGAGATATAAACGGATACAGATGATGCATGCACATATCGACTTTGGCACCCAAAATATCGATTTTTAGTATGTTTTGGGCGTATAATTTGAAAATATTCTAGCACTGAGTAGGCATGTACAGATCGCTTCTGGAACCCAAAAATATCGAATTTTCGGGTGTTTTTAGCCAGAAATTGGGATATAACCGGGTACAGAGGATGCATGCACATATCGACTTTTTGCACCTAAAATATCGATTTTGAGCATGTTTTGAGTCTGTATCTTGAACAAATTCTAGCAAGGAGTAGACATGTACACATTGCTTTTGGGACCCAAAAATATCGAATATTCGGGTGTTTTGAGTCTGAATTTGAGATATAAACGGGTACAGAAGATGCATGCACATATCGACTTTGGGCACCTAAAATATCGATTTTGAGCATGTTTTGGGCCTGTATTTTGAAAAAAACTATAGCACGGTGTAGACATGTACAGATCGCTTCTGGGACACAAAAATATCGATTTTTTGGGTGTTTTGAGCCTGAATTTGAGATATAAACGGGTACAGAAGATGCATGCACATATAGAGTTTGGCACCCAAAATATCGATTTTTAGTATGTTTTGGGCGTATAATTTGAAAATATTCTAGCACTGAGTAGGCATGTACAGATCGCTTCTGGAACCCAAAAATATCAAATTTTCGGGGGTTTTGAGCCAGAATTTGGGATATAAACGGGTACAGAGGATGCATGCACATATCGACTTTTTGCACCTAAAATATAGATTTTCAGCATGTTTTGGGCCTGTATTTTGAAAATACTCTAACACGGAGTATGCATGTACAGATCGCTTCTGGGACACAAAAATATCAATTTTTGGGTGTTTTGAGCCTGAATTTGAGATATAAACGGGTACAGAAGATGCATGCACATATCGACTTTTTGCACCTAAAATATCGATTTTGAGCATGTTTTGGGTCTGTATCATGAAAACTTTCTAGCAAGAAGTAGGCATGTACAGATTGCTTCTGGGACTCAAAAATATCGAATTTTCGTGTGTTTTGAACCTGAATTTGGGATATAGACGGGTACAGAAGATGCATACACATATTGACTTTGGGCAGCTAAAATATCGATTTACAGCATGTTTTAGGCCTGTATTTTAAAGATAGTCTAACTAGGAGTATGCATGTACAGATTGCTTCTGGGACTCAAAAATATCGAATTTTCGGGTGTTTTGAACCTGAATTAGGGATATAGACGGGTATAGAAGATGCATGCACATATCGACTTTGGGCACCCAAAATATCGATTTTTGAGCATGTTTTGGGATTGTATTTTTAAAACACTCTAACACTGAGTAGACACGTACAGATCGCTTCTGGAACCCAAATAAATCGAATTTTAGGATTTTCTGAGCCTGAATTTGAGATATGAACGGGTACAGAAGATGCATGCACATATCGACTTTGGGCACCTAAAATATCGATTTTGAGCATGTTTTGGGCCTATATTTTGAAAATACTATAGCACGGTGTAGACATGTACAGATCGCTTCTGGGACCCAAAAATATCGATTTTTTGGGTGTTTTGAGCCTGAATTTGAGATATAAACGGGTACAGAAGATGCATGCACATATCGAATTTGGCACCCAAAATATCGATTTTTAGTATGTTTTGGGCGTATAATTTGAAAATATTCTAGCACTGAGTAGGTATGTACAGATCGCTTCTGGTACCCAAAAATATCGAATTTTCGGGGGTTTTGAGCCAGAATTTGGGATATAACCGGGTACATAAGATGCATACACATATTGACTTTGGGCAACTAAAATATTGATTTTCAGCATGTTTTGGGCCTGTATTTTGAAAATACATTAACACGGAGTAGGCATGTACAGATCGCTTCTGGGACCCAAAAATATCGAATTTTCGGGTGTTTTGAGCCTGAAATTGAGATATAAACGGATACAGATGATGCTTGCACATATCGACTTTGGGCACCTAAAATATCGATTTTGAGCATGTTTTGGGCCTGTATTTTGAAAATACTCTAACACGGAGTAGGCATGTACAGATCGTTTCTGGGACACAAAAATATCGTTTTTTTGGGTGTTTTGAGCCTGAATTTGAGATATAAACGGGTTCAGAAGATGCATGTACATATCGACTTTGGACACCTAAAATATCGATTTATAGCATGTTTTAAGCCTGTATTTTAAAAACATTCTAGCACTGAGTAGGCATGTGCATATTGCTTAAGGGACCCAAAAATATCGAATTTTCGGAGTTTTGAGCCTGAATTTGAGATATAAACGGATACAGATGATGCATGCACATATCGACTTTGGCACCCAAAATATCGATTTTTAGTATGTTTTGGGCGTATAATTTGAAAATATTCTAGCACTGAGTAGGCATGTACAGATCGCTTCTGGAACCCAAAAATATCGAATTTTCGGGTGTTTTTAGCCAGAAATTGGGATATAACCGGGTACAGAGGATGCATGCACATATCGACTTTTTGCACCTAAAATATCGATTTTGAGCATGTTTTGAGTCTGTATCTTGAACAAATTCTAGCAAGGAGTAGACATGTACACATTGCTTTTGGGACCCAAAAATATCGAATATTCGGGTGTTTTGAGTCTGAATTTGAGATATAAACGGGTACAGAAGATGCATGCACATATCGACTTTGGGCACCTAAAATATCGATTTTGAGCATGTTTTGGGCCTGTATTTTGAAAAAAACTATAGCACGGTGTAGACATGTACAGATCGCTTCTGGGACACAAAAATATCGATTTTTTGGGTGTTTTGAGCCTGAATTTGAGATATAAACGGGTACAGAAGATGCATGCACATATAGAGTTTGGCACCCAAAATATCGATTTTTAGTATGTTTTGGGCGTATAATTTGAAAATATTCTAGCACTGAGTAGGCATGTACAGATCGCTTCTGGAACCCAAAAATATCAAATTTTCGGGGGTTTTGAGCCAGAATTTGGGATATAAACGGGTACAGAGGATGCATGCACATATCGACTTTTTGCACCTAAAATATAGATTTTCAGCATGTTTTGGGCCTGTATTTTGAAAATACTCTAACACGGAGTATGCATGTACAGATCGCTTTTGGGACACAAAAATATCAATTTTTGGGTGTTTTGAGCCTGAATTTGAGATATAAACGGGTACAGAAGATACATGCACATATCGACTTTTTGCACCTAAAATATCGATTTTGAGCATGTTTTGGGTCTGTATCATGAAAACTTTCTAGCAAGAAGTAGGCATGTACAGATTGCTTCTGGGACTCAAAAATATCGAATTTTCGAGAGTTTTGAACCTGAATTTGGGATATAGACGGGTACAGAAGATGCATACACATATTGACTTTGGGCAGCTAAAATATCGATTTACAGCATGTTTTAGGCCTGTATTTTAAAGATAGTCTAACTAGGAGTATGCATGTACAGATTGCTTCTGGGACTCAAAAATATCGAATTTTCGGGTGTTTTGAACCTGAATTAGGGATATAGACGGGTACAGAAGATGCATGCACATATCGACTTTGGGCACCCAAAATATCGATTTTTGAGCATGTTTTGGGATTGTATTTTTAAAACACTCTAACACTGAGTAGACACGTACAGATCGCTTCTGGAACCCAAATAAATCGAATTTTAGGATGTTCTGAGCCTGAATTTGAGATATGAACGGGTACAGAAGATGCATGCACATATCGACTTTGGGCACCTAAAATATCGATTTTGAGCATGTTTTGGGCCTATATTTTGAAAATACTATAGCACGGTGTAGACATGTACAGATCGCTTCTGGGACCCAAAAATATCGATTTTTTGGGTGTTTTGAGCCTGAATTTGAGATATAAACGGGTACAGAAGATGCATGCACATATCGAATTTGGCACCCAAAATATCGATTTTTAGTATGTTTTGGGCGTATAATTTGAAAATATTCTAGCACTGAGTAGGTATGTACAGATCGCTTCTGGTACCCAAAAATATCGAATTTTCGGGGGTTTTGAGCCAGAATTTGGGATATAACCGGGTACATAAGATGCATACACATATTGACTTTGGGCAACTAAAATATATATTTTCAGCATGTTTTGGGCCTGTATTTTGAAAATACATTAACACGGAGTAGGCATGTACAGATCGCTTCTGGGACCCAAAAATATCGAATTTTCGGGTGTTTTGAGCCTGAATTTGAGATATAAACGGATACAGATGATGCTTGCACATATCGACTTTGGGCACCTAAAATATCGATTTTGAGCATGTTTTGGGCCTGTATTTTGAAAATACTCTAACACGGAGTAGGCATGTACAGATCGTTTCTGGGACACAAAAATATCGTTTTTTTGGGTGTTTTGAGCCTGAATTTGAGATATAAACGGGTTCAGAAGATTCATGCACATATCGACTTTGGACACCTAAAATATCGATTTATAGCATGTTTTAAGCCTGTATTTTAAAAACATTCTAGCACTGAGTAGGCATGTGCAGATTGCTTAAGGGACCCAAAAATATCGAATTTTCGGAGTTTTGAGCCTGAATTTGAGATATAAACGGGTACAGAAGAAGCATGCACATATCGACTTTTTGCACTTAAAATATCGATTTTGAGCATGTTTTTGGTCTGTATCTTGAAAACATTCTAGCAAGGAGTAGGCATGTACAGATCGCTTCTGGGACCAAAAAATATTGAATTTTCGGGTGTTTTGAGCCTGAATTTGAGATATAAACGGGTACAGAAGATGCATGCACATATCGACTTTCGACACCAAAACATCGATTTTGAGCATGTATTGGGTTTGTATCTTAAAAAAATCTAGCAAGAAGTAGGCATGTACAGATCGCTTCTGGGACCCAAAAATATCGAATTTTCGGGTGTTTTGAACCTGAATTTGGGATATAGACGGATACAGAAGATGCATACACATATCGACTTTGGGCACCTACAATATCGATTTTTAGCATGTTTTATGCCTGTATTTTAAAAATACTCTAACACAGAGTAGACATGTACAGATCGCTTTTGGGACCCAAAAATATCGAATTTTCGGGTGTTTTGAGCCTGAATTTGAGATATAAACGGGTACAGAAGATGCATGCAAATATCGACTTTGGACACCTAAAATATCGATTTATAGCATGTTTTAAGCCTGTATTTTAAAAACATTCTAGCACTGAGTAGGCATGTGCAGATTGCTTAAAGGACCCAAAAATATCGAATTTTCGGAGTTTTGAGCCTGAATTTGAAATATAAACGGGTACAGAAGATGCATGCACATATCGACATTTTGCACTTAAAATATCGATTTTGAGCATGTTTTTGGTCTGTATCTTGAAAACATTCTAGCAAGGAGTAGGCATGTACAGATCGCTTTTGGGACCCAAAAATATTAAATTTTCGGGTGTTTTAAACTTGAATTAGGGATATACACGTGTACAGAAGGTGCATACACATATTGACTTTGGGCACATAAAATATCGATTTTCAGCATGTTTTGGGCCTGTATTTTAAAAACACTCTAACACGGAGTATGCACGTACAGATCGCTTCTGGGACCCAAAAGTATTGAATTTTCGGGTGTTTTGAGCCTGAATTTGAGATATAAACAAGTACAGAAGATGAATGCACATATCGACTTTGGGCACCTAAAATATCGATTTTTAGCATGTGTTGGGCCTGTATTTTAAAAACACTCTAACACGGAGTATGCACGTACAGATCGCTTCTGGGACCCAAAAAGATCGAATTTTCGGGTGTTTTGAGCCTGAATTTGAGATATAAACGGGTACAGAAGATGCATGCACATATCGACTTTGGACACCTAAAATATAGATTTATAGCATGTTTTAAGCCTGTATTTTAAAAACATTCTAGCACTGAGTAGGCATGTGCAGATTGCTTAAGGGACCCAAAAATATCGAATTTTCGGAGTTTTGAGCCTGAATTTGAGATATAAACGGGTACAGAAGATGCATGCACGTATCGACTTTTTGCACTTAAAATATCGATTTTGAGCATGTTTTTGGTCTGTATCTTGAAAACATTCTAGCAAGGAGTAGGCATGTACAGATCGCTTTTGGGACCCAAAAATATTGAATTTTCGGGTGTTTTGAGCCTGAATTTGAGATATAAACGGTTACAGAAGATGCATGCACAGATCGACTTTGGACACCTAAAACATCGATTTTGAGCATGTATTGGGTTTGTATCTTAAAAAAATCTAGCAAGAAGTAGGCATGTACAGATCGCTTCTGTGACCCAAAAATATCGAATTTTCGGGTGTTTTGAACCTGAATTTGGGATATAGACGGATACAGAAGATGCATGCACATATCGACTTTGGGCACCTAAAATATCGATTTTTAGCATGCTTTGGGCCTGTATTTTAAAAATACTCTAACACAGAGTAGACATGTACAGATCGCTTTTGGGACCCAAAAATATTGAATTTTCGAGTGTTTTGAGCCTGAATTTGAGATATAAACAAGTACAGAAGATGAATGCACATATCGACTTTGGGCACCTAAAATATCGATTTTTAGCATGTTTTGGGCCTGTATTTTAAAAACACTCTAACACGGAGTATGCACGTACAGATCGCTTCTGGGACCCAAAAAGATCGAATTTTCGGGTGTTTTGACCCTGAATTTGAGATATAAACGGGTACAGAAGATGCATGCAAATATCGACTTTGGACACCTAAAATATCGATTTATAGCATGTTTTAAGCCTGTATTTTAAAAACATTCTAGCACTGAGTAGGCATGTGCAGATTGCTTAAAGGACCCAAAAATATCGAATTTTCGGAGTTTTGAGCCTGAATTTGATATATAAACGGGTACAGAAGATGCATGCACGTATCGACTTTTTGCACTTAAAATATCGATTTTGAGCATGTTTTTGGTCTGTATCTTGAAAACATTCTAGCAAGGAGTAGGCATGTACAGATCGCTTTTGGGACCCAAAAATATTGAATTTTCGGGTGTTTTGAGCCTGAATTTGAGATATAAACGGTTACAGAAGATGCATGCACAGATCGACTTTGGACACCTAAAACATCGATTTTGAGCATGTATTGGGTTTGTATCTTAAAAAAATCTAGCAAGAAGTAGGCATGTACAGATCGCTTCTGGGACCCAAAAATATCGAATTTTCGGGGGTTTTGAACCTGAATTTGGGATATAGACGGATACAGAAGATGCATGCACATATCGACTTTGGGCACCTAAAATATCGATTTTTAGCATGTTTTTGGCCTGTATTTTAAAAATACTCTAACACAGAGTAGACATGTACAGATCGCTTTTGGGACCCAAAAATATCGAATTTATGGGTGCTTTGAGCCTGAATTTGAGATATAAACGGGTACAGAAGATGCATGCACATATCGACTTTGGACACCTAAAATATCGATTTATAGCATGTTTTAAGCCTGTATTTTAAAAACATTCTAGCACTGAGTAGGCATGTGCAGATTGCTTAAAGGACCCAAAAATATCGAATTTTCGGAGTGTTGAGCCTGAATTTGAAATATAAACGGGTACAGAAGATGCATGCACATATCGACTTTGGACACCTAAAATATCGATTTATAGCATGTTTTAAGCCTGTATTTTAAAAACATTCTAGCACTGAGTAGGCATGTGCAGATTGCTTAAAGGACACAAAAATATCGAATTTTCGGAGTTTTGAGCCTGAATTTGAAATATAAACGGGTACAAAAGATGCATGCACATATCGACATTTTGCACTTAAAATATCGATTTTGAGCATGTTTTTGGTCTGTATCTTGAAAACATTCTAGCAAGGAGTAAACATGTACAGATCGCTTCTGGGACCCAAAAATATCGAATTTTCAGGTGTTTTAAACTTGAATTAGGGATATACACGTGTACAGAAGGTGCATACACATATTGACTTTGGGCACATAAAATATCGATTTTTAGCATGTTTTGGGCCTGTATTTTAAAAACACTCTAACACGGAGTATGCACGTACAGATCGCTTCTGGGACCCAAAAATATTGAATTTTTGGGTGTTTTGAGCCTGAATTTGAGATATAAACAAGTACAGAAGATGAATGCACATATCGACTTTGGGCACCTAAAATATCGATTTTTAGCATGTTTTGGGCCTGTATTTTAAAAACACTCTAACACGGAGTATGCACGTACAGATCGCTTCTGGGACCCAAAAAGATCGAATTTTCGGGTGTTTTCAGCCTGAATTTGAGATATAAACGGGTACAGAAGATGCATGCACATATCGACTTTGGACACCTAAAATATAGATTTATAGCATGTTATAAGCCTGTATTTTAAAAACATTCTAGCACTGAGTAGGCATGTGCAGATTGCTTAAGGGACCCAAAAATATCGAATTTTCGGAGTTTTGAGCCTGAATTTGAGATATAAACGGGTACAGACGATGCATGCACGTATCGACTTTTTGCACTTAAAATATCGATTTTGAGCATGTTTTTGGTCTGTATCTTGAAAACATTCTAGCAAGGAGTAGGCATGTACAGATCGCTTTTGGGACCCAAAAATATTGAATTTTCGGGTGTTTTGAGCCTGAATTTGAGATATAAACGGTTACAGAAGATGCATGCACAGATCGACTTTTGACACCTAAAACATCGATTTTGAGCATGTATTGGGTTTGTATCTTAAAAAAATCTAGCAAGAAGTAGGCATGTACAGATCGCTTCTGGGACCCAAAAATATCGAATTTTCGGGTGTTTTGAACCTGAATTTGGGATATAGACGGATACAGAAGATGCATGCACATATCGACTTTGGGCACCTAAAATATCGATTTTTAGCATGTTTTTGGCCTGTATTTTAAAAATACTCTAACACAGAGTAGACATGTACAGATCGCTTTTGGGACCCAAAAATATCGATTTTACGGGTGTTTTGAGCCTGAATTTGAGATATAAACGGGTACAGAAGATGCATGCACATATCGACTTTGGACACCTAAAATATCGATTTATAGCATGTTTTAAGCCTGTATTTTAAAAACATTCTAGCACTGAGTAGGCATGTGCAGATTGCTTAAAGGACCCAAAAATATCGAATTTTCGGAGTTTTGAGCCTGAATTTGAAATATAAACGGGTACAGAAGATGCATGCACATATCGACTTTGGACACCTAAAATATCGATTTATAGCATGTTTTAAGCCTGTATTTTAAAAACATTCTAGCACTGAGTAGGCATGTGCAGATTGCTTAAAGGACCCAAAAATATCGAATTTTCGGAGTTTTGAGCCTGAATTTGAAATATAAACGGGTACAGAAGATGCATGCACATATCGACATTTTGCACTTAAAATATCGATTTTGAGCATGTTTTTGGTCTGTATCTTGAAAACATTCTAGCAAGGAGTAAACATGTACAGATCGCTTCTGGGACCCAAAAATATCGAATTTTCAGGTGTTTTAAACTTGAATTAGGGATATACACGTGTACAGAAGGTGCATACACATATTGACTTTGGGCACATAAAATATCGATTTTCAGCATGTTTTGGGCCTGTATTTTAAAAACACTCTAACACGGAGTATGCACGTACAGATCGCTTCTGGGACCCAAAAATATTGAATTTTCGGGTGTTTTGAGCCTAAATTTGAGATAAAAACAAGTACAGAAGATGAATGCACATATCGACTTTGGGCACCTAAAATATCGATTTTTAGCATGTTTTGGGCCTGTATTTTAAAAACACTCTAACACGGAGTATGCACGTACAGATCGCTTCTGGGACCCAAAAAGATCGAATTTTCGGGTGTTTTGAGCATGAATTTGAGATATAAACGGGTACAGAAGATGCATGCACATATCGACTTTGGACACCTAAAATATAGATTTATAGCATGTTATAAGCCTGTATTTTAAAAACATTCTAGCACTGAGTAGGCATGTGCAGATTGCTTAAGGGACCCAAAAATATCGAATTTTCGGAGTTTTGAGCCTGAATTTGAGATATAAACGGGTACAGAAGATGCATGCACGTATCGACTTTTTGCACTTAAAATATCGATTTTGAGCATGTTTTTGGTCTGTATCTTGAAAACATTCTAGCAAAGAGTAGGCATGTACAGATCGCTTTTGGGACCCAAAAATATTGAATTTTCGGGTGTTTTGAGCCTGAATTTGAGATATAAACGGTTACAGAAGATGCATGCACAGATCGACTTTGGACACCTAAAACATCGATTTTGAGCATGTATTGGGTTTGTATCTTAAAAAAATCTAGCAAGAAGTAGGAATGTACAGATCGCTTCTGGGACCCAAAAATATCGAATTTTCGGGTGTTTTGAACCTGAATTTGGGATATAGACGGATACAGAAGATGCATGCACATATCGACTTTGGGCACCTAAAATATCGATTTTTAGCATGTTTTGGGCCTGTATTTTAAAAATACTCTAACACAGAGTAGACATGAACAGATCGCTTTTGGGACCCAAAAATATTGAATTTTCGAGTGTTTTGAGCCTGAATTTGAGATATAAACAAGTACAGAAGATGAATGCACATATCGACTTTGGGCACATAAAATATCGATTTTTAGCATGTTTTGGGCCTGTATTTTAAAAACATTCAAACACGGAGTATGCACGTACAGATCCCTTCTGGGACCCAAAAAGATCGAATTTTCGGGTGTTTTGAGCCTGAATTTGAGATATAAACGGGTACAGAAGATGCATGCACATATCGACTTTGGACACCTAAAATATAGATTTATAGCATGTTTTAAGCTTGTATTTTAAAAACATTCTAGCACTGAGTAGGCATGTGCAGATTGCTTAAGGGACCCAAAAATATCGAATTTTCGGAGTTTTGAGCCTGAATTTGAGATATAAACGGGTACAGAAGATGCATGCAGGTATCGACTTTTTGCACTTAAAATATCGATTTTGAGCATGTTTTTGGTCTGTATCTTGAAAACATTCTAGCAAGGAGTAGGCATGTACAGATAGCTTTTGGGACACAAAAATATTGAATTTTCGGTGTTTTGAGCCTGAATTTGAGATATAAACGGTTACAGAAGATGCATGCACAGATCGACTTTGGACACCTAAAACATCGATTTTGAGCATGTATTGGGTTTGTATCTTAAAAAAATCTAGCAAGAAGTAGGCATGTACAGATCGCTTCTGGGACCCAAAAATATCGAATTTTCGGGTGTTTTGAAACTGAATTTGGGATATAGACGGATACAGAAGATGCATGCACATATCGACTTTGGGCACCTAAAATATCGATTTTTAGCATGTTTTTGGCCTGTATTTTAAAAATACTCTAACACAGAGTAGACATGTACAGATCGCTTTTGGGACCCAAAAATATCGAATTTACGGGTGTTTTGAGCCTGAATTTGAGATATAAACGGGTACAGAAGATGCATGCACATATCGACTTTGGACACCTAAAATATCGATTTATAGCATGTTTTAAGCCTGTATTTTAAAAACATTCTAGCACTGAGTAGGCATGTGCAGATTGCATAAAGGACCCAAAAATATCGAATTTTCGGAGTTTTGAGCCTGAATTTGAAATATAAACGGGTACAGAAGATGCATGCACATATCTACATTTTGCACTTAAAATATCGATTTTGAGCATGTTTTTGGTCTGTATCTTGAAAACATTCTAGCAAGGAGTAGGCATGTACAGATCGCTTTTGGGACCCAAAAATATCGAATTTTCTGGTGTTTTAAACTTGAATTAGGGATATACACGTGTACAGAAGGTGCATACACATATTGACTTTGGGCACATAAAATATCGATTTTCAGCATGTTTTGGGCCTGTATTTTAAAAACACTCTAACACGGAGTATGCACGTACAGATCGCTTCTTGGACCCAAAAATATTGAATTTTCGGGTGTTTTGAGCCTGAATTTGAGATATAAACAAGTACAGAAGATGCATGCACATATCGACTTTGGGCACCTAAAATATCGATTTTTAGCATGTTTTGGGCCTGTATTTTAAAAATACTCTAACACGGAGTAGACATGTACAGATCGCTTTTGGGACCCAAAAAGATCGAATTTTCGGGTGTTTTGAGCCTGAATTTGAGATATAAATGGGTACAGAAGATGCATGCACATATCGACTTTGGACACCTAAAATATCGATTTAAAGCATGTTTTAAGCCTGTATTTTAAAAACATTCTAGCACTGAGTAGGCATGTGCAGATTGCTTAAGGGACCCAAAAATATCGAATTTTCGGAGTTTTGAGCCTGAATTTGAGATATAAACGGGTACAGAAGATGCATGCACATATCGACTTTTTGCACTTAAAATATCGATTTTGAGCATGTTTTTGGTCTGTATCTTGAAAACATTCTAGCAAGGTGTAGGCATGTACAGATCGCTTTTGGGACCCAAAAATTTTGAATTTTCGGGTGTTTTGAGCCTGAATTTGAGATATAAACGGTTACAGAAGATGCATGCACAGATCGACTTTGGACACCTAAAACATCGATTTTGAGCATGTATTGGGTTTGTATCTTAAAAAAATCTAGCAAGAAGTAGGCATGTACAGATCGCTTCTGGGACCCAAAAATATCGAATTTTCGGGTGTTTTGAACCTGAATTTGGGATATAGACGGATACAGAAGATGCATGCACATATCGACTTTGGGCACCTAAAATATCGATTTTTAGCATGTTTTGGGCCTGTATTTCAAAAATACTCTAACACAGAGTAGACATGTACAGATCGCTTTTGGGACCCAAAAATATCGAATTTACGGGTGTTTTGAGCCTGAATTTGAGATATAAACGGGTACAGAAGATGCATGCACATATCGACTTTGGACACCTAAAATATCGATTTATAGCATGTTTTAAGCCTGTATTTTAAAAACATTCTAGCACTGAGTAGGCATGTGCAGATTGCTTAAAGGACCCAAAAATATCGAATTTTCGGAGTTTTGAGCCTGAATTCGAAATATAAACGCGTACAGAAGATGCATGCACATATCGACATTTTGCACTTAAAATATCGATTTTGAGCATGTTTTTGGTCTGTATCTTGAAAACATTCTAGCAAGGAGTAGGCATGTACAGATCGCTTTTGGGACCCAAAAATATCGAATTTTCTGGTGTTTTAAACTTGAATTAGGGATATACACGTGTACAGAAGGTGCATACACATATTGACTTTGGGCACATAAAATATCGATTTTCAGCATGTTTTGGGCCTGTATTTTAAAAACACTCTAACACGGAGTATGCACGTACAGATCGCTTCTGGGACCCAAAAATATTGAATTTTCGGGTGTTTTGAGCCTGAATTTGAGATATAAACAAGTACAGAAGATGCATGCACATATCGACTTTGGGCACCTAAAATATCGATTTTTAGCATGTTTTGGGCCTGTATTTTAAAAATACTCTAACACGGAGTAGACATGTACAGATCGCTTTTGGGACCCAAAAAGATCGAATTTTCGGGTGTTTTGAGCCTGAATTTGAGATATAAACGGGTACAGAAGATGCATGCACATATCGACTTTTGACACCTAAAACATCGATTTATAGCATGTTTTAAGCCTGTATTTTAAAAACATTCTAGCACTGAGTAGGCATGTGCAGATTGCTTAAGGGACCCAAAAATATCGAATTTTCGGAGTTTTGAGCCTGAATTTGAGATATAAACGGGTACAGAAGATGCATTCACATATCGACTTTTTGCACTTAAAATATCGATTTTGAGCATGTTTTTGGTCTGTATCTTGAAAACATTCTAGCAAGGAGTAGGCATGTACAGATCGCTTTTGGGACTCAAAAATATTGAATTTTCGGGTGTTTTGAGCCTGAATTTGAGATATAAACGGGTACAGAAGATGCATGCACATATCGACTTTGGGCACCTAATATATCGATTTTGAGCATGTTTTGGGCCTGTATTTTGAAAATACTCTAACACGGAGTAGGCATGTACAGATCGCTTCGGGGACAAAAAATATCGAATTTTCGGGTGTTTTGAGCCTGAATTTGGGATATAAACGGGTACAGAAGATACATACACATATTGACTTTGGGGACCTAAAATATAGATTTTCAGTATGTTTTGGGGCTGTATTTTGAAAATACATTAACACGGAGTAGGCATGTACAGATCGCTTCTGGGACCCAAAAATATCGAATTTTCGGGAGTTTTGAGCCAGAATTTGGGATATAACCGGGTACAGAGGATGCATGCACATATCGACTTTGGGCACTTAAAATATCGATTTTTAACATGTTTTGGGCCTGTATTTTGAAAATACTCTAACACGGAATAGACATGTACAGATCGCTTCTGGGACACAAAAATATCGAATATTCGGGTGTTTTGAGTCTGAATTTGAGATATAAACGGTTACAGAAGATGCATGCACATATCGACTTTGGGCACCCAAAATATCGATTTTGAGCATGTTTTGGGCCTGTATTTTTAAAATACTCTAGCACTGAATAGGCATGTGCAGATCGCTTCTGGAACCCAAATAAATCGAATTTTAGGGTGTTCTGAGCCTGAATTTGAGATATGAACGGGTACAGAAGATGCATGCACATATCGACTTTGGGCACCTAAAATATCGATTTTGAGCATGTTTTGGGCCTGTATTTTGAAAATACTATAGCACGGTGTAGACATGTACAGATCGGTTTTCGGACACAAAAATATCGATTTTTTGGGTGTTTTGAGCCTGAATTTGAGATATAAACGGGTACAGAAGATGCATGCACATATCGACTTTGGCACCTAAAATATCGAAATTTAGTATGTTTTGGGCGTATAATTTGAAAATATTCTAGCACTGAGTAGGCATGTACAGATCGCTTCTGGGACCCAAAAATATCGAGTTTTCGGGGGTTTTGAGCCAGAATTTGGGATATAACCGGGTACATTGGATGCATGCACATATCGACTTTTTGCACCTAAAATATCGATTTTGAGCATGTTTTGGGTCTGTATCTTGAGAAAATTCTAGCAAGGAGTAGGCATGTACAGATCGCTTCTGGGACCCACAAATACCGAATTTTCTGGTGTTTTGAACCTGAATTTGGGATATAGACGGGTACAGAAGATGCATACACATATTGACTTTGGGCACCTAAAATATAGATTTTCAGCATGTTTTGGGCCTGTATTTTGAAAATACTCTAACACGGAGTAGGCATGTACAGATCGCTTCTGGGACCCAAAAATATTGAATTTTCGGGTGTTTTGAGCCTGAATTTGAGATATAAACGGATACAGAAGATGCATGCACATATCGTCTTTGGGCACCTAAAATATCGATTTTGAGCATGTTTTGGGCCTGTATTTTGAAAATACTCTAACACGGAGTAGGCATGTACAGATCGCTTCTGGGACACAAAAATATCGAATTTTCGGGTGTTTTGAGCCAGATTTTGGGATATAATCGGGTACAGAGGATGCATGCACATATCGACTTTTTGAACCTAAAATATCGATTTATAGCATGTTTTAAGCCTGTATTTTAAAAACATTCTATCACTGAGTAGGCATGTGCAGATTGCTTAAGGGACCCAAAAATATCGAATTTTCGGAGTTTTAGGACTGAATTTGAGATATAAACGGGTACAGAAGATTCATGCACATATCGACTTTTTGCACTTAAAATATCGATTTTTAAAATGTTTTGGGTCTGTATCTTGAAAACATTCTAGCAAGGAGTAGGCATGTACAGATCGCTTCTGTAACCCTAAAAAATCGAATTTTCTGGTGTTTTGAACCTGAATTAGGGATATACACGTGTACAGAAGATGCATACACATTTTGACTTTGGGCACATATAATATCGATTTTCAGCATGTTTTGGGTCTGTATTTTAAAAACACTCTAACACGGAGTGTGCACGTACAGATCGCTTCTGGGACCCAAAAATATTGAATTTTCGGATGTTTTGAGCCTGAATTTGAGATATAAACGGGTACAGATGATGAATGCACATATCGACTTTGGGTACCAAAAATATCGATTTTTGGCATGTTTTGTGCCTGTATTATAAAAATATTCTAACACGGAGTAGACATGTACAGATCGCTTTTGGGACCCAGAAATATCGAATTTTCGGGTGTTTTGAGCCTGAATTTGAGATATAAACGGGTACAGAAGATGCATGCACATATCGACTTTGGACACCTAAAATATCGATTTATAGCATGTTTTAGGCCTGTATTTTAAAAACATTCTAGCACTGAGTAGGCATGTACAGATTGCTGAAGGGACCCAAAAATATCGAATATTCGGGTGTTTTGAGTCTAAATTTGAGATATAAACGGGTACAGAAGATTCATGCACATATCGACTTTGGGCACCCAAAATATCGATTTTGAGCATGTTTTGGGCCTGTATTTTGAAAATACTCTAACACGGAGTAGGCATGTACAGATCGCTTCAGGGACCCAAAAATATCGAATTTTCGGGTGTTTTGAGCCTGAATTTGACATATAAACTGATACAGAAGATGCATGCACATTTCGACTTTTTGCACCTAAAATATCGATTTTGAGCATGGTTTGGGTCTGTATCTTGAAAACATTCTAGCTAGAAGTAGGCATGTACAGATTGCTTCTGGGACCCAAAAATATCGAATTTTCGAGTGTTTTGAACCTGAATTTGGGATATAGACGGGTACAGAAGATGCATACACATTTTGACTTTGGACACATAAAATATCGATTTTCAGCATGTTTTGGGTCTGTATTTTAAAAACACTCTAACACGGAGTGTGCACGTACAGATCGCTTCTGGGACCCAAAAATATTGAATTTTCGGATGCTTTGAGCCTGAATTTGAGATATAAACGGATACAGAAGATGCATGCACATATCGACTTTGGCACCCAAAATATCGATTTTTAGTATGTTTCCGGCGTATAATTTGAAAATATTCTAGCACTGAGTAGGCATGTACAGATCGCTTCTGGGACCCAAAAATATCGAATTTTCGGGGGTTTTGAGCCAGAATTTGGGATATAACCGGGTATAGAGGATGCATGCACATATCGACTTTTTGCACCTAAAATATCGATTTTCAGAATGTTTTGGGCCTGTATTTTAAAAACACTCTAACACGGAGTATTCACGTACAGATCGCTTCTGGGACCCAAAAACATTGAATTTTCGGGTGTTTTGAGCATGAATTTGAGATATAAACGGGTACAGAAGATGCATGCACATATCGACTTTGGACACCTAAAATATCGATTTATAGCATGTTTTAGGCCTGTATTTTAAAAACATTCTAGCACTGAGTAGGCATGTACAGATTGCTTAAGGGACCCAAAAATATCGAATTTTTGGAGTTTTGAGCCTGAATTTGAGATATAAACGGGTACAGAAGATGCATGCACATATCGACTTTTTGCACTAAAAATATTGATTTTGAGCATTTTTTTGGTCTGTATCTTGAAAACATTCTAGCAAGGAGTAGGCATGTACAGATTGCTTCTGGGACCCAAAAATATCGAATTTTCTGGTGTTTTGAACCTGAATTAGGGATATACACATGTACAGAAGATGCATACACATATTGACTTTGGGCACATAAAATTTCGATTTTAGGCATGTTTTAGGCCTGTATTTTTAAAACACTCTAACACAGTGTATGCACGTACAGATCGCTTCTGGGACCCAAAAATATTGAATTTTCGGGTGTTTTGAGCCTGAATTTGAGATATAAACGGGTACAGAAGATGCATGGACATATCGACTTTGTGCACCTAAAATATCGATTTTTAGCATGTTATGGGCCTGTATTTTAAAAATACTCTAACACGGAGTAGACATGTACAGATCGCTTTTGGGAGCCAAAAATATCGAATTTTCGGGTGTTTTGAGCCTGAATTTGAGATATAAACGGGTACAGAAGATGCATGCACATATCGACTTTGGACACCTAAAATATCGATTTTTAGCATGATTTGGGTCTGTATCTTGAAAAAATTCTAGCAAGGAGTAGGCATGTACAGATCGCTTCTGGGACCCAAAAATATCCAATTTTCGGGTGTTTTAAACCTGAATTTGTGATATAGACGGATACAGAAGATGCATGCACATATCGTCTTTGGGCACCTAAAATATCGATTTTGAGCATGTTTTGGGCCTGTATTTTGAAAATACTCTAACACGGAGTAGGCATGTACAGATCGCTTCGGGGACCCCAAAATATCGAATTTTCGGGTGTTTTGAGCCTGAATTTGACATATAAACGGATACAGAAGATGCATGCACATTTCGACTTTTTGCACCTAAAATATCGATTTTGAGCATGTTTTGGGTCTGTATCTTGAAAACATTCTAGCTAGAAGTAGGCATGTACAGATTGCTTCTGGGACCCAAAAATATCGAATTTTCGAGTGTTTTGAACCTGAATTTGGGATATAGACGGGTACAGAAGATGCCTACACATTTTGACTTTGGACACATAAAATATCGATTTTGAGCATGTTTTAGGCCTGTATTTTAAAAACATTCTAGCACTGAGTAGGCATGTACAGATTGCTTAAGGGACCCAAAAATATCGAATTTTCGGAGCTTTCAGCCTGAATTTGAGATATAAACGGGTACAGAAGATGCATGCACATATCGACTTTTTGCACTAAAAATATCGATTTTGAGCATTTTTTTGGTCTGTATCTTGAAAACATTCTAGCAAGGAGTAGGCATGTACAGATTGCTTCTGGGACCCAAAAATATCGAATTTTCTGGTGTTTTGAACCTGTATTAGGGATATACACGTGTACAGAAGATGCATACACATATTGACTTTGGGCACATAAAATATCGATTTTGAGCATGTTTTAGGCCTGTATTTTTAAAACACTCTAACACAGAGTATGCACGTACAGATTGCTTCTGGGACCCAAAAATATCCAATTTTCTGGTGTTTTGAACCTGAATTTGGGATATAAACGTGTACAGAAGATGCATACACATATCGACTTTGGGCACCTAAAATATCGATTTTTAGCATGTTTTGGGCCTGTATTTTGAAAATACTCTAACACGGAGTAGGCATGTACAGATCGCTTCTGGGACCCAAAAATATCGAATTTTCGGGTGTTTTGAACCTGAATTTGGGATATAGACGGGTACAGAAGATGCATACACATATTGACTTTGGGCACCTAAAATATAGATTTTCAGCATGTTTTAGGCCTGTATTTTGAAAATACTTTAACACGGAGTAGGCATGTACAGATCACTTCTGAGACCCAAAAATATAGAATTTTCGTGTGTTTTGAGCCTGAATTTGAGATATAAACGGATACAGAAGATGCATGTACATATCGACTTTGGGCACCTAAAATATCGATTTTGAGCATGTTTTGGGCCTGTATTTTGAAAATACTCTAACACGGAGTAGGCATGTACAGATCGCTTCTGGGACCCAAAAATATCGAATTTTCAGGGGTTTTGAGCCAGAATTTGGGATATAACCGGGTACAGAGGATGCATGCACATATCGACTTTTTGCACCTAAAATATCGATTTTGAGCATGTTTTGGGTCTGTATCTTGAAAACATTCTAGCAAGAATTAGGCATGTACAGATCGCTTCTGGGACCAAAAAATAAAGAATTTTCTGGTGTTTTGAACCGGAATTCGGGATATAGACGGGTACAGAAAATGCATACACATATTGACTTTGGGCACCTAAAATATAGATTTTCAGCATGTTTTGGGCCTGTATTTTGAAAATACATTAACACGGAGTAGGAATGTACAGATCGCTTTTGGGACCCAAAAATATCGAATTTTCGGGTGTTTTGAGCCTGAATTTGAGATATAAACGGGTACAGAAGATGCATGCACATATCGACTTTGGACACCTAAAATATCGATTTATAGAATGTTTTAAGCCTGTACTTTAAAAACATTCTAGCACTGAGTAGGCATGTGCAGATTGCTTAAGGGACCCAAAAATATCGAATTTTCGGAGTTTTTGAGCCTGATTTTGAGATATAAACGGGTACAGAAGATGCATGCACATATCGACTTTGGCACCCAAAATATCGATTTTTAGTATGTTTTGGGCGTATAATTTGAAAATATTCTAGCACTGAGTAGGCATGTACAGATCGCTTCTGGGACCCAAAAATATCGAATTTTCGGGGGTTTTGAGCCAGAATATGGGATATAACCGGGTACAGAGGATGCTTGCACATATCGACTTTTTGCACCTAAAATATCGATTTTGAGCATGTTTTGGGTCTGTATCTTGAAAACATTCTAGCAAGAAGTAGGCATGTACAGATAGCTTCTGGGCCCAAAAAATACCGAATTTTCGGGTGTTTTGAACCTGAATTTGGGATATAGACGGGTACAGAAGATGCATACACATATCGACTTTTGCAGCTAAAATATCGATTTTTAGTATGTTTTGGCCCTATATTTTGAAAATATTCTAGCACTGAGTAGGCATGTACAGATCGCTCCTGGGATTCAAAAATATTGAATTTTCGGGTGTTTTGAGCCTGAATTTGAGATATAAACGGGTACTGAAGATGCATGCACATATCGACTTTGGGCACCTAAAATATCGATTTTCAGCATGTTTTGGGCCTGTATTTTAAAAACACTCTAACACGGAGTATTCACGTACAGATCGCTTCTGGGACCCAAAAACATTGAATTTTCGGGTGTTTTGAGCATGAATTTGAGATATAAACGGGTACAGAAGATGCATGCACATATCGACTTTGGCACCCAAAATATCGATTTTTAGTATGTTTTGGTCCTATATTTTAAATTTAATCTAGCACTGGGTAAGCATGTACAGATCGCTTCTGGGACCCAAAAATTTCAAATTTTCGGGTTTTTTGAGCCTGAATTTGAGATATAAACGGGTACAGAAAATGCATGCACATATCGACTTTCTTCACACAAAAAAACGATTTTCAGCATGTTTTAGGCCTATATTTTGTAAAATATTCTAGCACAGAGTGAGCATGTACAGACCGCTTCTGGGAACCAAAAATATTGAATTTTCGGATGTTTTGAACCTCAATTTGGAATGTAAACGGGTACTGAAGATGCATGCACATATCGACTTTGGGCACCCAAAATATCGATTTTGAGCATGTTTTTGGCCTGTATTTTGAAAATACTCTAACACGGAGTAGGCATGTACAGATCGCTTCTGGGACCCAAAAATATCGAATTTTCGGGTGTTTTGAGCTTGAATTTGAGATATAAACGGGTACCGAAAATGCATGCACATATCGACTTTGGGCACCCACAATATCGATTTTTAGCATCTTTTGGGCCAATATTTGGAAAATACTCTAACACGGAGGAGGCATGTACAGATCGCTTCTGGGACCCAAAAATATCGAATTTTCGGGTGTTTTGAACCTCAATTTGGAATGTAAACGGGTGCAGAAGATGCATGCACATATAGACTTTGGACACTTAAAATATCGATTTTTAGCATGTTTTGAGCCGGTACTTTAAAAATACTCTAACACGAAGTAGGCATGTACAGATCGCGTCTGGGACACACAAAAATCGAATTTTCCGTTGTTTTGAGGCTGAATTTGAGATATAAACGGGTACAGAATTTGCATGCACATATCGACTTTGGGCACCCAAAATATTGATTTTTATCATGTTTTGGGCCTGTATTTTTAAAACATACTCTAACACGGAGTAGGCATGTACAGATTGCTTCTGTAGCACTGAGTAGACATGTACAGATCGGTTCTGGAAACCAAAAATATCGATTTTTCGGGTGTTTTGAGCCTGAATTTGAAATATAAACGGGTACAGAAGATGTATGCACATATCGACTTTGGACACATAAAATATTGATTTTTAGCATGTTTTAAGCCTATATTTTAAAACATTCTAGCACTGAGTAGACATGTACAGATCGCTTTGAAGGCCCAAGCATATTGAATTTTTGGGTGTTTTGAGCCAGAATTTGAGATATAAACGGGCACTGACGATGCATGCACATATAGACTTTTTGCACCTAAAACATCCATTTTAAGCATGTTTTGGGCCTGTATCTTGAAAACATTTTAGCATGGAGTAGGGATGTACAGATCGCTTCTGGAACACAAAAATATCGAATTTTCAGGTGTTTTTAGCCTGAATTTGAGATATAAACGGGTACAGAAGATGCATACACATATCGACTTTGGGCACCTAAAACATCGATTTTTAGCATGTTTTGGGCCTGTATTTTGAAATTATTCAAACACGAAGGAGGCATGTACAGATCGCTTCTGGGACACAAAAATATTGAATTTTCGGGTATTTTGAGCCTGAATTTGATATATAATCGCGTACAGAAGATGCATGCACATATCAACTTTAGGCACCCAAAATATCGATTTTTAGCATGTTTTGGGCCAATATTTGGAAAATACTCTAACACGGAGGAGGCATGTACAGATCGCTTCTGGGACCCAAAAATATCGAATTTCCGGGTGTTTTGAACCTCAATTTGGAATGTAAACGGGTGCAGAAGATGCATGCACATATCGACTTTGGACACTTAAAATATCGATTTTTAGCATGTTTTGAGCCTGTACTTTAAAAATACTCTAACACGAAGTAGGCATGTACAGATCGCGTCTGGGACACACAAAAATCGAATTTTCCGTTGTTTTGAGGCTGAATTTGAGATATAAACGGGTACAGAATTTGCATGCACATATCGACTTTGGGCACCCAAAATATTGATTTTTATCATGTTTTGGGCCTGTATTTTTAAAACATACTCTAACACGGAGTAGGCATGTACAGATTGCTTCTGTAGCACTGAGTAGACATGTACAGATCGGTTCTGGAAACCAAAAATATCGATTTTTCGGGTGTTTTGAGCCTGAATTTGAAATATAAACGGGTACAGAAGATGCATGCACATATCGTCATTTGGCACCTAAAATATCGATTTTTAGCATGTTTTAGGCCTATATTTTGAAAATCTTCTATCACTGAGTAGGCATGTACAGATCGCTTCTGGGACCCAAAATTTTCGAATTTTTGGGTGTTTTGAGCATGAATTTGGGATATACACGGGTACAAAAGATGTATGCACATATCGACTTTGGACACATAAAATATTGATTTTTAGCATGTTTTAAGCCTATATTTTAAAACATTCTAGCACTGAGTAGACATGTACAGATCGCTTCGAAGGCCCAAGCATATTGAATTTTTAGGTGTTTTGAGCCAGAATTTGAGATATAAACCGGCACTGACGATGCATGCACATATCGACTTTTTGCACCTAAAACATCGATTTTGAGCATGTTTTGGGTCTGTATCTTGAAAACATTCTAGCATGGAGTAGGGATGTACAGATCGCTTCTGGGACACAAAAATACCGAATTTTAGGGTGCTTTGAGCATGAATTTGAGATATAAACGGGTACAGATAATGCATGCACATATCGACTTTGGGCACCAAAAATATCGATTTTTAGCATGTTTTGGGCCTTTATTTTGAAAATACTCTAACACGAAGTATGCATTTACAGATCGCTTCTGGGACCCAAAAATATAGAATTTTCGGATATTTTGAGCCTAAATTTGAGATATAAACGGGTACAGAAGAAGCATGCACATATTGACTTTGGGCACCTAAAATATTGATTTTCAGCATGTTTTGGGCCTGTATTTTGAAAATACTCTAACACGGAGTAGGCATGTACAGATCGCTTCTGGGACCCAAAAATATCGAATTTTCTGGTGTTTTGAGCATGAATTTGGGATGTATACGGGTATAGAAGATGCATACACATATCGATTTTAGGCACCCAAAATATCGATTTTTAGCATGTTATGGGCCAATATTTTGAAATTATTCTAACACGGAGTAGGCATATACAGATCGCTTCTGGGATCCCAAAATATCGAATTTCCGGGTGTTTTGAGCCTGAATTTGAGATATAAACGGGTGCAGAAGATGCATGCACATATTGACTTTGGGCACCCAAAATATCGATTTTGAGCATGTTTTTAGCCTGTATTTTCAAAATACTCTAACACGGAGTAGGCATGTACAGATCGCTTCTGGAACACAAAAATATCGAATTTTCAGGTGTTTTTAGCCTGAATTTGAGATATAAACGGGTACAGAAGATGCATACACATATCGACTTTGGGCACCTAAAACATCGATTTTCAGCATGTTTTGGGCCTGTATTTTGAAATTATTCAAACACGGAGGAGGCATGTACAGATCGCTTCTGGGACCCAAAAATATTGAATTTTCGGGTATTTTGAGCCTGAATTTGATATATAATCGCGTACAGAAGATGCATGCACATATCAACTTTGGGCACCCAAAATATCGATTTTGAGCATGTTTTGGGCCTGTACTTTAAAAAAATACTCTAACACAAAGTAGGCATGTAGAGATCGCGTCTGGGACACACAAAAATCGAATTTTCGGGTGTTTTTAGACTGAATTTGAGATATAAACGGGTACAGAAGATGCATACACATATCGACTTTGGGCACCTAAAACATCGATTTTCAGCATGTTTTGGGCCTGTATTTTGAAATTATTCAAACACGGAGGAGGCATGTACAGATCGCTTCTGGGACCCAAAAATATTGAATTTTCGGGTATTTTGAGCCTGAATTTGATATATAATCGCGTACAGAAGATGCATGCAAATATCAACTTTGGGCACCCAAAATATCGATTTTGAGCATGTTTTGGGCCTGTACTTTAAAAAAATACTCTAACACAAAGTAGGCATGTAGAGATCGCGTCTGGGACACACAAAAATCGAATTTTCGGGTGTTTTGAGCCTGAATTTGAGATATAAACGGGTACAGAAGATGCATGCACATATCGACTTTGGGCACCCAAAATATCGATTTTGAGCATGTTTTGGACCTATAATTTGAAAATACTCTAACACGGAGTAGGCATGTACAGATCGCTTCTGGGACCTAAAAATATCAAATTTTCGGATGTTTCGAGCCTGAATTTGAGATATAAACGGGTACAGAAGATGCATGCACTTATCGACTATGGGTAGCTAAAATATCGATTTTCAGCATGTTTTGGGCATGTATTTTGAAAATACTCTAACACGGAGTAAACTTGTACAGATCGCTTCAGGGACACAAAAATATCGAATTTTCGGGTTTTATGAGCTTGAATTTGAGATATAAACGGGTACAGAACATGCATGCACTTATTGACTTGGGACACCTAAAATATCGATTTTTAGCATGTTTTAAGCCTGTATTTTGGAAACATTCTAGCACTGAGTAGCTATGTACAGATCGCTTCTGGAACCCAAAAATATTGAATTTTCGGGTGTTTTGAGCCTGAATTTGATATGTAAACAGGTAATGAAGATGCATGCACATATCGACTCTTTGCACCTAAAATATCGATTTTGTGCATGTTTTGGGTCTGTATTGTGTAAATACTCTAACACGGAGTAGGCATGTACAGATCGCTTCTGTAACCCAAAAATATCGAATTTTCAGGTGTTTTGAGCTTGAATTTGGGATATAAACGGGTACAGAAGATGCATACACATATTGACTTTGGGCACCTAAAATATCGATTTTCAGCATGTTTTATGGACTGTATTTTGAAAGTACTCTAACACGGAGTAGACAAGTACAGATCGCTTCTGGGACCCAAAAATATCGAATTTTTGGGTGTTTAGAGGCTGCATTTGAGATATAAAAGGGTACTGAAGATGGATGCACTTATCGACTTTTTGTACCTAAAATATCGATTTTGAGCATATTTTGGGTCTGTATCTTGGAAACATTCTAGCAAAGAGTAGGCATGTACAAGTCGCTTCTGGGACCCCAAAATATCGAATTTTCGGGTGTTTTGAGCCTGAATTTGAGATATAAACGGGTACAGAAGATGGATGCACACACCGACTATGTGAAGATAAAATATCGATTTTCAGCATGTTTTGGGCATGTATTTTGAAAATACTCTAACACGGAGTAGGCATGTACAAATCGCTTCTGGGACCCAAAATCTCGAATTTTCGGGTGTTTTGAGCCTGAATTTGAGATATAAACAGGTAAAGAAGATGCATGCACATATCGACTTTGGGCACCTAAAATATCGATTTTTAGTATGTTTTATGGCCTGTATTTTGAAAGTACTCTAACACGGAGTATGCATGTACAGATGGCTTTTGGGAACCAAAAATATCGAATATTCGGGTGTTTTGAGCCTGAATTTGAGATATGATCGGGTACAGAAGATGCATGCTCATATCCACTTTGGGCACCTTAAATATCGATTTTCAGCTTTTTTTATGGCCTGTATTTTGAAAGTACTCTAACACGGAGTAAGCATGTACAGATCGCTTCTGGGACCCAAAAATATTAAATTTTCGGGTGTTTTGAGCCTGAATTTGAGATATAAACGGGTACAGAAGATGCATGCACATATCGACTATGGGCAGCTAAAATATCGATTTTCAGCATGTTTTGGGCATGTATTTTGAAAATACTCAAACACGGACTAGGCATATACAGATCACTCCTGGGACCCAAAAATATCGAATTTTCGGGTGTTTTGAGCCTAAATTTGAGATATAAATGGGTACAGAACATGCATGCACATATTGACTTTGGGCACCCAAAATATCGATTTTTAGCATGTTCTGAGCCTCTATTTTGAAAACATTCTTGCACTGAGTAGGCATGTACTGATTACTTCTGGGACCCTAAAATATTGAATTTTCGGGTGTTTTGAGCTTGAATTTAAGATATAACCGGGTACAGAGAATGCATACACATATTGACTTTGTGCACCTAAAATATCAATTTTCAGCATGTTTTGGGCCTGCATTTTAAAAACTATCTAACACGGAGTATGCATGTACAGATCGCTTCTGGGACACAAAAATATCGAATTTTCGGAGTTTTGAGCCGGAATTTGAGATATAAACGAGTACAGAAGATGCATGCACATATTGACTTTGGGCACATAAAATATCGATTTTCAGCATGTTTTGGGCCTGTATTTTAAAAATACTCTAACACGGAGTAGACATGTACAGATCGCTTCTGGGACCCAAAAACATTGAATTTTCGGGTGTTTTGAGCCTGAATTTGAGATATAAACGGGTACAGAAGATGCATGCACATATCGACTTTGGGCACCTATAATATCGATTTTGAGCATCTTTTGGGCGTATAATTTGAAAACATTCTAGTACTGAGTAGGCATGTACAGATCGCTTCTGGGACTCAAAAAAATCGAATTTTCGGGTGTTTTGAGCCAGAATTTGGGATATAACTGGGTACAGAGGATGCATGCACATATCGACTTTTTGCACCTAAAATATCGATTTTGAGCATGTTTTGGGTCTGTATCTTGAAAAAATTCTAGCAAGGAGTAGGCATGTACAGATAGCTTCTGGGACCCAAAAATATCGAATTTAGGGGGGTTTTGAACCTGAATTTGGGATATAGACGGATACAGAAGATGCATGCACATATCGACTTTGGGCACCTAAAATATCGATTTTGAGCATGTTTTGGGCCTGTATTTTGAAAATACTCTAACACGGAGTAGGCATGTACAGATCGCTTCGGGGACCCAAAAATATCGAATTTTCGGTGTTTTGAGCCTGAATTTGAGATATAAACGGGTACAGAAAATGCATGCACATATCGACATTTTGAACCTAAAATATCGATTTTAAGCATGTTTTGGGTCTGTATCTTGAAAACATTCTAGCACGAAGTAGGCATGTACAGATTGCTTCTGGGACCCAAAATTTCGAATTTTAGAGTGTTTTGAACCTGAATTTGGGATATAGACGGGTACAGAAGATGCATGCACATATCGACTTTGGGCACCAAAAATATCGATTTTGAGCATGTTTTGGGCCTGTATTTTGAAAATACTCTAAAACGGAGTAGGCATGTACAGATTGCTTCTGGGACCCAAAAATATCGATTTTTTGGGTGTTTTGAGCCTGAATTTGAGATATAAACGGGTACAGAAGATGCATGCACATATCGACTATGTGGAGCTAAAATATCGATTTTCAGCATGTTTTATGGCCTGTATTTAGAAAGTACTCTAACACGGAGTAGGCATGTACAGATCGCTTCTAGGACCCAAAAATATTAAATTTTCGGGTGTTTTGAGCCTGAATTCTAGATATAAACGGGTACAGAAGATGCATGCACATATCGACATTGGACACCTAAATAATCGATTTTTAGCATGTTTTAAGCCTATATTTTGAAAACATTCTGGCACTGAGTAGGCAGGTACAGATCGCTTCTTGGGACCCAAAAATATTGAATTTTCCGTCGTTTTTAGCCTGAATTTGAGATATAAACGGGTACTGAAGATGCATGCAGATATCAACTTTGGGCACCCAAAATATCGATTTTTAGCATGTTTTTGGCCTATATTTTGAAAATACTCTAAAACAGAGTAGGCATGTACAGATCGCTTCTGTGACCCAAAAATATCGAATTTTCGGGTGCTTTGAGCCTGAATTTGAGATATAAACGGGTACAGAAAATGCATGCACATATCGACTTTGGGCACCTAAAATATCGCTTCTGGGACCCAAAATATTAAATTTTCGGGTGTTTTGAGCCTGAATTTGAGATATAAACGGGTACAGCATATGCATGCACATATCGACATTGGGCACCTATAATATCGATTTTTAGCTTGTTTTGGGCCTATATTTTAAAAATACTCTAAAACAGAGTAGGCATGTACAGATCGCTTCTGTGACCCAAAAATATCGAATTTTCGGGTGCTTTGAGCCTGCATTTGAGATATAAACGGGTACTGAAGATGCATGCACATATCCACTTTTTGCACCTAAAATATCGATTTTGAGCATATTTTGGGTCTGTATCTTGAAAACATTCTAGCAAAGAGTAGGCATGTACAAGTCGCTTCTGGGACCAAAAAATATCGAATATTCGGGTGTTTTGAGTCTGAATTTGAGATATAAACAGGTACAGAAGATGCATGCACATATCGACTTTGGACTCCTAAATTATCGATTTTTAGCATGTTTTGTGCCTATATTTTAAAAAAATACACTAACACAGAGTAGGCATGTACAGATCGCTTCTGTTACCCAAAAATATTGAATTTTCGGGTGTTTTGAGCATGAATTTGAGATATAAACGGGTACAGAAAATGCATGCACATATCGACTATGTGGAGCTAAAATATCGATTTTCAGCATGATTTGGGCCTGAATTTTGAAAATACTCTAACACGGAGTAGGCATGTACAGATCGCTTCTGGGACCCAAAAATCTCGAATTTTCGGGTGTTTTGAGCATGAATTTGAGATATAAACGGGTACAGAAGATGCATGCACATTCCGACTTTTGGGCACCTAAAATATCGATTTTGAGCATGTTTTGGGTCTGAATCTCGAAAACATTCTATCTATGAGTAGGCATGTACAGATTGCTTCTAGGACCCAAAAATACCGAATTTTCGGGTGTTTTGAGCCTGAATTTGAGATATAAACAGGTAAAGAAGATGCATTCAAATATCGACTTTGGACACTTAAAATATCGATTTTTAGCATATTTTGAGCCTATATTTTGAAAACATTCCAGCACTGAGTAGGCATGTACAGATCGCTTCTGGGACCCAAAAATATCGAATTTTCGGATGTTTTGACGTTGAATTTGAGATATAAACGAGTGCAGAACATGCATACACATATTGACTTTGGGCACCTAAAATATCGATATTCAGCATGTTTTGGGCCTGTAGTTTGAAAATACTCTAATACGGAGTAGGCATGTACAGATCGCTTCTTGGGCCCAAAAATATCGAATTTTCGGATGTTGTGAGCCTGAATTTGAGATATAAACAGGTACTGAAGATGCATGCACATATCGACTTTTGGGCACCTAAAATATCGATTTTGAGCATGTTTTAGGTCTGTATCTTGAAAACATTCTAACTAGGAGTAGGCATGTACATATCGCTTCTATTACCCAAAAATACCGAATTTTCGGGTGTTTTGAGCCTGAATTTGAGATATAAACGGGTACTGAAGATGCATGCACATTTCGACTTTGGACACTTAGAATATCGATTTTTGGCATGTTTTGAGCCTATATTTTGAAAACATTCTAGCACTGAGTAGGCATGTACAGATCGCTTCTGGGACACAAAAATATCGAATTTATGGTTGTTTTGAGGTTGAATTTAAGATTTAAACGAGTGCAGAAGATGCATACACATATTGACTTTGGGCACCTAAAATATCGATTTTCAGCATGTTTTGGGCCTGTATCTGAGTAGGCATGTACAGATCGCTTCTGGGACCCCAAAATATCGAATTTTCGGGTGTTTGGAGCCTGAATTTGAAATATAAACGGGTACAGAAGATACATGCACATATCGACTTTTGGGCTCCTAAGAGATCGATTTTCAGTATGTTTTGGGCCTGTATTTTGAAAATACTCTGACACGGAGTAGGCATGTAAAGTTCGATTCTGGAACCCCAAAATATAGAATTTTTGGGTGTTTTGGGCCTGAATTTAAGATATCGACTTTGGGCACCTAAAATATCGATTTTTAGCATGTTTTTAGCCTATATATTGAAAACATTCTAGCACTGAGTAGGCATGTACAGATCGCTTCTGGGACCCAAAAATATATGATTTTCGGGTGTTTTGATGTTGAATTTGGGATATAAACGGGTACAGAAGATGCATGCACATATCGACTTTGGACATTTAAAATATCGATTTTTAGTATGTTTTGAGACTATATTTTAAAAACATTCTAGCACTGAGTAGGCATGTACATATCGCTTCTGGGACCCAAAAATATCGAATTTTTGGGTGTTTTGAGGTTGAATTTGGGATATAAACGGGTGCATAAGATGCATACACATATTGACTTTGGGCACCTAAAATATCGATTTTCAGCATGTTTTGGGCCTGTATCTGAGTAGGCATGTACAGATCGCTTCTGCGACCCCAAAATATCGAATTTTCGGGGGTTTTGAGCCTGAATTTGAGATATAAATAGGTACAGAGAATGCATACACATATTGACTTTGGGCACCTAAAAGATCGATTTTCGGTATGTTTTGGGCCTGTATATTGAAAAAACTCTAACACGGAGTAGGCATGTACAGATCGCTTCTGAGACCCCAAAATATAGAATTTTCGGGTGTTTTGGGCCTGAATTTGAGATATATACTTTGGGCACCTAAAATATCGATTTTTAGCATGTTTTTGGGCCTATATTTTGAAAATATTCTAGCACTGTGTAGGCATGTACAGATCGCTTCTGGGACCCCAAAATATCGAATTTTCGGGTGTTTTTGAGCCTGAATTTGAGATACAAACGGGTACAGAAGATGCCTGCACATATCGACTTTTGGGCACCTAAAATATCGATTTTGAGCATGTTTTGGGTCTGTATCTTGAAAACATTCTAACTAGGAGTAGGCATGTACAGATCGCTTCTAGGACCCAAAAATACCGAATTTTCGGGTGTTTTGAGCCTGAATTTGAGATTTAAACGGGTACAGAAGATGCATGCACATATTGACTTTGGACACTTAAAATATCGATTTTTAGTGTGTTTTGAGCCTATATTTTGAAAACATTCTAGCACTGAGTAAGCATGTACAGATCGCTTCTGGGATCCAAAAATTTCAAATTTTCGGGTGTTTTGAGGTTGAATTTGAGATATAAACGGGTGCAGAAAATGCATACACATATTGACTTTGGGCACCTAAAATATCGATTTTCAGCATGTTTTGGGCCTTAATCGGAGTAGGCATGTACAGATCGCTTCTGGGACCAAAAAATATCGAATTTTCGGGCGTTTGGAGCCTGAATTTGAGATATAAACGGGTATAGAAGATGCATGCACATATCGACTTTTGGGCACCTAAAATATCGATTTTCTGTATGTTTTGGGCTTGTATTTTGAAAATACTCTAACACAGAGTAGGCATGTACAGATCGCTTCTGGGACCCCAAAATATCGAATTTTCGGGTGTTTTGGGGATAAATTTGAGATATCGACTTTGGGCACCTAAAATATCGATTTTTAGCATGTTTTGGGCCTATATTTTGAAAATATTCTAGCACTGAGTAAGCATGTACAGATCGCTTCTGGGACCCCAAAATATCGAATTTTCGGGTGTTTTGAGCCTGAATTTGAGATATAAACAGGTACGGAAGATGCATGCACATATCGACTTTTGGGCACCTAAAATATCGATTTTGAGCATGTTTTGGGTCTGTATCTTGAAAACATTCTAACTAGGAGTAGGCAAGTACAGATCGCTTCTAGGACCCAAAAATACTGAATTTTCGGGTGTTTTGAGCCAGAATTTGAGATATAAACGGGTACAGAAGATGCATGCACATATCGACTTTGGACACTTAAAATAACGATTTTTAGCATGTTTTGAGCCTATATTTTGAAAACATTCTAGCACAGAGTAGGCATGTACAGATCGCTTCTTGGACCGAATAATATCGAATTTTCGGGTGTTTTGTGGTTGAATTTGAGATATTAACGGGTACAGAAGATGCATACACATATTGACTTTGGGCACCTAAAATATCGATTTTCAGCATGTTTTGGGCCTGTTTCTGAGTAGGCATGTACAGATCGCTTCTGGGACCCGAAAATATCGATTTTTCGGGTGTTTGGAGCCTGAATTTGAGATATAAACGGGTACAGAAGACGCATGCACATATCGACTTTGGACACTTAAAATATCAATTTTTAGCATGTTTTGAGCCTATATTTTGAAAATATTCTAGCACAAAGTAGATATGTACAGATCACTTCTGGGACCCCAAAATATCGAATTTTCGGGTGTTTTAAGCCTGAAATTGAGATATAAACGGGTACAGAAGATGCATGCACATATCGACTTTGGACATTTAAAATATCGATTTTTAGCATGTTTTGAGCCTATATTTTGAAAACATTCTAGCACTGAGTAGGCATGTACAGATCGCTTCTGGGACCCAAAAATATCGAATTTTCGGGTGTTTTGAGGTTGAATTTGGGATATAAACGGGTGCAGAAGATGCATACACATATCGACTTTTGGGCACCTAAAAGATCGATTTTCAGTATGTTTTGGGCCTGTATATTAAAAATACTCTAACACGGAGTAGGCATGTACAAAACGCTTCTAGGACCCCAAAATATCGAATTTTCGGGTGTTTTGGGCCTGAATTTGAGATATCGACTTTGGGCTCCTTAAATATCGATTTTTAGCATGTTTTGGGCCTGTATTTTGAAAATATTCTAGCACTGCGTAGGCATGTACAGATCGCTTCTAGGACCCAAAAATATAGAATTTTCGGGTGTTTTGAGCCTGAATTTGAGATAGAAACCGGTACTGAAGATACATGCACATATCGACTTTGGTCACCTGAAGTATCGATTTTCAGGATGTTTTGGCCATATATTTTGAATGTATTCTAGCATTGTGAAAGCATGTTCAGATTGCTTCTGAGACCCAAAAATATCGAATTTTCGGGTGTTTTGAGCCTGAATTTGGGATATAAACGGATACAGAAGATGAATGCACATATGGATTTTGGGCACATAAAATATCGGTTTTCAGCTTGTTTTGGGTCTGTATTTTGAAAATATTTTAACATTGAGTAGGCATTTACAGATCCCTTCTGGGAACAAAAAGTATCTAATTTTAAGGTGTTTTAAACCTGAATTTGGGATACAAGCGAGTGCTGATGATTCATGCACATATCGATTTTGGGCACCAGAAATTGCGATTTTCAGCTTATTTTGGGCCTGTATTTTGAAAATATTCTAACACTGAGTAGGCATGTACAGATCGCTTCTGGGACCCAAAAAAATTAAATTTTCAGGTGTTTTTAGCCTGAATTTGGGATATAAACAGGAACAGAAGATGCATTCAGATATCGACTTTGATCACCTATATTATCGATTTTAAGCATGTTTTGGGCCTGTAATTTGAAAATATTCTAGCACTGACTATGCATGTGGAGATTGCTTCTGGGATCCAAAAATATCGAATTTTCAGGTGTTTTGAGACTGAATTTGGGATATAAACGGGTACAGAAGATGCATGCACGTATCGACTTTTGGGCACCTAAAATATCGATTTTTAGTATGTTTTGGCCCTATATTTTGAATTTAATCTTGCACTGGGTAAGCATGTACAGAGCGCTTCTAAGACCCAAAAATACCGAATTTTCTGGTGTTTTGAGAATAAATTTGGGATATAAACGGGTACAGAAGATGCATGCACATATCGACTTTCTTCACAAAAAAGAAACGATTTTCACCATGTTTTAGGCCTATATTTTGTAAAAATATTCTAGCACAGAGTGAGCATGTACAGATAGCTTCTGGGACCTAAAAATATTGAATTTCGGGTGTTTTGGGCCTGAATTTGAGATATCGACTTTGGGCACCTAAAATATCGATTTTTAGCATGTTTTGGGCCTATATTTTGAAAATATTCTAGCACTGAGTAAGCATGTACAGATCGCTTCTGGGACCCCAAAATATTTAATTTTCGGGTGTTTTAAGCCTGAATTTGAGATATAAACGGGTACAGAAAATGCATGCACATATTGACTTTGGGCACCTAAAATATCGATTTTCAGCATGTTTTGGGCCTGTATTTTGAAAATACTCTAACACGGAGTAGGCATGTACAGATCGCTTCTGGGACCCCAAAATATCGAATTTTCAGGTGTTTTGAGCCTGAATTTGGGATATAAACGGGTGCAGAAGATGCATGCACATATCGACTTTGGACACTTAAAATATCGATTTTTAGCATGTTTTGAGCCTGTATCTGAGTAGGCATGTACAGATCGCTTCTTGTACCAAAAAATATCGAATTTTCGGGTGTTTTGGGCCTGAATTTGAGATATCGACTTTGGGCACCTAAAATATCGATTTTTAGCATGTTTTGTGGCTATATTTTGAAAATATTCTAGCACTGAGTAGGCATGTACAGATCGCTTCTGGGACCCCGAAATATCGAATTTTCGGGTGTTTTGACCCTGAATTTGAGATATAAACGGGAACAGAAAATGCGTGCACATATCGACATTTGGGCACCTAAAAGATCGATTTTCAGTATGTTTTGGGCCTGTATATTGAAAATACTCTAACACGGAGTAAGCATGTACAGATCGCTTCTGGAACCCCAAAATATCGAATTTTCGGGTGTTTTGGGCCTGAATTTGAGATATCGACTTTGGGCACCTAAAATATCGATTTTTAGCATGTTTTGGGCATGAATTTTGAAAATATTCTAGCACTGAGTAGGCATGTACAGATCGCTTCTGGGACCCCAAAATATCGAATTTGTGTGTGTTTTGAGCCTGAATTTGAGATACAAACGGGTACAGAAGATGCATGCACATATCGACTTTTGGGCACCTATAATATCGATTTTGAGCATGTTTTGGGTCTGTATCTTGAAAACATTCTAACTAGGAGTAGGCATGTACAGATCACTTCTAGAACCCAAAAATACCGAATTTTCGGGTGTTTTGAGCGTGAATTTGAGATATAAACGGGTACAGAATATGCATGCATATATCGACTTTGGACACTTAAAATATCGATTTTTAGTATGTTTTAAGCCTATATTTTGAAAACATTCTAGCACTGAGTAGGCATGAACAAATCGCTTCTGGGACCCAAAAATATCGAATTTTCGGGTGTTTTGAGGTTGAATTTGGGATATAAACGGGTCCAGAAGATGTATACACATATTGACTTTGGGCACCTAAAATATCGATTTTTAGCATGTTTTGGGCCTGTATCTGAGTAGGCATGTACAGATCGCTTCTAGGACCAAAACATATGGAATTTTCGGGTGTTTGGAGACTGAATTTGAGATATAAACGGGTTTAGAAGATGCATGCACATATCGACTTTTGGTCACCTAAAATATCGATTTTCTGTATGTTTTGGGACTCTATTTTGAAAATACTCTAACACGGAGTAGGCATGTACAAATCGCTTCTGGGACCCCAAAATATCGAGTTTTCGGGTGTTTTGGGTATAAATTTGAGATATCGACTTTGGGCACCTAAAATATCGATTTTTAGCTTGTTTTGGGCCTATATTTTGAAAATATTCTAGCACTGAGTAAGCATGTACAGATCGCTTCTGGGACCCCAAAATATCGAATTTTCGGGTGTTTTGAGCGTGAATTAGAGATATAAACGGGTACAGAAAATGCATGCACATATTGACTTTGGGCACCTAAAATATTGATTTTCAGCATGTTTTGGGCCTGTATTTTGAAAATATTCTAACACGGAGTAGGCATGTACAGATCGCTTCAGACACCCAAAAATATCGAATTTTCGGGTGTTTAAAGCCTGAATTTGAGATATAAACAGGTACTGAAGATGCATGCACATATCGACTTTTTGGCACCTAAAATATCGATTTTGAGCATGTTTTGTGTCTGTATCTTGAAAACATACTAACTAGAACTAGGCAAGTACAGATCGCTTCAGGGACCCAAAAATACCGATTTTTCGGGTGTTTTGAGCCTGAATTTGAGATATAAACGGGTACAGAAGATGCATGCACATATTAAATTTGGGCACCTAAAATATCGATTTTCAGCATGTTTTGGGCCTGTATTTTGAAAATATTCTAACACGGAGTAGGCATGTACAGATCGCTTCAGACACCCAAAAATATCGAATTTTCGGGTGTTTAAAGCCTGAATTTGCGATATAAACAGGTACTGAAGATGCATGCACATATCGACTTTTGGGCACCTAAAATATCGATTTTGAGCATGTTTTGGGTCTGTATCTTGAAAACATACTAACTAGGACTAGGCAAGTACAGATCGCTTCAGGGACCCAAAAATACCGATTTTTCGGGTGTTTTGAGCCTAAATTTGAGATATAAACGGGTACAGAAGATGAATGCACATATTAAATTTGGGCACCTAAAATATCGATTTTCAGCATGTTTTGGGCCTGTATTTTGAAAATACTCTAACACGGAGTAGGCATGTACAGATCGCTTCTGGGACCCAAAAATATCGAATTTTCGGGTGTTTTGAGGCTGAATTTGGGATATAAACGGGTGCAGAAGATGAATGCACATATCGACTTTGGACACTTAAAATATCGATTTTTAGAATGTTTTGAGCCTGTATCTGAGTAGGCATTTACAGATCGCTTCTGGTACCAAAAAATATCGAATTTTCGGGTGTTTTGGGCCTGAATTTGAGATATCGACTTTGGGCACCTAAAATATCGATTTTTAGCATGTTTTGGGGCTATATTTTGAAAATATTCTAGCACTGAGTAGGCATGTACAGATCGCTTCTGGGACCCCAAAATATCGAATTTTCGGGTGTTTTGAGCCTGAATTTGAGATATAAACGGGTACAGAAGATGCATGCACATATCGACTTTTGGGCACCTAAAATATCGATTTTGAGCATGTTTTGGGTCTGTATTTTGGAATCATTCTAACTAGGACTAGGCATGTACAGATCGCTTCTAGGACCCAAAAATACCGAATTTTCGGGTGTTTTGAGCCTTAATTTGAGATATAAACGGGTACAGAAGATGCATGCACATATCGACTTTGGACACTTAAAATATCGATTTTTAGTATGTTTTGAGCCTATATTTTGAAAACATTCTAGCACTGAGTAGGCATGTACAGATCGCTTCTGGGACCCAAATATATCGAATTTTCGGGTGTTTTGAGGTTGAATTTGGGAAATAAACGGGTGCAGAAGATGCATACACATATTGACTTTGGGCACCTAAAATATCGATTTTCAGCATGTTTTGGGCCTGTATCTGAGTAGGCATGTACAGATCGCTTCTGGGACTCAAAAATATCGAATTTTCGGGTGTTTGGAGCCTGAATTTGAGATATAAACGAGTATAGAAGATGCATGCACATATCGACTTTTGGCCACCTAAAATATCGATTTTCTGTATGTTTTGGGCCTGTATTTTGAAAATACTCTAACACGGAGTAGGTATGTACAGATCGCTTCTGGGAACCCAAAATATCGAATTTTCGGGTGTTTTGGGGATAAATTTGAGATATCGACTTTGGGCACTTAAAATATCGATTTTTAGCATGTTTTGGGCCTATATTTTGAAAATATTCTAGCACTGAGTAAGCATGTACAGATCGCTTCTGGGACCCCAAAATATTGAATTTTCGGGTGTTTTGAGCCTGAATTTGAGATATAAACGGGTACAGAAAATGCATGCACATATTGACTTTGGGCACCTAAAATATCGATTTTCAGCATGTTTTGGGACAGTATTTTGAAAATACTCTAACACGGAGTAGGCATGTACAGATCGCTTCTGGGACCCAAAAATTTCGAATTTTCGGGTGTTTTGAGCCTGAATTTGGGATATAAACGGGTGCAGAAGATGCATGCACATATCGACTTTGGACACTAAAAATATCGATTTTTAGCATGTTTTGATCCTGTATCTGAGTAGGCATGTACAGATCGCTTCTTGTACCAAAAAATATCGAATTTTCGGGTGTTTTGGGCCAGAATTTGAGATATCGACTTTGGGCACCTAAAATATAGATTTTTAGCATGTTTTGGGGCTATATTTTGAAAATATTCTAGCACTGAGTAGGCATGTACAGATCGCTTCTGGGACCCCAAAATATCGAATTTTCGGGTGTTTTGAGCCTGAATTTGAGATATAAACGGGTACAGAAAATGCGTGCACATATTGACTTTGGGCACCTAAAATATCGATTCTCAGCATGTTTTGGGCTTGTATTTTGAAAATACTCTAAAACGGAGTAGGCAAGTACAGATCGCTTCTGGGACCCCAAAATATCGAATTTTCGGGTGTTTTGAGGCTGAATTTGGGATATAAACGGGTGCAGAAGATGAATGCACATATCGACTTTGGACACTTAAAATATCGATTTTTAGAATGTTTTGAGCCTGTATCTGAGTAGGCATTTACAGATCGCTTCTGGGACCAAAAAATATCGAATTTTCGGGTGTTTTGGGCCTGAATTTGAGATATCGACTTTGGGCACCTAAAATATCGATTTTTAGCATGTTTTGGGGCTATATTTTGAAAATATTCTAGCACTGAGTAGGCATGTACAGATCGCTTCTGGGACCCGGAAATATCGAATTTTCGGGTGTTTTGAGCCTGAATTTGAGATATAAACGGGTACAGAAAATGCATCCACATATCGACTTTTAGGGACCTAAAAGATAGATTTTCAGTATGTTTTGGGCCTGTATATTGAAAATACTCTAACACGGAGTAAGCATGTACAGATCGCTTCTGGAACCCCAAAATATCGAATTTTCGGGTGTTTTGGGCCTGAATTTGAGATATCGACTTTGGGCACCTAAAATATCGATTTTTAGCATGTTTTGGGCATATATTTTGAAAATATTCTAGCATTGAGTATGCATGTACAGATCGCTTCTGGGATCCCAAAATATCGAATTTTCGGGTGTTTTGAGCCTGAATTAGAGATATAAACGGGTACAGAAAATGCATGCACATATTGACTTTGGGCACCTAAAATATCGATTTTCAGCATGTTTTGGGCCTGTATTTTGAAAATATTCTAGCACTGCGTAGGCATGTACAGATCGCTTCTGGGACCCCAAAATATCGAATTTTCGGGTGTTTTGAGCCTGAATTTGAGATATAAACGGGTACAGAAGATGCATGCACATATCGACTTTTCGGCACCTAAAATATCGATTTTGAGCATGTTTTGGGTCTGTATTTTGGAATCATTCTAACTAGGACTAGGCATGTACAGATCGCTTCTAGGACCCAAAAATACCGAATTTTCGGGTGTTTTGAGCCTTAATTTGAGATATAAACGGGTACAGAAGATGCATGCACATATCGACTTTGGACTCTTAAAATATCGATTTTTAGTATGTTTTGAGCCTATATTTTGAAAACATTCTAGCACTGAGTAGGCATGTACAGATCGCTTCTGGGACCCAAATATATCGAATTTTCGGGTGTTTTGAGGTTGAATTTGGGATATAAACGGGTGCAGAAGATGCATACACATATTGACTTTGGGCACCTAAAATATCGATTTTCAGCATGTTTTTGGCCTGTATCTGAGTAAGCATGTACAGATCGCTTCTGGGACCAAAACATATGGAATTTTCGGGTGTTTGGAGCCTGAATTTGAGATATAAACGGGTTTAGAAGATGCATGCACATATCGACTTTTGGTCACCTAAAATATCGATTTTCTGTATGTTTTGGGACTGTATTTTGAAAATACTCTAACACGGAGTAGGCATGTACAAATCGCTTCTGGGACCCCAAAATATCGAATTTTCGGGTGTTTTGGGTATAAATTTGAGATATCGACTTTGGGCACCTAAAATATCGATTTTTAGCTTGTTTTGGGCCTATATTTTGAAAATATTCTAGCACTGAGTAAGCATGTACAGATCGCTTCTGGGACCCCAAAATATCGAATTTTCGGGTGTTTTGTGCCTGAATTTGAGATATCGACTTTGGGCAACTAAAATATCGATTTTTAGCATGTTTTGGGCATATATTTTTAAAATATTCTAGCACTGAGTAAGCATGTACAGATCGCTTCTGGGATCCCAAAATATCGAATTTTCGGGTGTTTTGAGCCTGAATTAGAGATATAAACGGGTACAGAAAATGCATGCACATATTGACTTTGGGCACCTAAAATATCGATTTTCAGCATGTTTTGGGCCTGTATTTTGAAAATATTCTAGCACTGCGTAGGCATGTACAGATCGCTTCTGGGACCCCAAAATATCGAATTTTCGGGTGTTTTGAGCCTGAATTTGAGATATAAACGGGTACAGAAGATGCATGCACATATCGACTTTTGGGCACCTAAAATATCGATTTTGAGCATGTTTTGGGTCTGTATTTTTTGAATCATTCTAACTAGGACTAGGCATGTACAGATCGCTTCTAGGACCCAAAAATACCGAATTTTCGGGTGTTTTGAGCCTTAATTTGAGATATAAACGGGTACAGAAGATGCATGCACATATCGACTTTGGACACTTAAAATATCGATTTTTAGTATGTTTTGAGCCTATATTTTGAAAACATTCTAGCACTGAGTAGGCATGTACAGATCGCTTCTGGGACCCAAATATATCGAATTTTCGGGTGTTTTGAGGTTGAATTTGGGAAATAAACGGGTGCAGAAGATGCATACACATATTGACTTTGGGCACCTAAAATATCGATTTTCAGCATGTTTTGGGCCTGTATCTGAGTAGGCATGTACAGATCGCTTCTGGGACTCAAAAATATCGAATTTTCGGGTGTTTGGAGCCTGAATTTGAGATATAAACGAGTATAGAAGATGCATGCACATATCGACTTTTGGCCACCTAAAATATCGATTTTCTGTATGTTTTGGGCCTGTATTTTGAAAATACTCTAACACGGAGTAGGTATGTACAGATCGCTTCTGGGAACCCAAAATATCGAATTTTCGGGTGTTTTGGGGATAAATTTGAGATATCGACTTTGGGCACCTAAAATATCGATTTTTAGCATGTTTTGGGCCTATATTTTGAAAATATTCTAGCACTGAGTAAGCATGTACAGATCGCTTCTGGGACCCCAAAATATTGAATTTTCGGGTGTTTTGAGCCTGAATTTGAGATATAAACGGGTACAGAAAATGCATGCACATATTGACTTTGGGCACCTAAAATATCGATTTTCAGCATGTTTTGGGCCAGTATTTTGAAAATACTCTAACACGGAGTAGGCATGTACAGATCGCTTCTGGGACCCAAAAATTTCGAATTTTCGGGTGTTTTGAGCCTGAATTTGGGATATAAACGGGTGCAGAAGATGCATGCACATATCGACTTTGGACACTTAAAATATCGATTTTTAGCATGTTTTGATCTTGTATCTGAGTAGGCATGTACAGATCGCTTCTTGTACCAAAAAATATCGAATTTTCGGGTGTTTTGGGCCTGAATTTGAGATATCGACTTTGGGCACCTAAAATATCGATTTTTAGCATGTTTTTGGGGCTATATTTTGAAAATATTCTAGCACTGAGTAGGCATGTACAGATCGCTTCTGGGACCCCGAAATATCGAATTTTCGGGTGTTTTGACCCTGAATTTGAGATATAAACGGGTACAGAAAATGCGTGCACATATTGACTTTGGGCACCTAAAATATCGATTCTTAGCATGTTTTGGGCTTGTATTTTGAAAATACTCTAAAACGGAGTAGGCAAGTACAGATCGCTTCTGGGACCCCAAAATATCGAATTTTCGGATGTTTGGAGCCTGAATTTGAGATATAAACGGGTACAGAAGATGCATCCACATATCGACTTTTGGGCACCTAAAAGATCGATTTTCAGTATGTTTTGGGCCTGTATATTGAAAATACTCGAACACGGAGTAAGCATGTACAGATCGCTTCTGGAACCCCAAAATATCGAATTTTCGGTTGTTTTGGGCCTGAATTTGAGATATCGACTTTGGGCACCTAAAATATCGATTTTTAGCATGTTTTGGGCCTGAATTTTTAAAAATATTCTAGCACTGAGTAGGCATGTACAGATCGCTTCTGGGACCCCAAAATATCGAATTTTTGGGTGTTTTGAGCCTGAATTTGAGATACAAACGGGTACAGAAGATGCATGCATATATCGACTTTTGGGCACCTATAATATCGATTTTGAGCATGTTTTGGGTCTGTATCTTGAAAACATTCTAACTAGGAGTAGGCATGTACAGATCACTTCTAGAACCCAAAAATACCGAATTTTCGTGTGTTTTGAGCCTGAATTTGAGATATAAACGGGTACAGAATATGCATGCACATATCGACTTTGGACACTTAAAATATCGATTTTTAACATGTTTTGAGCCTATATTTTGAAAACATTCTAGCACTGAGTAGGCATGAACAAATCGCTTCTGGGACCCAAAAATATCGAATTTTAGGGTATTTTGAGGTGGAATTTGGGATATAAACGGGTCCATAAGATGTATACACATATTGACTTTGGGCACCTAAAATATCGATTTTTAGCATGTTTTGGGCCTGTATCTGAGTAGGCATGTACAGATCGCTTCTGGGACCAAAACATATGGAATTTTCGGGTGTTTGGAGCCTGAATTTGAGATATAAACGGGTTTAGAAGATGCATGCACATATCGACTTTTGGTCACCTAAAATATCGATTTTCTGTATGTTTTTGGACTGTATTTTGAAAATACTCTAACACGGAGTAGGCATGTACAAATCGCTTCTGGGACCCCAAAATATCGAATTTTCGGGTGTTTTGGGGATAAATTTGAGATATCGACTTTGGGCACCTAAAATATCGATTTTTAGCATGTTTTGGGCATATATTTTGAAAATATTCTAGCACTGAGTAAGCATGTACAGATCGCTTCTGGGACCCCAAATATATTGAATTTTCGGGTGTTTTGAGCCTGAATTAGAGATATAAACGGGTACAGAAAATGCATGCACATATTGACTTTGGGCACCTAAAATATCGATTTTCAGCATGTTTTGGGCCTGTATTTTGAAAATATTCTAACACGGAGTAGGCATGTACAGATCGCTTCAGACACCCAAAAATATCGAATTTTCGGATGTTTTGAGCCTGAATTTGAGATATAAACAGGTACTGAAGATGCAATCACATATCGACTTTTGGGCACCTAAAATATCGATTTTGAGCATGTTTTGGGTCTGTATCTTGAAAACATACTAACTAGGACTAGGCAAGTACAGATCGCTTCAGTGACCCAAAAATACAGATTTTTCGGGTGTTTTGAGCCTGAATTTGAGATATAAACGGGTACAGAAGATGCATGCACATATTGACTTTTTTTCACCAAAAATATCGATTTTAAGCATGTTTTGGGTCTGTATTTTGAAAACAATCTAACTAGGAGTAGGCATGTACAGATCGCTTCTAGGACCAAAAAATATAGAATTTTCGGGTGTTTTGAGCCAGAATTTGAGACAGAAACCGGTACTGAAGATACATGCACATATCGACTTTGGTCACTTTAAGTATCGATTTTTAGGATGTTTTGGCCCTATATTTTGAATGTATTCTAGCATTGTGTAAGCATGTTCAGATTGCTTCTGAGACTAAAAAATATCGAATTTTCGGGAGTTTTGAAGTTGAATTTGGGATATAAACGGGTGCAGAAGATGCATACACATATTGACTTTGGGCACCTAAAATATCGATTTTCAGCATGTTTTGGGCCTGTATCTGAGTAGTCATGTACAGATCGCTTCTGAGACCCAAAAATATCGATTTTTCGGGTGTTTTAAGCCTGAATTTGAGATATAAACGGGTACAGAAGATGCATGCACATATCGACTTTTGGGCACCTAAAATATCGATTTTAAGCATGTTTTGGGCCTGTATTTTGAAAATACTCTAACACGGAGTATGCATGTACAGATCGCTTCTGGGAACCCAAAATATCGAATTTTCGGGTGTTTTGGGGATAAATTTGAGATATCGACTTTGGGCACCTAAAATATCGATTTTATAGCATGTTTTGGGCCTATATTTTGAAAATATTCTAGCACTGAGTAAGCATGTACAGATCGCTTCTGGGACCCCAAAATATCGAATTTTCGGGTGTTTTGAGCCTGAATTTGAGATATAAACGGGTACAGAAAATGCATGCACATATTGACTTTGGTCACCTAAAACATCGATTTTTTAGCATGTTTTGGGCCTGTATTTTGAAAATACTCTAACACGGAGTAGGCATGTACACATCGCTTCTGGGACCCAAAAATATCAAATTTTCGGGTGTTTTGAGCCTGAATTTGGGATATAAACGGGTGCAGAAGATGCATGCACATATCGACTTTGGACACTTAAAATATCGATTTTTAGCATGTTTTGAGCCAATATTTCGAAAACATTCTACCACTGTGTAGGCATGTACAGATCGCTTCTGGGACCGAAAAATATCGAATTTTCGGGTATTTTGTGGTTGAATTTGAGATATAAACGGGTGCAGAAGATGCATACACATATTGACTTTGGGCACCTAAAATATCGATTTTCAGCATGGTTTGGGCCTGTATCTGAGTAGGCATGTACAGATCACTTCTGGGACCCCAAATATCGAATTTTCGGGTGTTTGCAGCCTGAATTTGATATATAAACGGGTACAGAAGATGCATGCACATATCGACTTTGGACACTTACAATATCGCTTTTTAGCATGTTTTGAGCCTATATTTTGAAAACATTCTAGCACTGAGTATGCATGTACAGATCGCTTCTGGGACCCAAAAATATCGAATTTGCTGGTGTTTTAAGCCTAAATTTGGGATATAAACGGGTGCAGAAGATGCATACACGTATCGACTTTTGGGCACTTAAAAGATCGATTTTTAGTATGTTTTGGGACTGTATATTAAAAATACTCTAACACGGAGTTAGCATGTACAGATCGCTTCTGGGACCCCAAAATATCGAAATTTCGGGTGTTTTGGGCCTGAATTTGAGATATCGACATTGGACACCTAAAATATCGATTTTTAGCATGTTTTGGGCCTGAATTTTGAAAATATTCTAGCACTGAGTAGGCATGTACAGATCGCTTCTGGGACCCCAAAATATCGAATTTTCGGGTGTTTTGAGCCTGAATTTGAGATATAAACGGGTACAGAAGATGCATGCACAATCGACTTTTGGGCACCTAAAATATCGATTTTGAGCATGTTTTGGGTCTGTATCTTGAAAACATTCTAACTAGGAGTAGGCATGTAAAGATCGCTTCTAGGACCCAAAAATATATAATTTTCGGGGGTTTTGAGCCTGAATTTGAGATATAAACGGGTACAGAAGATGCATGCACATATCGACTTTGGACACTTAAAATATCGATTTTTAGCATGTTTTGAGCCTATATTTTGAAAACATTCTAGCACTGAGTAGGCATGTACAGATCGCTTCTGGGACTGAAAAACATCGAATTTTCGGGTGTTTTGTGGTTGAATTTGAGATATAAACGCGTGGAGAAGATGTATGCACATATTGACTTTGGGCACCTAAAATATCGATTTTCAGCATGTTTTGAGTCTGTATCTTGAAAACATTCTAACTAGGAGTAGGCAAGTACAGATCGCTTCTAGGACCCAAAAATATCGAATTTTCGGGTGTTTTGAGCCAGAATTTTAGATATAAACTGGTACTGAAGATGCATGCACATATCGACTTTTGGGCACCTAAAATATCGATTTTGAGCATGTTTTGAGTCTGTATCTTGAAAACATTCTAACTAGGAGTAGGCAAGTACAGATCGCTTCTAGGACCCAAAAATACCGATTTTTCGGGTGTTTTAAGCCTGAATTTGAGATATAAACGGGTACAGAAGATGCATGCACATATCGACTTTTGGGCACCTAAAATATCGATTTTAAGCATGTTTTGTGTCTGTATTTTGAAAACATTCTAACTAGGAGTAGGCATGTACAGATCGCTTCTAGGACCCAAAAATATAGAATTTTCGGGTGTTTTGAGCCTGAATTTGAGACAGAAACCGGTACTGAAGATACATGCACATATCGACTTTGGTCACTTGAAGTATCGATTTTTAGGATGTTTTGGCCCTATATTTTGAATGTATTCTAGCATTGTGTAAGCATGTTCAGATTGCTTATGAGACCCAAAAATATCGAATTTTCGGGTGTTTTGAGGTTGAATTTGGGATATAAACGGGTGCAGAAGATGCATACACATATTGACTTTGGGCACCTAAAATATCGATTTTCAGCATGTTTTGGGCCTGTATCTGAGTAGTCATGTACAGATCGCTTCTGGGACCAAAAAATATCGAATTTTCGGGTGTTTGGAGCCTTAATTTGAGATACAAACGGGTATAGAAGATGCATGCACATATCGACATTTGGGCACCTAAAATATCGAGTTTCTGTATGTTTTGGGCCTGTATTTTGAAAATACTCTAACACGGAGTAGGCATGTACAGATCGCTTCTGGGAACCCAAAATATCGAATTTTCGGGTGTTTTGGGGATAAATTTGAGATATAAACGGGTGCAGAAGATGCTTGCACATATCGACTTTGGGTACCTAAAATATCGATTTTATAGCATGTTTTGGGCCTATATTTTGAAAATATTCTAGCACTGAGTAAGCATGTACAGATCGCTTCTGGGACCCCAAAATATCGAATTTTCGGGTGTTTTGAGCCTGAATTTGAGATATAAACGGGTACAGAAAATGCATGCACATATTGACTTTGGGCACCTAAAACATCGATTTCTTAGCATGTTTTGGGCCTGTATTTTGAAAATACTCTAACACGGAGTAGGCATGTACACATCGCTTCTGGGACCCAAAAATATCAAATTTTCGGGTGTTTTGAGCCTGAATTTGGGATATAAACGGGTGCAGAAGATGCATGCACATATCGACTTTGGACACTTAAAATATCGATTTTTAGCATGTTTTGAGCCAATATTTCGAAAACATTCTACCACTGTGTAGGCATGTACAGATCGCTTCTGGGACCGAAAAATATCGAATTTTCGGGTATTTTGTGGTTGAATTTGAGATATAAAAGGGTGCAGAAGATGCATACACATATTGACTTTGGGCACCTAAAATATCGATTTTCAGCATGGTTTGGGCCTGTATCTGAGTAGGCATGTACAGATCACTTCTGGGACCCCAAATATCGAATTTTCGGGTGTTTCCAGCCTGAATTTGATATATAAACGGGTACAGAAGATGCATGCACATATCGACTTTGGACACTTACAATATCGCTTTTTAGCATGTTTTGAGCCTATATTTTGAAAACATTCTAGCACTGAGTATGCATGTACAGATCGCTTCTGGGACCCAAAAATATCGAATTTGCTGGTGTTTTAAGCCTAAATTTGGGATATAAACGGGTGCAGAAGATGCATACACGTATCGACTTTTGGGCACCTAAAAGATCGATTTTTAGTATGTTTTGGGACTGTATATTAAAAATACTCTAACACGGAGTTAGCATGTACAGATCGCTTCTGGGACCCCAAAATATCGAAATTTCGGGTGTTTTGGGCCTGAATTTGAGATATCGACATTGGACACCTAAAATATCGATTTTTAGCATGTTTTGGGCCTGAATTTTGAAAATATTCTAGCACTGAGTAGGCATGTACAGATCGCTTCTGGGACCCCAAAATATCGAATTTTCGGGTGTTTTGAGCCTGAATTTGAGATATAAACGGGTACAGAAGATGCATGCACAATCGACTTTTGGGCACCTAAAATATCGATTTTGAGCATGTTTTGGGTCTGTATCTTGAAAACATTCTAACTAGGAGTAGGCATGTAAAGATCGCTTCTAGGACCCAAAAATATATAATTTTCGGGGGTTTTGAGCCTGAATTTGAGATATAAACGGGTACAGAAGATGCATGCACATATCGACTTTGGACACTTAAAATATCGATTTTTAGCATGTTTTGAGCCTATATTTTGAAAACATTCTAGCACTGAGTAGGCATGTACAGATCGCTTCTGGGACTGAAAAACATCGAATTTTCGGGTGTTTTGTGGTTGAATTTGAGATATAAACGCGTGGAGAAGATGTATGCACATATTGACTTTGGGCACCTAAAATATCGATTTTCAGCATGTTTTGAGTCTGTATCTTGAAAACATTCTAACTAGGAGTAGGCAAGTACAGATCGCTTCTAGGACCCAAAAATATCGAATTTTCGGGTGTTTTGAGCCAGAATTTTAGATATAAACAGGTACTGAAGATGCATGCACATATCGACTTTTGGGCACCTAAAATATCGATTTTGAGCATGTTTTGAGTCTGTATCTTGAAAACATTCTAACTAGGAGTAGGCAAGTACAGATCGCTTCTAGGACCCAAAAATACCGATTTTTCGGGTGTTTTAAGCCTGAATTTGAGATATAAACGGGTACAGAAGATGCATGCACATATCGACTTTTGGGCACCTAAAATATCGATTTTAAGCATGTTTTGTGTCTGTATTTTGAAAACATTCTAACTAGGAGTAGGCATGTACAGATCGCTTCTAGGACCAAAAAATATAGAATTTTCGGGTGTTTTGAGCCTGAATTTGAGACAGAAACCGGTACTGAAGATACATGCACATATCGACTTTGGTCACTTGAAGTATCGATTTTTAGGATGTTTTGGCCCTATATTTTGAATGTATTCTAGCATTGTGTAAGCATGTTCAGATTGCTTCTGAGACCCAAAAATATCGAATTTTCGGGTGTTTTGAGGTTGAATTTGGGATATAAACGGGTGCAGAAGATGCATACACATATTGACTTTGGGCACCTAAAATATCGATTTTCAGCATGTTTTGGGCCTGTATCTGAGTAGTCATGTACAGATCGCTTCTGGGACCAAAAAATATCGAATTTTCGGGTGTTTGGAGCCTTAATTTGAGATACAAACGGGTATAGAAGATGCATGCACATATCGACATTTGGGCACCTAAAATATCGAGTTTCTGTATGTTTTGGGCCTGTATTTTGAAAATACTCTAACACGGAGTAGGCATGTACAGATCGCTTCTGGGAACCCAAAATATCGAATTTTCGGGTGTTTTGGGGATAAATTTGAGATATAAACGGGTGCAGAAGATGCTTGCACATATCGACTTTGGGTACCTAAAATATCGATTTTTTAGCATGTTTTGGGCCTATATTTTTAAAATATTCTAGCACTGAGTAAGCATGTACAGATCGCTTCTGGGACCCCAAAATATTGAATTTTCGGGTGTTTTGAGCCTGAATTTGAGATATAAACGGGTACATAAAATGCATGCACATATTGACTTTGGGCACCTAAAATATCGATTTTCAGCATGTTTTGGGCCTGTATTTTGAAAATACTCTAACACGGAGTAGGCATGTACAGATCGCTTCTGGGACCCAAAAATATCGAATTTTCGGGTGTTTTGAGCCTGAATTTGGGATATAAACGGGTGCAGAAGATGCATGCACATATCGACTTTGGACACTTAAAATATCGATTTTTAGCATGTTTTAAGCCTGTTTCTGAGTAGGCATGTACAGATCGCTTCAGGGACCCAAAAATATCGAATTTTCGGGTGTTTTGAGCCTGAATTTGAGATATAAACAGGTACTGAAGATGCATGCACATATCGACTTTTGGTCACCTAAAATATCGATTTTGAGCATGTTTTGGGTCAGTATCTTGAAAACATTCTAACTAGGAGTAGGCAAGTACAGATCGCTTCTAGGACCCAAAAATACCGGTTTTTTGGGTGTTTTGAGCCAGAATTTGAGATATAAACGGGTACAGAAGATGCATGCACATATCGACTTTGGACACTTAAAATATCGATTTTTAGCAAGTTTTAAGCCTATATTTTGAAAAAATTCTAGCACTGAGTAGGCATGTACAGATCGCTTCTGGGACTGAAAAATATCTAATTTTCGGGTGTTTTGTGGTTGAATTTGAGATATAAACGCGTGGAGAAGATGCATACACATATTGACTTTGGGCACCTAAAATATCGATTTTCAGCATGTTTTGAGCCTGTATCTGAGTAGGCATGTACAGATCGCTTCTGGGACCCCAAAATATTGAATTTTCGGGTGTTTGGAGCCTGAATTTGAGATATAAACGGGTACAGAAGATGCATGCACATATCGACTTTGGACACTTAAAATATCGAATTTTACCATGTTTTGAGCCTATATTTTGAAAACATTCTAGCACTGAGTAGGCATGTACAGATCGCTTCTGGGACCCAAAAATATTGAATTTGCTGGTGTTTTAAGCCTGAATTTGGGATATAAACGGGTACAGAAGATGCATGCACATATCGACTTTTGGGCACCTAAAATATCGATTTTAAGCATGTTTTGGGTCTGTATTCTGAAAACATTCTAACTAGGAGTAGGCATGTACAGATCGCTTCTAGGACCCAAAAATATAGAATTTTCGGGAGTTTTGAGCCTGAATTTGAGACAGAAACCGGTACTGAAGATACATGCACATATCGACTTTGGTCACTTGAAGTATCGATTTTTAGGATGTTTTGGCCCTATATTTTGAATGTATTCTAGCATTGTGTAAGCATGTTCAGATTGCTTCTGAGACCCAAAAATATCGAATTTTCGGGTGTTTTGAGGTTGAATTTGGGATATAAACGGGTGCAGAAGATGCATACACATATTGACTTTGGGCACCTAAAATATCGATTTTCAGCATGTTTTGGGCCTGTATCTGAGTAGTCATGTACAGATCGCTTCTGGGACCAAAAAAAATCGAATTTTCGGGTATTTGGAGCCTGAATTTGAGATACACACGGGTATAGAAGATGCATGCACATATCGACTTTTGGGCACCTAAAATATCGAGTTTCTGTATGTTTTGGGCCTGTATTTTGAAAATACTCTAACACGGAGTAGGCATGTATAGATCGCTTCTGGGAACCCAAAACATCGAATTTTCGGGTGTTTTAGGGATAAATTTGAGATATCGACTTTGGGTACCTAAAATATCGATTTTTTAGCATGTTTTGGGCCTATATTTTGAAAATATTCTAGCACTGAGTAAGCATGTACAGATCGCTTCTGGGACCCCAAAATATCGAATTTTCGGGTGTTTTGAGCCTGAATTTGAGATATAAACGGGTACATAAAATGCATGCACATATCGACTTTGGACACTTAAAATATCGATTTTTAGCATGTTTTGAGCCTGTTTCTGAGTAGGCATGTACAGATCGCTTTAGGGACCCAAAAATTTCGAATTTTCGCGTGTTTTGAGCCTGAATTTGAGATATAAACAGGTACTGAAGATGCATGCACATATCGACTTTTGGTCACCTAAAATATCGATTTTGAGCATGATTTGGGTCAATATCTTGAAAACATTCTAACTAGGAGTAGGCAAGTACAGATCGCTTCTGGGACCCAAAAATACCGGTTTTTCGGGTGTTTTGAGCCTGAATTTGAGATATAAACGGGTACAGAAGATGCATGCACATATCGACTTTGGACACTTAAAATATCGATTTTTAGCATGTTTTGAGCCTATATTTCGAAAACATTCTACCACTGAGTAGGCATGTACAGATCGCTTCTGGGACCGAAAAATATCGAATTTTCGGGTGTTTTGTGGTTGAATTTGAGATATAAACGGGTGCAGAAGATGCATACACATATTGACTTTGGGCACCTAAAATATCGATTTTCAGCATGGTTTGGGCCTGTATCTGAGTAGGCATGTACAGATCACTTCTGGGACCCCTAATATCGAATTTTCGGGTGTTTCCAGCCTGAATTTGAGATATAAACGGGTACAGAAGATGCATGCACATATCGACTTTGGAGACTTAAAATATCACTTTTTAGCATGTTTTGAGCCTATATTATGAAAATATTCTAGCACAAAGTAGATATGTACAGATCACTTCTGGGACCCCAAAATATCGAATTTTCGGGTGCTTTAAGCCTGAATTTGATATATAAACGGGTACAGAAGATGCATGCACATATCGACTTTGGACACTTAAAATATCGATTTTTAGCATGTTTTGAACCTATATTTTGAAAACATTCTAGCACTGAGTAGGCATGTACAGATCGCTTCTGGGACCCTAAAATATTGAATTTTCGGGTGTTTTGAGGTTGAATTTGGGATATAAACGGGTGCAGAAGATGCATACACATATCGACTTTTGGGCACCTAAAAGATCGATTTTCAGTATGTTTTAAGCCTGTATATTAAAAATACTCTAACACGGAGTAGGCATGTACAGATCGCTTCTGGGACCCAAAAATATCGAATTTTCGGGTGTTTTGGACATGAATTTGAGATATCGACTTTGGTCACCTAAAATATCGATTTTTAGCATGTTTTGGGCCTGTAATTTGAAAATATTCCAGCACTGCGTAGGCATGTTCAGATTGCTTCTAGGACCCCAAAATATCGAATTTTCGGGTGTTTTGAGCCTGAATTTGAGATATAAACGGGTACAGAAGATGCATGCACATATCGACTTTTGGGCACCTAAAATATCGATTTTGAGCATGTTTTGGGTCTGTATCTTGAAAACATTTTAACTAGGAGTAGGCAAGTACAGATCGCTTCTAGGACCCCAAAATATCGATTTTTCGGGTGTTTTGAGCCTGAATTTGAGATATAAACGGGTACAGAAGATGCATGCACATATCGACTTTGGACACTTAAAATATCGATTTTAGCATGTTTTGAGCCTATATTTTGAAAATATTCTAGCACAAAGTAGATATGTACAGATCACTTCTGGGACCCCAAAAAATCGAATTTTCGGGTGTTTTAAGCCTGAATTTGAGATATAAACGTGTACAGAAGATGCATGCACATATCGACTTTGGACACTTAAAATATCGATTTTTAGCATGTTTTGAGCCTATATTTTGAAAACATTCCTTGCACTGAGTAGGCATGTACAGATCGCTTCTGGGACCGAAAAATATTGAATTTTCGGGTGTTTTATGGTTGAATTTGAGATATAAACGGGTGCAGAAGATGCATACTCATATTGACTTTGGGCACCTAAAATATCGATTTTCAGCATGTTTTGGGCCTGTATCTGAGTAGGCATGTACAGATCGCTTCTGGGACCCCATAATATCGAATTTTCGGGTGTTTGGAGCCTGAATTTGAGATATAAACGGGTACAGAAGATGCATGCACATATCGACTTTGGACACTTAAAATATCGATTTTTAGCATGTTTTGGGCCTATATTTTAAAACATTCTAGCACTGAGTAGGCATGTACAGATCACTTCTGGGACCCAAAAATATCGAATTTTCGGGTGTTTTGAGGTTGAATTTGGGATATAAACGGGTGCAGAAGATGCATACACATATCGACTTTTGGGCACCTAAAAGATCGATTTTCAGTATGTTTTGGGCCTGTATATTAAAAATACTCTAACACGGAGTAGGCATGTACAAATTGCTTCTGGGACCCTAAAATATCGAATTCTCGGGTGTTTTGGGCCTGAATTTGAGATATCGACTGTGGGCACCTGTACCAGTTCTGAAGGCTTGAACTCTGGGCAGAACCTGGTAAGTTACTTGTGTGTAATTCTTGGAGTTGTAGTTGTAGTAGTTGTTTTAGTTGTGGTTTTAGGTAACGTGGAAGACGGGGTGCTTTCTTAGGTTTGCTTACGTGATTGAATTCACAAGTTTCTTAAGGCTTAATTTATTAATATGTGTACTTATCTATACAGGGTATTATCGTGATGTGCCTTGTCTTATATGGTATTATGTCTCTCTCTATGGAGACAGTTTATAGCCCTTAGGGAGTCAGTGTTGTATCCTAAATCCTAGTGTACCTCCTCTGCTTATATACATTTCAAACTCAATAGTTTACAGAATGGCTAGAGTGTGACTGTGTTGCCTGTGAATGGTCAGTTTGATTCTGTACCTACTTCTCTCTTCTCGTGTGAAAGGGAAAGTGGGCCAACCCTTTCCTATCTCTCTCTCTCTCTCTCTCTCCTTTACTCTCTTTCCTACTCTCCTTCGAAGGGGAGGTAGGAAAGGTTAATAATGTCTTTGTATGACCTGACGCCGCACCTGTGTGTGTGTGTGTGTCCAACCTGCCCAGGTGGCCTGTTTCTGATGTGTAAACAGATTAGAAGTAGTGACACTTTTCTAAATGGTTTTATGGTGTGTACACCGCTCAGTCCGCTACCCTCGACTGGCCTCCAGGCGTTTGCTTTATGCTTTATTTAATAGAAGGCCAGTTCACAATGTTGGTAGGGTACATAATACTAAGACATTAACAATGAATACATGTATAGTAACATAAAAATAGACATTAAGACATTGGCACACCATATACTAAAAATTAACATTACCGGTAATACATGAATATAATTACATGAACATGAATACATTGTTACATAAAATTTCATCTTAATATTGATGTGTTTAGCTAGGTGCATGTTATTGTGTGTATATAATCTAACCTATGCTAAAAATTCACACATTAATGAGGGGGGAGCCGTGTTGCTATGTTGTGGCTGTGAAATGACAGTCTTGTTCTTTTCAACACAAGATAATTCAGTATACTTCGATAGTCCTTTCTTATACAATATAAAAATAGTATTTTAGACTGTCTTATACAATACATAAATTTTATAGTACATGCCAGAAAGATAAGACATGGGATAATAAACATTGGTACCAAGTTTTATTTTGATCACTATATGAGGAATCAAATGATATAATAAGGATGATTGAATCCTATTCTCATTGAGTAACATAATAGTTTCATTTTGTCTGATACAACTGATAATGAATTAGGAGATGTTAAACAATTCAACTTTAAAGGAAATATGTTGAAAAGGTGGAAGAGATTGTGCTATGTTTTCTAGCAAATTATGTTTACTAGGCAAGGTAACGATTCCCTTGGATCGTATTTCCTATGAGTCTGCTTCTTTATAGTTGCCTTGAACCATACCATGTGTGGGGTGATTAGGGCAAATTAATGTTAATTGTGTATCAGCAGGTAAGTATAGATAGTGGAAATTAAAATTGATGATGAAAGAGAGTTTGATTAGTAATAGATATGAATGTACATGCATATAGTGCTTGATTAGAAGTACTTATGATTCTAAGCAAGTGGAGATTTTGCATCCTTTGGAGACTTAAATGCAACTCAAATGCAAAGAAATATGCAAGACAAACATATATGAAGATATGCAACATGGCACTTGAAGTGTTGTGTGTCACTGATGACATCATCACTAAGTATATTACTTATTGGATGAAAATTGAATATTAAATGATTACTTCCATTTTCATAGGGAATTGTAGAAGTGCGTAGCTTGTGAATAACATTTTACCTTTTATGGGAATAATAATGAGTATATGATCTTGTATTAAAATACTACGCATGACTGGATAATAATATTTCATGAAAGATAATAAGGAAGATGAGATTTCATCATTGATTGTACCATTGCATCTCGTGGCTATTGGAGTGGAAATAATATTGTGAGTTGATCTTATCTTACCCGCCGTAAATACTCTCTTAATAAATGTTGTCAATCCTCTCTAAGTTCCTCACCTGCTATCATTTTTCCGCAAACTCACAGAAATAAATAGAAGCCTAAAAATATGATGTGATTATTTCATATATGTAGTTCTTTTCATTCGTTGCTCATGTAAACTATATAATTCGTATTTAATTTCTGTGCAATGATTTACACTCTAATACAGTATATACCTGTTACTCTATCTTACCTTGATTTGCAAAGGCTTGTCCTGCAACCTTTTATGTATGGGATAATGCTTGTATACCACTATACCTCTAAGCATTACCAAATAGTGCTCATGAAATTACATTTAAAAATTATCTAAATCACGCTCTGGGTTGTGATGATGGCTCTAAGCCATTATATTTTTTTTTTTTTGTATAATAAGCGAGCAATATTACCTGAGTCGCTGAATCCATTCCTAGGGCGCCCATTAGTGAAAGGACACTATAGAATATAATGCACTTACATAGGTAAATTCAGTTGTGTGATACCTGTCAAACAAAACTAGTGTATCATTAAGTACCTTATCTGTAATTACTGCTCAATGGCAGAAAATTTTGGTAATAATTCATATATCCAGTAAAGAGTAAGAAATAGTGATCATATCGTTCATCACCAATATTTTATTTATTTTCCTTTTCTTTTCAACTGTTTCATAAAATTGTAAACGAGAGCTCTCGGATTTTAAGACGTCATCTTTATCTGAGTTATGCACTCCGTCGGAGGTTGTAGCCACCGCGAGTATAGACATGAAAACCGTTATATAGGTTGATTTGGGCCACATTTGTAAGAAGAAATACTATTTTTCATTGGAAACCGATCGAAGTTTTTGTTTGTAAGTGTTTATTTTATTATCATCAATAGTAGGGATAATATTACGAGGAAGAGGACATTGTTGCTGTTGCAGAGATATTGATTGGTTTTATTTTGGATGTTAGGTTTTTGCGTGCATTTTACCAATTTCTTTATTCTGTTTACATAAACAACATCATCCGCCTGGTAAAATTATTCTTTATTATAAGGTTATGCCTACTAAAGACATGACTGTGTGAAGTTCGATCGGGTACCCATTATGTCGGCGATTACGCATTTTTTTCTTCTCTAGCAAGTCTATACTTTGTTTTGTTATGTCGGCGATCACGCATTTTCCCTGCAAGCCGATAAATTGCTTTGTTATGTTGGCGATCACGCATTTTCCCTGCAAGCCGATAAATTGCTTTGTTATGTCGGCGATCACGCATTTTCCTTGCAAGCCGATAAATTGCTTTGTTATGTCGGCGATCACGCATTTTCCTTGCAAGCCGATAAATTGCTTTGTTCATCATGATGAAATTGTGGAAATGCAACTCACTGTCGTTTAGCATAGTTGTCCATGTTTTAGCATGGCTTCTTCGTGGCAATTGTTATATCATTTAAAAGACGTATCCATACGCCATACAGTATTTCATGTGGAGTTTTTCCTTTTATTTCCGTGTTTTGTAGTGTTTATTGACCGTCATATCGATGCAGTCTTCCCATGTGGAGGGATTTTCCTTGTTTCTGTGCCACGAAGTACTTCTAGTAGTGTTACTGTTTTGCCGTTTTGTTAACCCATTAGATGCTGGGAAATATGGTAATACAAACGTTTGCTTAATGTAGTAGAAATCAGCTATCTTTTATAATATTGGGACATGTAAATGGGCATAGGAATTTGGTTTTTAAATATATGTGCACTTACTTTTGCGGTTTTTATCGTAGTGGTGCTGCCATTAAATATCTAGAAAATGGTTAATCATAGGTAAAAACTTATCTGTGTCCTGATTCTAAATTGGTAAGGAAAGTAGATCTATTCCTACTATGTCCCATGATTCGTCCAGGATTAGGGATTCCCGTCATGGAACAGAGGTCCAAATGTATGGCCTTGACCTGCATTGTATGTTTCGCACTGAGCAATATATGTGTTTCAACATCTACCCTTAGTTTATGTTAATAGTATATTGTATGTAGGGTGGTTAGGTACCTACCTCTATCAGGATGTCCTGCTGCATTATGATATAAGGGTAATTAATACTGAGGGAATTATTATTTGTTGTATCACTATGTGATTGGTTTGTACGTCACGTTTCCTTAGTTTTCTGTAAATAATATCATCATGAAGGGAAAAGGTATTTAAGTGACTGGGTAATTATGGTCCATTATTTTCATCCTCAGGGTTTTTTAATGAATATCTTATTACATTCATCATAGAATCCGTTTGCTAATGTTTAGGAACCGTATTAAGGTCAAAGTCCATGGGTGTCCTCGGAACTAAAGGACACGATGATTGTTTAAGGGATCTGCTACTTTATTAATCGTCCTGGAAGGTATTTAATATCTATATGTGGGAGAAATTCCTGTCTTGTTAGATATTATCTGGCTAATTTTTCCGTTAGGGTTAGAGGTTATAGTAAGCCAAGGATCGTTTGGTAATTCGCGAAAACTTGTAAAGGATAGCCTAATACGATTTCTCTAAAAGTACGAAGTGCCCATAATATTGCTTAAATTTCCTGTTTTGTTACAGAGTAACGAGTTCCCTGCGTATTTAATATACTCTAAGCATAAGCACATACCTGATATCGACCCCTAGCTATCTCTTACATAAGTACAGCGCCTAAGCCTACTGAAGAAGCATCTGTACACTTGATAAAAGTTAATGAATACTTGGGAACGCAAAAATTGGAGCTGACATTAATTAACCTTTAATAATTCAAAGCTCAGCTGTTTTTTCTGGCCTCCATACAAAATCTCGAGTTTATTATTTAGGGGTTTAGCTACTTGGGAAAAATGCTGTACCAAGATTCTATAATAAGAACCTAAACCCAAGAATTATTTTACGTTAGTAGCATTCATTAGGAATAGTGAATACTTTCATTGCTCGTATTTTACCAGATTGTGTATGGGGCACAGTGGCGGGTAATGTATAACCTAAAATTATAATTTCCTGGTTAAGAAAATGACACATAGGCAGTTAAAGTTTGAGGCCTACCTAATGTAATCTCTGGATAAGCTTCTTTATTGTTACTTATTATGAATGTACGTCTATAGAAAAATAATCAAATCGTTGAGATTAGCGATGACTACGTTATTAATAACGCCAATACGAAAATTGACCATATGCTGAAATATGGATGAAACATTACATAACCCAAATGGTCTACGAATGTATTCATAATAACCATGGGAAGTACTAAATGTTGTAATGGGTTGACTTTTATCATCTAATGCTACTTGCCAGTTTCCACTGACCAAGTTTAAGGTGGAGAATATCATAGGCTTTGATTAACCAATGTTAGACAAAACATCTTAAAGGAGGGAGGGGATATTTATCTTTAATTGTAGCATTATTTATTTGTCTGTAATCAATTACTGGCGTAAATTCACCATTATTATTGAAACCAAAAACATTGGGTTGTTAAAAGGGGAGTTAGAATTCTAAATAATGCCTTCATCCATCATTTCATTAATAATTTTCTCTACAACTTTCTGCCTACTATGAGGTATGGTAGTCTATATGCTCGAATAAATGGGTTTAGGAGATGTTAGTGTAATGGCATGCTTTAACATGTTGGTTCATCCTAAGGAGTCACCAAGTAGGGCAATCGCATTTCAATATGTAGCTAGTATGGTGATAAGATTATCACGATAAAGTGGAAAATCGCGTCCACTGACAAAATTTCTAAGTTGCTCCCTTATGTGAGTATCACTTTATCCCTCGGTAAGAACCGATACAATATTTCCTTGTGGTATTGGTCTAACTTCCATCTATACAGATCACATAGATATGTTCCTTTCTTTACATGAATATTGGTAGATGTTTTATTAATATCAGTGAAATTTTCACTGTTTACATTGGTTAAAGTAAATTAATCCCTGGTTATATATTATTGTACTAGTTCTATTAAGGATAGAATGGTAGTTTGTGACTGTACATGAGATGGAAGCTCTACCTTCAATTAATGGACGAAATTTGAAGTTAATATAGTATTACAATATGCAGCAATGGCCTTTATGACAATGGGGTCGTTTCCCTCATTTTCAATACATATAGAGTTAACATTACATGGACTTATATATTGGCCTGGACAATCCTGTATTGGAATACATTAATTCCTAAAATGTATTATTCTATATTTAGGGTTAATTATTATGGTTTGTTTGATAAGGTATGATAAACCTAGTTTATAATTTCGTATTATATAAAATTCAATATGTATATGGTTAGTTCCCTTGTCTAACCGTACAGGAAGGGTTAAAGTGTCCCTAATACCTGTAATTTATTGCCTGTCATGGTTGACAATGCTATGTCACCTGTTCAATCTTGGTTTATAAATGCCGTTGGGGACCTAATTTGCATAATTTGTTAAAGGAATTATCCGATAACAAGGAAACTGCCGCGCCTGTGTCTATCATTAAGTTGGTGTTACTATGTGATACTAGGACAGGGAATTATAGTATATTAACGGTAAATGCGACGACAGGGCCTACAGTTTTATTTTCGTCCCGGGACGTTTTAATATTGTGGCGGTCTCGTTTCATACATCATATTTCGATTGTGCAAGTCCCATTTCATTCTGTTAAGGATCATGCATTCATCTAAGGAATGCGACTTTGATTCATGTAAATGACTGTATTTATTATTACTTTTCCCTTGATCATTTCCTTTAGTATTATGTAAGTAATAACAATCACTGGTAATATTATTATTTCCGTTACAGTGTTTGCAACGTTTTCCCTGTGATTCCCCTTGAGTAGGTGTGGTATCAAAATTAAAATTCTTCGTCCCTATGGATTGAGTAATCTGTAATTCACGATGTATGATACGAGATTCCTTCGAATTTAAAGTTAGAGACCCTGATAATGCAAGTGCTTTTGCTGGTTCACTTGTAGTTATGTTTTCTGCCTTTGTTATAATCATTCTCTGAACCCATGATAATGAATTATGTAGTTTACCATCCCCAAAAACATCAATAAGTGACTGTCTGAATGTAGCATATGACGTTAAATTCTCTGGGTCAGAAAAAGCACTTGTAGTTATCATATAGCTGGCTGGACTATCTGGTGCAATATGCTCTCTCACGAATCTGATCTTATGTAAGTCCTGCTCTATATTAGTTTGGTTAAACACATCCTCCAAATGACGCAAGAAGAGATCAATCCCATATCTTGGATTATCTCCCGTATAATACTTTAAATACTTGTGGGTGGGTAAGATTGTCATTGTATGCATAGAGGAGGTAGTGGGGCTAGAAGAAGTTGTATGAAGAGCAGAGACAGTAGGAAATTTTGGAGGAGTAGCCATTGTTGGAGAAAATACAGGTTAATATAGTATACCATATTAAGTTTTTAATGGGGGTAAGGTAGAAGCAGAAAATGTACTCGAATGTGTTGGCACCACAAACGAGGCTTAGGGAGGCAGGGAAATCTAGCTTGGAGACTAATGAATCATTATCAGGGATATTCGAAGTTAGTTGTGATACCTTTGGATTAATGGGGAGAATACCTTTACCTTTGTTGTAATTTGGCACTTCTTTTCTTTCTTTCTGGGCTGTAACTGAGGAACCTAATCTATTCTAACATGTTCGTGGACAAGTGAAAAATAATGTAATGTAACATGTAATGTGTACCTACTTTTAGTTGACTCTAGTTGCAACGACGATGACGACGAGTTGAAGTCTAGTTGGGGTGGTGTCTGACGAGGCGACGATGTGGTGAAGAGGCGACGTCGGTGGAGAGGCGAAGCGATTATTAGTTAGCTCGCACACTAACACACTAACAGTCGTTATTGGAGTGAAGATGATGAACGTTGACTTGCCTTTACGAGAGAATTTACGTAACGAGGCGTCAGCGTGGAGGTGATGGAGGTCGTGGCGTTGTCCTGACAAGAGAATTTATGCAGGGCCGCCGATATGGTAGTGATGAAGTGATGATTGTTTGTTGTGAAGTAGATGAGGACCCCTTGTAGGTTAGTTGCAGGTATGTTGAAGCAGGTGCCTCTTGTAGGTGAAGAATTTGTGGTTTATCTCCCTCGTTAGAGGTATTAAGATTATACCCACAGAAGAAATTACTTGAGAGGATTTACAAGTAAATTCCTTCAACTTGTCCTTGAACAATGTTAGTCACTGTACTCCCGTGAAGTCTATACCTTGCAATTTGCCTTATTGCAAAAACACCGCTGCCATCAAATGTATCAGTTCTGAAGGCTTGAACTCTGGGCAGAACCTGGTAAGTTACTTGTGTGTAATTCTTGGAGTTGTAGTTGTAGTAGTTGTTGTTGTTGTGGTTTTAGGTAACGTGGAAGACGGGGTGCTTTCTTAGGTTTGCTTAGGTGATTGACTTCACAAGTTTTTTATGGCTTAATTTATTAATATGTGTACTTATCTATACAGGGTATTATCGTGATGTGCCTTGTCTTATATGGTATTATGTCTCTCTCTATGGAGACAGTTTATAGCCCTTAGGGAGTCAGTGTGGTATCCTAAATCCTAGTGTACCTCCTCTGCTTATATACATTTCAAGCTCAATAGTTTACAGAATGGCTAGAGTGTGACTGTGTTGCCTGTGAATGGTCAGTTTGATTCTGTACCTACTTCTCTCTTCTCGTGTGAAAGGGAAAGTGGGCCAACCCTTTCCTATCTCTCTCTCTCTCTCTCTCCTTTACTCTCTTTCCTACTCTCCTTCGAAGAGGAGGTAGGAAAGGTTAATAATGTCTTTGTATGACCTGAAGCCGCACCTGTGTGTGTGTGTGTGTGTGTCCAACCTGCCCAGGTGTCCTGTTTCTGATTTATAAACAGATTAGAAGTAGTGACACTTTTCTAAATGGTTTTATGGTGTGTACACACCTAAAATATTGATTTTTAGCATGTTTTAGGCCTGTATTTTGAAAATATTCTAGCACTGCGTAGGCATGTACAAATCGCTTGTGGGACCCCAAAATATCGAATTTTCGGGTGTTTTGAGCCTGAATTTGAGATATAAACGGGTACAGAAGATGCATGCACATATCGACTTTTGGGCACCTAAAATATCGATTTTGAGCATGTTTTGGGTCTGTATCTTGAAAACATTCTAACTAGGAGTAGGTATGTACAGATCGCTTCTAGGACCCAAAAATATAGAATTTTCGGGTGTTTTGAGCCTGAATTTGAGATATAAACGGGTACAGAAGATACATGCACATATCGACTTTAGACAATTAAAATATCGATTTTTAGCATGTTTTGAGCCTATATTTTTAAAATATTCTAGCACTGAGTAGGCATATACAGATCGCTTCTGGGACCGAAAAATATCGAATTTTCGGGTGTTTTGTGGTTGAATTTGAGATATAAACGGGTGCAGAAGATGAATACACATATTGACTTTGGGCACCTAAAATATCGATTTTCAGCATGTTTTGGGCCTGTATCTGAGTAGGCATGTACAGATCGCTTCTGGGACCCCAAAATATCGAATTTTCGGGTGTTTGGAGCCTGAATTTGAGATATAAACGGGTACAGAAGATGCATGGACATATCGACTTTGGACACTTAAAATATCGATTTTTAGCATGTTTTGAGCCAATATTTTGAAAATATTCTAGCACAAAGTAGATATGTACAGATCACTTCTGGGACCCCAAAATATCGAATTTTCGGGTGGTTTAAGCCTGAATTTGAGATATAAACGGGTACAGAAGATGCATGCACATATCGACTTTGGTCACTTAAAATATCGATTTTTAGCATGTTTTGAGCCTATATTTTGAAAACATTCTAGCACTGAGTAGGCATGTACAGATCGCCACTGGGACCCAAAAATATAGAATTTTCGGGTGTTTTGAGGTTGAATTTGGGATATAAACGGGTGCAGAAGATGCTTACACATATCGTCTTTTGGGCACCTAAAAGATCGATTTTCAGTATGTTTTGGGCCTGTATATTAAAAATACTCTAACACGGAGTAGGCTTGTACATAACGCTTCTAGGACCCAAAAATACCGAATTTTCGGGTGTTTTGAGCCTGAATTTGAGATAGAAACCGGTACTGAAGATACATGCACATATCGACTTTGGTCACTTGAAGTATCGATTTTCAGGATGTTTTGGCCCTATATTTTGAATGTATTCTAGCATTGTGTAAGCATGTTCAGATTGCTTCTGAGACCCAAAAATATCGAATTTTCGGGTGTTTTGAGCCTGAATTTGGGATATAAACGGGTACAGAAGATGAATGCACATATGGATTTTGGGCACATAAAATATCGGTTTTCAGCTTGTTTTGGGTCTGTATTTTGAAAATATTTTAACATTGAGTAGGCATTTACAGATCCCTTCTGGGAACAAAAAGTATCGAATTTTAAGGTGTTTTAAGCCTGAATTTGTGATACAAGCGAGTGCTGATGATTCATGCACATATCGATTTTGGGCACCAAAAATTGCGATTTTCAGCAAATTTTGGGCCTGTATTTTGAAAATATTCTAACACTGAGTAGGCATGTACAAATCGCTTCAGGCACCCAAAAAAATCAAATTTTCAGGTGTTTTTAGCCTGAATTTGGGATATAAACGGGAACCGAAGATGTATGCAGATATCGACTTTGATCACCTATAATATCGATTTTAAGCATGTTTTTGGCCTGTATTTTGAAAATATTCTAGCACTGACTATGCATGTGGAGATTGCTTCTGGGATCCAAAAATATCGAATTTTCAGGTGTTTTGAGACTGAATTTGGGATATAAACGGGTACAGAAGATGCATGAACATTTCGACTTTGGGCACCTAAAATATCGATTTTTAGTATGTTTTGGTCCTATATTTTGAATTTAATCTAGCACTGGGTAAGCATGTACAGATCGCTTCTGGGACCCAAAAATTTCGAATTTTCGGGTGTTTTGAGCCTGAATTTGAGATATAAACGGGTACAGAAAATGCATGCACATATCGACTTTCTTCACACAAAAAAACTATTTTTAGCATGTTTTAGGCCTATATTTTGTAAAATATTCTAGCACAGAGTGAGCATGTACAGACCGCTTCTGGGACCCAAAAATATTGAATTTTCGGGTGTTTTGAACCTCAATTTGGAAGGTAAGCGGGTACTGAAGATGCATGCACATATCGACTTTGGGCACCCAAAATATCGATTTTGAGCATGTTTTTGGCCTGTATTTTGAAAATACTCTAACACGGAGTAGGCATGTACAGATCGCTTCTGGGACACAAAATATCGAATTTTCGGGTGTTTTGAGCTTGAATTTGAGATATAAACGGGTACCGAAAATGCATGCACATATCGACTTTGGGCACCCACAATATCGATTTTTAGCATGTTTTGGGCCAATATTTGAAAAATACTCTAACACGGAGGAGGCATGTACAGATCGCTTCTGGGACCCAAAAATATCGAATTTTCGGGTGTTTTGAACCTGAATTTGAAATATAAACATGTACAGAAGATGCATGCACATATCGTCATTTGGCACCTAAAATATCGATTTTTAGCATGTTTTAGGCCTATATTTTGAAAATCTTCTATCACTGAGTAGGCATGTACAGATCGCTTCGAAGGCCCAAGCATATTGAATTTTTGGGTGTTTTGAGCCAGAATTTGAGATATAAACGGGCACTGAAGATGCATGCACATATCGACTTTTTGCACCTAAAACATCGATTTTGAGCATGTTTTGGGTCTGTATCTTGAAAACATTCTAGCATGGAGTAGGGATGTACAGATCGCTTCTGGGACACAAAAATACCGAGTTTTAGGGTGCTTTGAGCATGAATTTGAGATATAAACGGGTACAGATAATGCATGCACATATCGACTTTGGGCACCAAAAATATCGATTTTTAGCATGTTTTGGGCCTTTATTTTGAAAATACTCTAACACGAAGTAGGCATGTACAGATCGCTTCTGGGACCCAAAAATATAGAATTTTCGGATATTTTGACCCTGAATTTGAGATATAATCGGGTACAGAAGAAGCATGCACATATTGACTTTGGGCACCTAAAATATCGATTTTCAGCATGTTTTGGGCCTGTATTTTGAAAATACTCTAACACGGAGTAGGCATGTACAGATCGCTTCTTGGACCCAAAAATATCGAATTTTCGGGTGATTTGAGCCTGATTTTTAATATATAAAAGGGTACAGAAGATGAATGCACAAATCGACTTTGGGCATCTAAAACATGGATTTTTAGCATGTTTTGGTCATATATTTTGAAAATACTTTATCACAGAGTAAGCATATACAGATCGCTTCTTGGACCCAAAATTACCGAATTTTTGGGTGTTTTGAGCCTGAATTTGAGTTATAAACGGGTACAGAAGATGCATGCACATATTGTCTTTGGGCAACTAAAATATCGATTTTCAGCATATATTAGGCCTGTATTTTGAAAATACTCTAACACGGAGTAGGCATGTACAGATCGCTTCTAAAAAACCCAAAAATATTGACTTTTCGGGTGTTTTGAGCTTGAATTTGAGATATAAACGGGTACTGAAGATACATGCACATATCGACTTTTTGCACCCAAAAATATCGATTTTGATCATGTTTTCGACCTGTATTTTGAAAATACTTTAACACGGAGTAGGCATCTACAGATCGATTCTCGGACCAAAAAATATCGAATTTTCGGGTGTTTTGAGCCGGAATTTGGGATATAAACGGGTACAGAAGATGCATACACATATTGACTTAGGACACCTATAATATCGAATTTCAGCATGTTTTGGACCTGTATTTGGAAAATACTCTAACACGGAGGAGGCATGTACAGATCGCTTCTGGGACACAAAAATATCGAATTTTCGGGTGTTTTGAGCCTGAATTTGAGATATAAACGGGTACAGAAGATGCATGCACATATCGACTTGGGACACCTATAATATAAATTTTTAGCATGTTTTAAACCTATATTTTAAAAACATTCTAGCACTGAGTAGACATGTACAGATCGCTTCTGGAACCTAAAACTATTGAATATTTGGGTGCTTTGAGCCTGAATTTGAGATATAAACCGGTACTGAAGATACATGCACATATCGACTTTTTGCACCTAAAATATCGATTTTCAGCTTGTTTTGGGTCTGTATCTTTAAAACATTCTAGCAAGAAGTAGGCATGTACAGATCGCTTCTGGGACCCAAAAATACCGAATTTTCGGGTGTTTTGAGCTTGAATTTGAGATATTAACGGATACTGCAGATGCATGTACATATCGACTATGGGCACCTAGAATATCGATTTTGAGCATATTTTGGGCCTGTATTTTAAAAATATTCTAACACGAAGTAGGCATTTACAGATCGCTTGTGGGATTCAAAAATATCGAATTTTCGGGTGTTTTGAGCCTGAATTTGAAATATAAACGGGTACAGAGCATGCATGCACATTTCGACTTTGTGCACCCAAAATATCGATTTTTAGCATGTTTTGGGCCAATATCTTAAAATTATTCTAGCACTGAGTAGGCATGTACAGATCGCTTCTGGGACCCAAAAATATCGAATTTTCGGGCGTTTTGAGCCTAAATTTGAGATATAAACGGGTACTGAAGATGCATGCACATATCGACTTCTTGCACCTAAAATATCGATTTTGGGCATGTTTTGGGTCTGTATCTTGAAAACATTCTAGCATGGAGTAGGCATATACAGGTCGCTTCTGGGACACAAAAATATCGAATTTTCGGAGTTTTGAGCCTGAATTTGAGATATAACCGGGTACAGAGGATGCATACACATATTGACTTTGGGCACATAAAATATCGATTTTCAGCATGTTTTGGGCCTGTATTTTAAAAACACTCTAACACGGAGTATGCACGTACAGATCGCTTCTGGGACCCAAAAATATCGAATTTTTGGGTGTTTTGAACCTGAATTTGGGATATAGACGGATACAGAAGATGCATGCACATATCGACTTTGGGCACCTAAATTATCGATTTTGAGCTTGTTTTGGGCCTGTATTTTGAAAATACTCTAAAACGGAGTAGGCATGTACATATTGCTTCTGGGACCCAAAAATATCGATTTTTTGGGTGTTTTGAGCCTGAATTTGAGATATAAACGGGTACAGAAGATGCATGCACATATCGACTATGTGGAGCTAAAATATCGATTTTCAGCATGTTTGGGCATGTATTTTGAAAATACTCTAACACGGAGTAGGCATGTACAAATCGCTTCTGGCAAATAAAAATCTCGAATTTTCGGGTGTTTAGAGCCTGAATTCTAGATATAAACGGGTACTGAAGATGCATGCACATATCGACATTGGACACCTAAATAATCGATTTCTAGCATGTTTTGAGCCTATATTTTGAAAACATTCTGGCACTGAGTAGGCAGGTACAGATCTCTTCTTGGGACCCAAAAATATTGAATTTTCCATCGTTTTTAGTCTGAATTTGAGATATAAACGGGTACTGAAGATGCATGCAGATATCAACTTTGGGCACCCAAAATATCGATTTTGAGCATGTTTTTGGCCTATATTTTGAAAATACTCTAACACAGAGTAGGCATGTACAGATCGCTTCTGTGACCCAAAAATATCGAATTTTCGGGTGTTTTGAGCCTGAATTTGAGATATAAACGGGTACAGAAGATGCATGCACATATCGACTTTGGGCACCTAAAATATAGATTTTTAGCTTGTTTTGGGTCTATATTTTAAAAATATTCTATTACTGAGTAGGCATGTACAGATCGCTTGTCTGACCCAAAAATATCGAATTTTCGGGTGTTTTGAGCCTGAATTTGAGATATAAACGGGTACAGAAGATGCATCCGCATATCGACTTTGGGCACCTAAAATATCGATTTTAAGCATGTTTTATGGCCTGTATTTTGAAAGTACTCTAACACGGAGTAGGCATGTACAGATCGCTTCTGTGACCCAAAAATATTGAATTTTCGGGTGTTTTGAGCCTGAATTTGGGATATAAACGGGTACAAAAGATGTATGCACATATCGACTTTGGACACGTAAAATATCGATTTTTAGCATTTTTTAAGCCATTATTTTGAAAACATTCTAGCACTGAGTAGACATGTACAGATCGCTTTTGGGACCCAAAAATATTGAATTTTTGGGTGTTTTGAGCCTGCATTTGAGATATAAACGGGTACTGAAGATGCATGCACATATCCACTTTTTGCACCTAAAATATCGATTTTGAGCATGTTTTGGGTCTGTATCTTGAAAACATTCTAGCAAAGAGTAGGCATGTACAGATCGCTTCTGGGACCAAAAAATATCGAATTTTCGGGTGTCTTGAGTCTGAATTTGAGATATAAACAGGTACAGAAGATGCATGTACATATCGACTATGTGGAGCTAAAATATCGATTTTCAGCATGTTTTGGGCCTGAATTTTGAAAATACTCTAACACGGAGTAGGCATGTACAGATTGCTTCTGGGGCCCAAAAACATCGAATTTTCGGGAATTTTGAGCCTGAATTTGAGATATAATCGGGTACAGAAGATGCATGCTCATATCCACTTTGGGCACCTAAAATATCGATTTTTAGCATGTTTTGGGCCTGTATTTTGAAAGTACTCAAACACGGAGTAGGCATGTACGTATCGCTTCTGGGACCCAAAAATATCGAATTTTCGGTTGTTTTGAGCCTGAATTTGGGATATAAACGGGTACAGAAGATGCATGCACATATCGACTATGTGGAGCTAAAATATGGATTTTCAGCATGTTTTGGGCATGTATTTTGAAAATACTCTAACACGGAGTAGGCATGTACAGATCGCTTCTGGCACACAAAAATCTCGAATTTTCGGGTGTTTTGAGCATGAATTTGAGATATAAACGGGTACAGAAGATGCATGCACATATCGACTTTGGGCCCCTAAAATATCGATTTTCAGCATGTTTTATGGCCTGTATTTAGAAAGTACTCTAACACGGAGTAGGCATGTACAGATCGCTTCTGGGACAAAAAAATATTAAATTTTCGGGTATTTTGAGCCTGAATTTGAGATATAAACAGGTACAGCATATGCATGCACATATCGACATTAGGCATCTATAATATTGATTTTTAGCTTGTTTTGGGCCTATATTTTGAAAATATTCTTTCACTGAGTAGGCATGTACAGATAGCTTCTGTGACACAAAAATATCGAATTTTCGAGTGTTTTGAGCCTGAATTCTAGATATAAACGGGTACAGAAGATGCATGCACATATCGACATTGGACACCTAAATAATCGATTTTTAGCATGTTTTGAGCCTATATTTTGAAAAAATTCTGGCACTGAATAGGCAGGTACAGATCGCTTCTTGGGATACAAAAATATTGAATTTTCCGTCGTTTTTAGCCTGAATTTGAGATATAAACGGGTACTGAAGATGCATGCAGATATCAACTTTGGGCACCCAAAATATCGATTTTTAGCATGTTTTTGGCCTATATTTTGAAAATACTCTAACACGGAGTAGACAAGTACAGATTGCTTCTGGGACCCAAAAATATCGAATTTTCGGGTGTTTTGAGCCTAAATTTGAGATATAAACGGGTACAGAACATGCATGCACATATCGACTTATGACACATAAAATATCGATTTTTACCATGTTTTGACCCTATATTTTGAAAACATTCTAGCACTGAGTAGGCATGTACAGATCATTTCTTGGACCAAAAAATTTCGAATTTTCGGGTGTTTTGAGCCTGAATTTGGGATATAAACGGGTACAAAAGATGTATGCACATATCGACTTTAGACACGTAAAATATCGATTTTTAGCATGTTTTGGGCCTATATTTTGAAAACATTCTAGCACTAAGTAGACATGTACAGATCGCTTCGGGGACCCAAAAATATTGAATTTTTGGGTGTTTTGAGTCTGCATTTGAGATATAAAAGGGTACTGAAGATGCATGCACATATCGACTTTTTGTACCTAAAATATCGATTTTGTGCATATTTTGGGCATGTATTTTGAAAATACTCTAACACGGAGTAGGCATGTACAGATCGCTTCTGGGACCCAAAAATATCGAATTTTTGGGGGTTTTTGAGCCTGAATTTGAGATATAAACAGGTACAAAAGATGCATGCACATATCGACTTTGGGCACCTAAAATATCGATTTTTAGTATGTTTTATGGCCTGTATTTTGAAAGTACTCTAACACGGAGTAGACAAGTACAGATCGCTTCTGGGAGCCAAAAATATCGAATTTTCGGGAGTTTTGAGCCTAAATTTGAGATATAAACGGGTACAGAAGATGCATGCACATATCGACTTGGGACACCTAAAATATCGATTTTTAGCATGTTTTGAGCCTATATTTTGAAAACAATCTAGCACTGAATAGGGGTGTACAGATCGCTTTTGGAACCCAAAAATATTGAATTTTCGGGTGTTTTGAGCCTGAATTTGATATGTAAACAGGTAATGAAGATGCATGCACATATCGAATCTTTGCACCTAAAATATCGATTTTGAGCATGTTTTGGGTCTGTATTGTGTAAATACTCTAACACGGAGTAGGCATGTACAGATCGCTTCAGGCACACAAAAATATCGAATTTTTGGGTGTTTTGAGCCTGAATTTGAGATATAAACGCGTACAGAAGATGAATGCACATATCGACTTTGGGCACCCAAAATGTCGATTTTTAGCATGTTTTGGGCCTGTATTTTGAAAATACTCTAAGACTGAGTAGGCATGTACAGATCCCTTATGGAACCCAAAAATATCGAATTTTCGGGTGTTTTGAACCTGAATTTGGGATATAAACGGGTACACAAGATGCATGCACATATCGACTTTAGACACCTAAAATATCGATTTATAGCATGTTTTGGGCCTGTATTTTAAAAACATTCTAGCACTGAGTAGATATGTACAGATCACTTCTGGGTCCCAAAAATATCGAATTTTCGAGTGTTTTGAACCTGAATTTGGGATATAGACGGGTACAGAAGATGCATACACATATTGACTTTGGGCAGCTAAAATATCGATTTTCAGCATGTTTTAGGCCTGTATTTTTAAAATACTCTAATACGGAGTATGCATGTACACATTGCTTTTGGGACCCAAAAATATCGAATATTCGGGTATTTTGAGTCAGAATTTGAGATATAAACGGGTACAGAAGATGCATGCACATATCGACTTTGGGAACCTAAAATATCGATTTCGAGCATGTTTTGGGCCTGTATTTTGAAAAAAGTATAGCACAGTGTAGACATGCACAGATCGCTTCTGTGACACAAAAATGTCGATTTTTTGGGTGTTTTGAGCCTGAATTTGAGATATAAACGGGTACAGAAGATGCATGCACATATCGACATTGGCACCCAAAATATCGATTTTTAGTATGTTTTGGCCGTATAATTTGAAAATATTCTAGCACTGAGTAGGCATGTACAAATCGCTTCTGGGACAAAAAAATATCGAATTTTCGGGGTTTTTGAGCCAGAATTTGGGATATAACCGGGTACAGAGGATGCATGCACATATTGACTTTTTGCACCTAAAATATCGATTTTGAGCATGTTTTAAGCCTGTATATTAAAAACATTCCAGCACTGAGTAGGCATGTGCAGATCGCTTAAGGGACCCAAAAATATCGAATTTTCTGGTATTTTGAACCAGAATTAGGGATATACACGGGTACAGAAGATGCATACACATATTGACTTTGGGCACATAAAATATCGATTTTCAGCATGTTTTGGGCCTGTATTTTAAAAACACTCTAACACGGAGTACGCACGTACAGATCGCTTCTGGGACCCAAATAAATCGAATTTTCGGGTGTTCTGAGCCAGAATTTGAGATATGAACGGGTACAGAAGATGCATGCACATATCGACTTTGGGCACCTAAAATATCGATTTTGAGCATGTTTTGGGCCTGTATTTTGAAAATACTATAACACGGTGTAGACATGTACAGATCGCTTCTGGGACACAAAAATATCGATTTTTTGGGTGTTCTGAGCCAGAATTTGAGATATGAACGGGTACAGAAGATGCATACACATATCGACTTTTTGCACTTAAAATATCGATTTTGATCATGTTTTGGGTCTGTATCTTGAAAATATTCTAGCAAGGAGGAGGCATGTACAGATCGCTTCTGGGACCCAAAAATATCGAATTTTCTGGTGTTTTGAACCAGAATTAGGGATATACACGGGTACAGAAGATGCATACACATATTGACTTTGGGCACATAAAATATCGATTTTCAGCATGATTTGGGCCTGTATTTTAAAAACACTCTAACACGGAGTATGCACGTAAAGATCGCTTCTGGGACCCAAAAACATTGAATTTTCGGGTGTTTTGAGCCTGAATTTGAGATATGAACGGGTACAGAAGATGCATGCTCATATCCACTTTGGGCACCTTAAATATCGATTTTTAGCATGTTTTGGGCTTGAATTTTTAAGGTACTCTAACACGGAGTAGGCATGCACAGATCGCTTCTGGGACCCAAAAATATCGAATTTTCGGGTGTTTTGAGCCTGAATTTGAGATATAAACTGGTGCAGAAGATGCATGCACATATCGACTTTGTGCACCTAAAATATCGATTTTCAGCATTTTTTATGGCCTGTATTTTGAAAGTACTCTAACACGGAGTAGGCATGTACAGATCGCTTCTGGGACCCAAAAATAACGAATTTTTAGGTGTTTTGAGCCTGAATTTGAGATACAAACGGGTACAGAAGATGCATGCACATATCGACTTCGGGCACCTAAAATATAGATTTTTAGCATGTTCTGAGCCTGTATTTTGAAAACATTCTAGCACTGAGTAGGCATGTACAGATCACTTCTGGGACTCAAAAATATTTAATTTTCGGGTGTTTTGAGCCTGAATTTGAGATATAACCGGGTACAGAGAATGCATGCACATATTGACTTTGTGCACCTAAAATATCAATTTTCAACATGTTTTGGGCCTGTATTTAAAAAACACTCTAACACGGGGTATGCAGGTACAGATGGCTTTTGGGACCCAAAAATATCGAATAATCGGGTGATTTGAGTCTGAATTTGAGATATAAACGGGTACAGAAGATGCATGCACATATCGACTTTGGGGACCTAAATTATCGATTTTGAGCATGTTTTGGGCCTATATTTTAAAAACACTCTAACACGGAGTATGCACGTACAGATCGTTTCTGGGACCCAAAATTATCGAATTATCGTGGGTTTTGAGCCAGAATTTGGGATATAACCGGGTACAGAGGATGCATGCACATATCGACTTTTTGCACCTAAAATATCGATTTAAAGCATGTTTTGGGTCTGTATCGTGAAAACATTCTAGCAAGGAGTAGGCATGTACAGATCGCTTCTCGGACCCAAAAATATCGAATTTTCTGGTGTTTTGAACCAGAATTACGGATATACACGGGTACAGAAGATTCATACACATATTGACTTTGGGCACATAAAATATCGATTTTCGGCATGATTTGGGCCTGTATTTTAAAAACACTCTAACACGGAGTATGCACGTAAAGATCGCTTCTGGGACCCAAAAACATTGAATTTTCGGGTGTTTTGAGCCTGAATTTGAGATATAAACGGGTACAGAAGATGCATGCACATATCGACTTTGGGCACCTAAAATATCGATTTTGAGCATGTTTTGGGTCTGTATCTTGAAAACATTCTAGCAAGGAGTAGGCATGTACAGATCGCTTCTGGGACCCAAAAATATCGAATTTTCTGGTGTTTTGAACCAGAATTAGGGATATACACGGGTACATAAAATATCGATTTGCAGCATGATTTGGGCCTGTATTTTAAAAACACTCTAACACGGAGTATGCACGTACAGATCGTTCCTGGGACCCAAAAACATTGAATTTTCGGGTGTTTTGAGCCTGAATTTGAGATATAAACGGGTACAGAAGATGCATGCACATTGTGACTTTTTGCAGCTAAAATATCGATTTTAAGCTTGTTTTGGGTCTATATCTTGAAAACATTCTAGCAAGAAGTAGGCATGTACATATTGCTTCTGGGACCCAAAAATATCGAATTTTCGAGAGTTTTGAACCTGAATTTGGGATATAGACGGGTACAGAAGATGCATGCACATATCGACTTTGGGCACCAAAAATATCGATTTTGAGTATGTTTTTGGTTCTGAATTTTTAAAATACTCTAACAGTGAGTAGACACGTACAGATCGCTTCTGGGACCCAAATAAATCGAATTTTCGGGTGTTCTGAGCCTGAATTTGAGATATGAACGGGTACAGAAGATGCATGCACATATCGACTTTGGACACCTAAAATATCGATTGATAGCATGTTTTGGGCCTGTATTTAAAAAAAATTCTATCACTGACTAGGCATGTGCAGATTGCTTAAGGGACCCAAAAATATCGAATTTTCGGAGTTTTGAGCCTGAATTTGAGATATAAACGGGTACAGAAGATGCATGCACATATCGACTTTTTGCACTTAAAATATCGATTTTGTGCATGTTTTGGTTTCTGTATCTTGAAAACATTCTAGCAAGGAGTAGGCATGTACAGATCGCTTCTGGGACCCCATAATATCGAATTTTCTGGTGTTTTGAACCAGAATTAGGGATATACACGGGTACAGAAGATCCATACACATATTGACTTTGGGCATATAAAATATCGATTTTCAGCATGATTTGGGCCTGTATTTTAAAAACACTCTAACACGGAGTATGCACGTACAGATCGCTTCTGGGACCTAAAAACATTGAATTTTCGGGTGTTTTGAGCCTGAATTTGAGATATAAACGGGTACAGAAGATGCATGCACATATCGACTTTGGGCACCAAAAATATCGATTTTGAGCATGTTTTTGGGTCTGAATTTTTAAAATACTCTAACAGTGAGTAGACACGTACAGATCGCTTCTGGGACCCAAATAAATCGAATTTTCGGGTGTTCTGAGCCTGAATTTGAGATATGAACGGGTACAGAAGATGCATGCACATATCTACTTTGGGCACATAAAATATCGATTTTGAGCATGTTTTGGGGCCTGTATTTTAAAAATACTATAACACGGTGTAGACATATACAGATCGCTTCTGGGACACAAAAATATCGATTTTTTGGGTGTTTTGAGCCTGAATTTGAGATATAAACGGGTACAGAAGATGCATGCACATATCGACTTTGGGCACCCAAAATATCGATTTTTAGTATGTTTTGGGCGTATAATTTAAAAATATTCTAGCACTGAGTAGGCATGTACAGATCGCTTCTGGGACAAAAAAATATCGAATTTTCGGGGGTTTTGAGCCAGAATTTGGGATATAACCGGGTACAGAGGATGCATGCACATATCGACTTTTTGCACCTAAAATATCGATTTTAAGCATGTTTTGGGTCTGTATCTTGAAAACATTCTAGCAAGGAGTAGGCATGTACAGGTCGCTTCTGGGACCCAAAAATACCGAATTTTCTGGTGTTTTGAACCTGAATTTGGGATATAGACGTGTACAGAAGATGCATACACATATTGACTTTGGGCACCTAAAATATAGATTTTCAGCATGTTTTGGGCCTGTATTTTGAAAATACATTAACACGGAGTAGGCATGTACAGATAACTTCTGGGACGCAAAAATATCGACTCTTCGGGTGTTTTGAACCTGAATTTGGGATATAGACAGGTACAGAAGATGCATACACATATTGACTTTGGGCAGCTAAAATATCGATTTACAGCATGTTTTAAGCCTGTATTTTAAAAATACTCTAACACGGAGTATGCATGTACAGATGGCTTTTGGGACCCAAATATATCGAATATTCGGGTGTTTTGAGTCTGAATTTGAGATATAAACGGGTACAGAAGATGCATGCACATATCGACTTCGGGCACCTAAAATATCGATTTTGAGCATGTTTTGGGCCTGTATTTTGAAAATACTCAAACACGGTGTAAACATGTACAGATCGCTTCTGGGACACAAAATTATCGATTTTTTGGGTGTTTTGAGCCTGAATTTGAGATATAAACGGGTACAGAAGATGCATGCACATATCGACTTTGGGCACCCAAAATATCGATTTTTAGTATGTTTTGGGCGTATAATTTAAAACTATTCTAGCACTGAGTAGGCATGTACAGATCGCTTCTGGGACCCAAAAATATCGAATTTTTGGGTGTTTTGACCCAGAAATTGCGATATAACCGGGTACAGAGGATGCATGCACATATCGACTTTTTACACCTAAAATATCGATTTTGAGCATGTTTTGGGTCTGTATCTTGAAAAAATTCTAGCAAGGAGTAGGCATGTACAGATCGCTTCTGGGACCCAAAATTATCGAATTTTCGGGTGTTTTGAACCTGAATTTGGGATACAGACGGATACAGAAGATGCATGCACATATCGACTTTGGGCACCTAAAATATCGATTTTGAGCATGTTTTGGGTCTGTATCTTGAAAACATTCTAGCAAGGAGTAGGCATGTACAGGTCGCTTCTGGGACACAAAAATACCGAATTTTCTGGTGTTTTGAACCTGAATTTGGGATATAGACGTGTACAGAAGATGCATACACATATTGACTTTGGGCACCTAAAATATAGATTTTGAGCATGTTTTAAGCCTGTATTTTAAAAACATTCTAGCACTGAGTAGGCATGTGCAGATCGCTTAAGGGACCCAAAATTATCGAATTTTCTGGTATTTTGAACCAGAATTAGGGATATACACGGGTACAGAAGATGCATACACATATTGACTTTGGGCACATAAAATATCGATTTTCAGCATGTTTTGGGCCTGTATTTTAAAAACACTCTAACACGGAGTACGCACGTACAGATCGCTTCTGGGACCCAAATAAATCGAATTTTCGGGTGTTCTGAGCCAGAATTTGAGATATGAACGGGTACAGAAGATGCATGCACATATCGACTTAGGGCACCTAAAATATCGATTTTGAGCATGTTTTGAGCCTGTATTTTGAAAATACTATAACACGGTGTAGACATGTACAGATCGCTTCTGGGACACAAAAATATCGATTTTTTGGGTGTTTTGAGCCTGAATTTGAGATATAAACGGGTACATAAGATGCATGCACATATCGACTTTTTGCACCTAAAATATCGATTTTGAGCATGTTTTGGGTCTGTATCATGAAAACTTTCTAGCAAGAAGTAGGCATGTACAGATTGCTTCTGGGACTCAAAAATATCGAATTTTCGAGTGTTTTGAACCTGAATTTGGGATATAGACAGGTACAGAAGATGCTTACACATATTGACTTTGGGCAGCTAAAATATCGATTTACAGAATGTTTTAAGCCTGTATTTTTAAAATATTCTAACACGGAGTATGCATGTACAGATGGCTTTTGGGACCCAAAAATATCGAATATTCAGGTTTTTTTAGTCTGAATTTGAGATATAAACGGGTACAGAAGATGCATGCACATATCGACTTCGGGCACCTAAAATATCGATTTTGAGCATGTTTTGGGCCTGTATTTTGAAAATACTCAAACACGGTGTAAACATGTACAGATCGCTTCTGGGACCCAAAATTATCGAATTTTCGGGTGTTTTGAACCTGAATTTGGGATACAGACGGATACAGAAGATTCATGCACATATCGACTTTGGGCACCTAAAATATCGATTTTGAGCATGTTTTGGGCCTGTATTTTGAAAATACTCTAACACGGAGTAGGCATGTACAGATCGCTTCGGGGACCCTAAAATATCGAATTTTCGGGTGTTTTGAGCCTGAATTTGGGATATAAACGGGTACAGAAGATGCATGCACATATCGACTTTTTGCACCTAAAATATCGATTTTAAGCATGTTTTGGGTCTGTATCTTGAAAAAATTCTAGCAAGGAGTAGGCATGTACAGATCGCTTCTGGGACCCAAAATTATCGAATTTTCGGGTGTTTTGAACCTGAATTTGGGATACACGCGGATACAGAAGATTCATGCACATATCGACTTTGGGCACCTAAAATATCGATTTTGAGCATGTTTTGGGCCTGTATTTTGAAAATACTCTAACACGGAGTAGGCATGTACAGATCGCTTCGGGGACCCAAAAATATCGAATTTTCGGGTGTTTTGAGCCTGAATTTGAGATATAAACGGGTACAGAAGATGCATGCACATTTCGACTTTTTGCACCTAAAATATCGATTTTGAGCATGTTTTGGGTCTGTATCTTGAAAACATTCTAGCAAGAAGTAGGCATGTACAGATTGCTTCTGGGACCCAAAAATATCGAATTTTCGAGTGTTTTGAACCTGAATTTGTGATATAGACGGGTACAGAAGTTGCATACACATATTGACTTTGGGCAGATAAAATATCGATTTTCAGCATGTTTTAGGCCTGTATTTTTAAAATACTCTAACACGGAGTATGCATGTACACATTGCTTTTGGGACCCAAAAATATCGAATATTCGGGTGTTTTGAGTCTGAATTTGAGATATAAACGGGTACAGAAGATGCATGCACATATCGACTTTGGGCACCCAAAATATCGATTTTGAGCATGTTTTTGGCCTGTATTTTTAAAATACTCTAACACTGAGTAGACACGTACAGATCGCTTCTGGAACCCAAATAAATCGAATTTTAGGGTGTTCTGAGCCAGAATTTGGGATATAACCGGGTACAGAGGATGCATGCACATATCGACTTTTTGCACCTAAAATATCGATTTTAAGCATGTTTTGGGTCTGTATCTTGAAAACATTCTAGCAAGGAGTAGGCATGTACAGGTCGCTTCTGGGACACAAAAATACCGAATTTTCTGGTGTTTTGAACCTGAATTTGGGATATAGACGTGTACAGAAGATGCATACACATATTGACTTTGGGCACCTAAAATATAGATTTTGAGCATGTTTTAAGCCTGTATTTTAAAAACATTCTAGCACTGAGTAGGCATGTGCAGATCGCTTAAGGGACCCAAAATTATCGAATTTTCTGGTATTTTGAACCAGAATTAGGGATATACACGGGTACAGAAGATGCATACACATATTGACTTTGGGCACATAAAATATCGATTTTTAGCATGTTTTGGGCCTGTATTTTAAAAACACTTTAACACGGAGTACGCACGTACAGATCGCTTCTGGGACCCAAATAAATCGAATTTTCGGGTGTTCTGAGCCAGAATTTGAGATATGAACAGGTACAGAAGATGCATGCACATATCGACTTTGGGCACCTAAAATATCGATTTTGAGCATGTTTTGGGCCTGTATTTTGAAAATACTATAACACGGTGTAGACATGTACAGATCGCTTCTGGGACACAAAAATATCGATTTTTTGGGTGTTTTGAGCCTGAATTTGAGATATAAACGGGTACATAAGATGCATGCACATATCGACTTTTTGCACCTAAAATATCGATTTTGAGCATGTTTTGGGTCTGTATCATGAAAACTTTCTAGCAAGAAGTAGGCATGTACAGATTGCTTCTGGGAATCAAAAATATCGAATTTTCGAGTGTTTTGAACCTGAATTTGGGATATAGACAGGTACAGAAGATGCTTACACATATTGACTTTGGGCACCTAAAATATCGATTTACAGAATGTTTTAAGCCTGTATTTTAAAAATACTCTAACACGGAGTATGCATGTACAGATGGCTTTTGGGACCCAAAAATATCGAATATTCAGGTTTTTTTAGTCTGAATTTGAGATATAAACGGGTACAGAAGATGCATGCACATATCGACTTCGGGCACCTAAAATATCGATTTTGAGCATGTTTTGGGCCTGTATTTTGAAAATACTCAAACACGGTGTAAACATGTACAGATCGCTTCTGGGACACAAAATTATCGATTTTTTGGGTGTTTTGAGCCTGAATTTGAGATATAAACGGGTACAGAAGATGCATGCACATATCGACTTTGGGCAACCAAAATATCGATTTTTAGTATGTTTTGGGCGTATAATTTAAAAATATTCTAGCACTGAGTAGGCATGTACAGATCGCTTCTGGGACCCAAAAATATCGAATTTTCGGGTGTTTTGAGCCAGAAATTGCGATATAACCGGGTACAGTGGATGCATGCACATATAGACTTTTTGCACCTAAAATATCGATTTTGAGCATGTTTTGGGTCTGTATCTTGAAAACATTCTAGCAAGAAGTAGGCATGTACAGATCGCTTCTGGGACACAAAAATATCGATTTTTTGGGTGTTTTGAGCATGAATTTGAGATATGAACGTTACGGAAGATGCATGCACAAATCGACTTTTCACACCTAAAATATCGATTTTGATCATGTTTTAAGCCTGTATTTTAAAAACATTCTAGCACTGAGTAGGCATGTGCAGATCGCTTAAGGGACCCAAAAATATCGAATTTTCTGGTATTTTGAACCAGAATTAGGGATATACACGGGTACAGAAGATGCATACACATATTGACTTTGGGCACATAAAATATCGATTTTCAGCATGTTTTGGGCCTGTATTTTAAAAACACTCTAACACGGAGTACGCACGTACAGATCGCTTCTGGGACCCAAATAAATCGAATTTTCGGGTGTTCTGAGCCAGAATTTGAGATATGAACGGGGATAGAAGATGCATGCACATATCGACTTTGGGCACCTAAAATATCGATTTTGAGCATGTTTTGGGACTGTATTTTGAAAATACTATAACACGGTGTAGACATGTACAGATCGCTTCTGGGACACAAAAATATCGATTTTTTGGGTGTTTTGAGCATGAATTTGAGATATAAACGGGTACAGAAGATGCATGCACATATCGACTTTTTGCACCTAAAATATCGATTTTGAGCATGTTTTGGGTCTGTATCATGAAAACTTTCTAGCAAGAAGTAGGCATGTACAGATTGCTTCTGGGACTCAAAAATATCGAATTTTCGAGTGTTTTGAACCTGAATTTGGGATATAGACGGGTACAGAAGATGCATACACATATTGACTTTGGGCAGCTAAAATATCGATTTACAGCATGTTTTAGGCCTGTATTTTAAAAATACTCTAACACGGAGTATGCATGTACAGATGGCTTTTGGGACCCAAATAAATCGAATTTTCGGTTGTTCTGAGCCTGAATTTGAGATATGAACAGGTACAGAAGATGCATGCACATATCGACTTCGGGCACCTAAAATATCGATTTTGAGCATGTTTTGGTCCTGTATTTTGAAAATACTCAAACACGGTGTAGACATGTACGGATCTCTTCTGGGACACAAAAATATCGAATTTTCGGGTGTTCTGAGCCAGATATTGGGATATAACCGGGTACAGAGGATGCATGCACATATCGACTTTTTGCATCTAAAATATCGATTTTTAGCAAGTTTTGGGTCTGTTTCTTGAAATTTTTTTAGCAAGGAGTAGGCGTGTACAGATCGCTTCTGGGACCCAAATATATATTGAATTTTCGGGTGTTTTGAGCCTGAATTTGAGATATAAACGGATACAGAAGATGCATGCACATATCGACTTTGGGAAACCTAAAATATCGATTTTGAGCATGTTTTGGGCCTGTATTTTGAAAATACTCTAACACGGAGTAGGCATGTACAGATCGCTTCTGGGACACAAAAATATCGATTTTTTGGGTGTTTTGAGCCTGAATTTGAGATATAAACGGGTTCAGAAGATGCATGCACATATCGACTTTGGACACCTAAAATATCGATTTATAGCATGTTTTGAGCCTGTATTTTAAAAACATTCTAGTACTGAGTAGGCATGTGCAGATTGCTTAAGGGACCCAAATATATCGAATTTTCGGAGTTTTGAGCCTGAATTTGAGATATAAACGGGTACAGAAGATGCATGCACATATCGACTTTTTGCACTTAAAATATCGATTTTGATCATGTTTTGGGTCTGTATCTTGAAAATATTCTAGCAAGGAGTAGGCATGTACAGATCGCTTCTGGGACCCAAGAAAATCGAATTTTCTGGTGTTTTGAACCTGAATTAGGGATATACACGTGTACAGAAGATGCATACACATTTTGACTTTGGGCACCTAAAATATCGATTTTGAGCATGTTTTGGGCCTGTATTTTGAAAATACTCTAACACGGAGTAGGCATGTACAGATCGCTTCTGGGACACAAAAATATCGAATTTTTGAATTTTTGGGTGTTTTGAGCCTGAATTTGAGATATAAACGGGTTCAGAAGATTCATGCACATATCGACTTTTTGTACTTAAAATATCGATTTTGAGCATGTTTTGGTTTCTGTATCTTGAAAACATTCTAGCAAGGAGTAGGCATGTACAGATCGCTTCTGGGACCCCATAATATCGAATTTTCTGGTGTTTTGAACCAGAATTAGGGATATACACGGGTACAGAAGATGCATACACATATTGACTTTGGGCATATAAAATATCGATTTTCAGCTTGATTTGGGCCTGTATTTTAAAAACACTCTAACACGGAGTATGCACGTACAGATCGCTTCTGGGACCCAAAAACATTGAATTTTCGGGTGTTTTGAGCCTGAATTTGAGATATAAACGGGTACAGAAGATGCATGCACATATCGACTTTGGGCACCCAAAATATCGATTTTTAGTATGTTTTGGGCGTATAATTTAAAAATATTCTAGCACTGAGTAGGCATGTACAGATCGCTTCTGGGACCCAAAAATATCGAATTTTAGGGTGTTTTGAGCCAGAAATTGCGATATAACCGGGTACAGAGGATGCATGCATATATCGACTTTTTGCACCTAAAATATCGATTTTGAGCATGTTTTGGGTCTGTATCTTGAAAAAATTCTAGCAAGGAGTAGGCATGTACAGATCGCTTCTGGAACCCAAAATTATCGAATTTTCGGGTGTTTTGAACCTGAATTTGGGATACAGACGGATACAGAAGATTCATGCACATATCGACTTTGGGCACCTAAAATATCAATTTTGAGCATGTTTTGGGCCTGTATTTTGAAAATACTCTAACACGGAGTAGGCATGTACAGATCGCTTCGGGGACCCAAAAATATCGAATTTTCGGGTGTTTTGAGCCTGAATTTGAGATATAAACGGGTACAGAAGATGCATGCACATTTCGACTTTTTGCACCTAAAATATCGATTTTGAGCATGTTTTGGGTCTGTATCTTGAAAACATTCTAGCAAGAAGTAGGCATGTACAGATTGCTTCTGGGACCCAAAAATATCGAATTTTCGAGTGTTTTGAACCTGAATTTGGGATATAGACGGATACAGAAGATGCATACACATATTGACTTTGGGCAGTTAAAATATCGATTTTCAGCATGTTTTAGGCCTGTTTTTTTAAAATACTCTAACACGGAGTATGCATGTACACATTGCTTTTGGGACCCAAAAATATCGAATATTCGGGTGTTTTGAGTCTGAATTTGAGATATAAACGGGTACAGAAGATGCATGCACATATCGACTTTGGGCACCCAAAATATCGATTTTGAACATGTTTTTGGCCTGTATTTTTAAAATACTCTAACACTGAGTAGACACGTACAGATCGCTTCTGGAACCCAAATAAATCGAATTTTAGGGTGTTCTGAGCCTGAATTTGAGATATGAACGGATACTGAAGATGCATGCACATATCGACTTTGGGAACCTAAAATATCGATTTCGAGCATGTTTTGGGCCTGTATTTTGAAAAAAGTATAGCACAGTGTAGACATGCACAGATCGCTTCAGGGACACAAAAATATCGATTTTTTGGGTGTTTTGAGCCTGAATTTGAGATATAAACAGGTACAGAAGATGCATGCACATATCGACTTTGGCAACCAAAATATAGATTTTTAGTATGTTTTGGCCGTATAATTTGAAAATATTCTAGCACTGAGTAGGCATGTACAGATCGCTTCTGGGACAAAAAAATATCGAATTTTCGGGGGTTTTGAGCCAGAATTTGGGATATAACCGGGTACAGAGGATGCATGCACATATCGACTTTTTGCACCTAAAATATCGATTTTAAGCATGTTTTGGGTCTGTATCTTGAAAACATTCTAGCAAGGAGTAATCATGTACAGGTCGCTTCTGGGACCCAAAAATACCGAATTTTCTGGTGTTTTGAACCTGAATTTGGGATATAGACGTGTACAGAAGATGCATACACATATTGACTTTGGGCACCTAAAATATAGATTTTCAGCATGTTTTGGGCCTGTATTTTGAAAATACATTAACACGGAGTAGGCATGTACAGATCACTTCTGGGACGCAAAAATATCGACTCTTCGGGTGTTTTGAGCCTGAATTTGAGATATAAACGGGTACAGAAGATGCATGCACATATCGACTTTTCACACCTAAAATATCGATTTTGAGCATGTTTTAAGCCTGTATTTTAAAAACATTCTAGCACTGAGTAGGCATGTGCAGATCGCTTAAGGGACCCAAAATTATCGAATTTTCTGGTATTTTGAACCAGAATTAGGGATATACACGGGTACAGAAGATGCATACACATATTGACTTTGGGCACATAAAATATCGATTTTCAGCATGTTTTGGGCCTGTATTTTAAAAACACTCTAACACGGAGTACGCACGTACAGATCGCTTCTGGGACACAAAAATATCGATTTTTTGGGTGTTTTGAGCCTGAATTTGAGATATAAACGGGTACATAAGATGCATGCACATATCGACTTTTTGCACCTAAAATATCGATTTTGAGCATGTTTTGGGTCAGTATCATGAAAACTTTCTAGCAAGAAGTAGGCATGTACAGATTGCTTCTGGGACTCAAAAATATCGAATTTTCGAGTGTTTTGAACCTGAATTTGGGATATAGACGGTTACAGAAGATGCATACACATATTGACTTTGGGCAGCTAAAATATCGATTTACAGCATGTTTTAGGCCTGTATTTTAAAAATACTCTAACACGGAGTATGCATGTACAGATGGCTTTTGGGACCCAAATAAATCGAATTTTCGGTTGTTCTGAGCCTGAATTTGGGATATGAACAGGTACAGAAGATGCATGCACATATCGACTTCGGGCACCTAAAATATCGATTTTGAGCATGTTTTGGTCCTGTATTTTGAAAATACTCAAACACGGTGTAGACATGTACGGATCGCTTCTGGGACACAAAAATATCGAATTTTCGGGTGTTCTGAGCCAGATATTGGGATATAACCGGGTACAGAGGATGCATGCACATATCGACTTTTTGCACCTAAAATATCGATTTTGAGCATGTTTTGGGTCTGTTTCTTGAAATTTTTTTAGCAAGGAGTAGGCATGTACAGATCGCTTCTGGGACCCAAATATATATTGAATTTTCGGGTGTTTTGAGCCTGAATTTGAGATATAAACGGATACCGAAGATGCATGCACATATCGACTTTGGGAAACCTAAAATATCGATTTTGAGCATGTTTTGGGCCTGTATTTTGAAAATACTCTAACACGGAGTAGGCATGTACAGATCGCTTCTGGGACACAAAAATATCGATTTTTTGGGTGTTTTGAGCCTGAATTTGAGATATAAACGGGTTCAGAAGATGCATGCACATATCGACTTTGGACACCTAAAATATCGATTTATAGCATGTTTTGAGCCTGTATTTTAAAAACATTCTAGTACTGAGTAGGCATGTGCAGATTGCTTAAGGGACCCAAATATATCGAATTTTCGGAGTTTTGAGCCTGAATTTGAGATATAAACGGGTACAGAAGATGCATGCACATATCGACTTTTTGCACTTAAAATATCGATTTTGATCATGTTTTGGGTCTGTATCTTGAAAATATTCTAGCAAGGAGTAGGCATGTACAGATCGCTTCTGGGACCCAAGAAAATCGAATTTTCTGGTGTTTTGAACCTGAATTAGGGAAATACACGTGTACAGAAGATGCATACACATTTTGACTTTGGGCACATAAAATATTGATTTTGAGCATGTTTCGGGCCTTTTTTTTAAAAACACTCTAACATGGAGTGTGCACGTACAGATTGCATCTGGGACCCAAAAATATTGAATTTTCGGGTGTTTTGAGCCTGAATTTGTGATATAAACGGGTACAGAAGATGCATGCACATATCGACTTTGGGCACCCAAAATATCGATTTTGAGCATGTTTTGAGCCTGAATTTTTAAAATACTCTAACACTGAGTAGACATGTACAGATCGCTTCTGGGACCCAAAAAAATCGAATTTTCTGGTGTTCTGAGCCAGAATTTGAGATATGAACGGGTACAGAAGATGCATGCACATATCGACTTTGGGCACCTAAAATATCGATTTTGAGCATGTTTTTGGCCCGTATTTTTAAAATACTCTAACACTGAGTAGACACGTACAGATCGCTCATGGAACCCAAATAAATCGAATTTTAGTGTGTTCTGAGCCTGAATTTGAGATATAAACGGGTACTGAAGATGCATGCACATATCGACTTTGGGAACCTAAAATATCGATTTCGAGCATGTTTTGAGCCTGAATTTTTAAAATACTCTAACACTGAGTAGACATGTACAGATCGCTTTTGGGACAAAAAAATATCGAATTTTCGGGGGTTTTGAGCCAGAATTTGGGATATAACCGGGTACAGAGGATGCATGCACATATCGACTTTTTGCACCTAAAATATCGATTTTGAGCATGTTTTTGGCCCGTATTTTTAAAATACTCTAACACTGAGTAGACACGTACAGATCGCTCATGGAACCCAAATAAATCGAATTTTAGTGTGTTCTCAGCCTGAATTTGAGATATAAACGGGTACTGAAGATGCATGCACATATCGACTTTGGGAACCTAAAATATTGATTTCGAGCATGTTTTGGGCCTGTATTTTGAAAAAACTATAGCACTAAGTAGGCATGTACAGATCGTTTTTGGGACAAAAAAATATCGAATTTTCGGGGGTTTTGAGACAGAATTTGGGATATAACCGGGTACAGAGGATGCATGCACATATCGACTTTTTGCACCTAAAATATCGATTTTAAGCATGTTTTGGGTCTGTATCTTGAAAACATTCTAGCAAGGAGTAGGCATGTACAGGTCGCTTCTGGGACCCAAAAATACCGAATTTTCTGGTGTTTTGAACCTGAATTTGGGATATAGACGTGTACAGAATATGCATACACATATTGACTTTGGGCACCTAAAATATAGATTTTCAGCATGTTATGGGCCTGTATTTTGAAAATACATTAACACGGAGTAGGCATGTACAGATCACTTCTGGGACCCAAAAATATCGACTCTTCGGGTGTTTTGAGCCTGAATGTGAGATATAAACGGGTACAGAAGATGCATGCACATATCGACTTTGGGCACCTAAAATATCGATTTTGAGCATGTTTTGGGCCTGTATTTTGAAAATACTCTAACACGGAGTATGCATGTACAGATCGCTTTTGGGACACAAAAATATCGTTTTTTTGGGTGTTTTTAGCCTGAATTTGAGATATAAACGGTACGGAAGATGCATGCACAAATCGACTTTTCACACCTAAAATATCGATTTTGAGCATGTTTTAAGCCTGTATTTTAAAAAAATTCTAGCACTGAGTAGGCATGTGCAAATCGCTTAAGGGACCCAAAAATATCGAATTTTCTGGTGTTTTGAACCAGAATTAGGGATATACACGGGTACAGAAGATGCATACACATATTGACTTTGTGCACATAAAATATCGATTTTGAGCATGTTTTGGGCCTGTATTTTAAAAACACTCTAACACGGAGTAGGCATGTACAGATCGCTTCTGGGACACAAAAATATCGATTTTTTGGGTGTTTTGAGCCTGAATTTGAGATATAAACGGGTTCAGAAGATGCATGCACATATCGACTTTGGACAACTAAAATATCGATTTATAGCATGTTTTGAGCCGGTATTTTAAAAACATTCTAGTACTGAGTAGGCATGTGCAGATTGCTTAAGGGACCCAAATATATCGAATTTTCGGAGTTTTGAGCCTGAATTTGAGATATAAACGGGTACAGAAGATGCATGCACATATCGACTTTTTGCACTTAAAATATCGATTTTGATCATGTTTTGGGCCTGTATCTTGAAAATATTCTAGCTAGGAGTAGGCATGTACAGATCGCTTCTGGGACCCAAAAAAATCGAATTTTCTGGTGTTTTCAACCTGAATTAGGGATATACACGTGTACAGAAGATGCATACACATTTTGACTTTGGGCACATAAAATATCGATTTTGAGCATGTTTCGGGCCTTTTTTTTAAAAACACTCTAACACGGAGTGTGCACGTACAGATCGCATCTGGGACCCAAAAATATTGAATTTTCGGGTGTTTTAAGCCTGAATTTGAGAAATAAACGGGTACAGAAGAAGCAGACACATTTCGACTTTGGGCACCTAAAATATCGATTTTGAGCATGTTTTGGGCCTGTATTTTGAAAATACTATAACACGGTGTAGACATGTACAGATCGCTTCTGGGACACAAAAATATCGAATTTTTGGGTGTTTTGAGCCTGAATTTGAGATATAAACGGGTTCAGAAGATGCATGCACATATCGACTTTGGACACCTAAAATATCGATTTATAGCATGTTTTGAGCCTGTATTTTAAAAACATTCTATTACTGAGTAGGCATGTGCAGATTGCTTAAGGGACCCAAAAATATCGAATTTTCGGAGTTTTGAGCCTGAATTTGAGATATAAACTGATACAGAAGATGCATGCACATATCGACTTTGGGCACCAAAAATATCGATTTTGAGCATGTTTTGGGTTTTGTATCTTGAAAATACTTAAACACGGTGTAGACATGTACAGATCGCTTCTGGGACACAAAAATATCGATTTTTGGGGTGTTTTGAGCCTGAATTTGGGATATAAACGGGTACAGAAGATGCATGCACATATTGACTTTGGCACCCAAAATATCGATTTTTAGTATGTTTTGGGCGTATAATTTGAAAATATTCTAGCACTGAGTAGGCATGTACAGATCGCTTCAGGGACCCAAAAATAGCGAATTTTCAGGGGGTTTTGAGCCAGAATTTGGGATATAACCGGGTACAGAGGATGCATGCACATATCGACTTTTTGCACCTAAAATATCGATTTTGAGCATGTTTTGGGTCTGTATATTGAAAACATTCTAGCAAGGAGTAGGCATGTACAGATCGCTTCTGGGACCCAAAAATATTGAATTTTCGGGTGTTTTAAGCCTGAATTTGAGAAATAAACGGGTACAGAAGAAGCAGACACATTTCGACTTTGGGCACCTAAAATATCGATTTTGAGCATGTTTTGGGCCTGAATTTTGAAAATACTATAACACGGTGTAGACATGTACAGATCGCTTCTGGGACACAAAAATATCGAATTTTTGGGTGTTTTGAGCCTGAATTTGAGATATAAACGGGTTCAGAAGATGCATGCACATATCGACTTTGGACACCTAAAATATCGATTTATAGCATGTTTTGAGCCTGTATTTTAAAAACATTCTATTACTGAGTAGGCATGTGGAGATTGCTTAAGGGACCCAAAAATATCGAATTTTCGGAGTTTTGAGCCTGAATTTGAGATATAAACTGATACAGAAGATGCATGCACATATCGACTTTGGGCACCAAAAATATCGATTTTGAGCATGTTTTGGGTTTTGTATCTTGAAAATACTTAAACACGGTGTAGACATGTACAGATCGCTTCTGGGACACAAAAATATCGATTTTTGGGGTGTTTTGAGCCTGAATTTGGGATATAAACGGGTACAGAAGATGCATGCACATATTGACTTTGGCACCCAAAATATCGATTTTTAGTATGTTTTGGGCGTATAATTTGAAAATATTCTAGCACTGAGTAGGCATGTACAGATCGCTTCTGGGACCGAAATAAATCGAATTTTCGGGTGTTCTGAGCTTGAATTTGAGATATGAACGGGTACAGAAGATGCATGCACATATCGACTTTGGCACCTAAAATATCGATTTTGAGCATGTTTTTGGCCTGTATTTTGAAAATACTCTAACACGGTGTAGACATCTACAGATCGCTTCTGGGACATAAAAATATCGATTTTTTGGGTGTTTTGAGCCTGAATTTGAGATTTAAACGGGTACAGAAGATGCATGCACATATCGACTTTGGGACCCAAAATATCGATTTTTAGTATGTTTTGGGCGTATAATTTGAAAATATTGTAGCACTGAGTAGGCATGTACAGATCGCTTCAGGGACCCAAAAATAGCGAATTTTCGGGGGTTTTGAGCCAGAATTTGGGATATAACCGGGTACAGAGGATGCATGCACATATCGACTTTTTGCACCTAAAATATCGATTTTGAGCATGTTTTGGGTCTGTATATTGAAAACATTCTAGCAAGGAGTAGGCATGTACAGATCGCTTCTGTTACCCAAAAATATTGAATTTTCGGGTATTTTAAGCCTGAATTTGAGAAATAAACGGGTACAGAAGAAGCAGACACATTTCGACTTTGGGCACCTAAAATATCGATTTTGAGCATGTTTTGGGCCTGAATTTTGAAAATACTATAACACGGTGTAGACATGTACAGATCGCTTCTGGGACACAAAAATATCGAATTTTTGGGTGTTTTGAGCCTGAATTTGAGATATAAACGGGTTCAGAAGATGCATGCACATATCGACTTTGGACACCTAAAATATCGATTTATAGCATGTTTTGAGCCTGTATTTTAAAAACATTCTATTACTGAGTAGGCATGTGCAGATTGCTTAAGGGACCCAAAAATATCGAATTTTCGGAGTTTTGAGCCTGAATTTGAGATATAAACTGATACAGAAGATGCATGCACATATCGACTTTGGGCACCAAAAATATCGATTTTGAGCATGTTTTGGGTTTTGTATCTTGAAAATACTTAAACATGGTGTAGACATGTACAGATCGCTTCTGGGACACAAAAATATCGATTTTTGGGGTGTTTTGAGCCTGAATTTGGGATATAAACGGGTACAGAAGATGCATGCACATATTGACTTTGGCACCCAAAATATCGATTTTTAGTATGTTTTGGGCGTATAATTTGAAAATATTCTAGCACTGAGTAGGCATGTACAGATCGCTTCTGGGACCGAAATAAATCGAATTTTCGGGTGTTCTGAGCTTGAATTTGAGATATGAACGGGTACAGAAGATGCATGCACATATCGACTTTGGGCACCTAAAATATCGATTTTGAGCATGTTTTGGGCCTGTATTTTGAAAATACTCTAACACGGTGTAGACATCTACAGATCGCTTCTGGGACATAAAAATATCGATTTTTTGGGTGTTTTGAGCCTGAATTTGAGATTTAAACGGGTACAGAAGATGCATGCACATATCGACTTTGGGACCCAAAATATCGATTTTTAGTATGTTTTGGGCGTATAATTTGAAAATATTGTAGCACTGAGTACGCATGTACAGATCGCTTCAGGGACCCAAAAATAGCGAATTTTCGGGGGTTTTGAGCCAGAATTTGGGATATAACCGGGTACAGAGGATGCATGCACATATCGACTTTTTGCACCTAAAATATCGATTTTGAGCATGTTTTGGGTCTGTATATTGAAAACATTCCAGCAAGGAGTAGGCATGTACAGATCGCTTCTGGGACCCAAAAATATTGAATTTTCGGGTGTTTTAAGCCTGAATTTGAGAAATAAACGGGTACAGAAGAAGTAGACACATTTCGACTTTGGGCACCTAAAATATCGATTTTGAGCATGTTTTGGGCCTGAATTTTGAAAATACTATAACACGGTGTAGACATGTACAGATCGCTTCTGGGACACAAAAATATCGAATTTTTGGGTGTTTTGAGCCTGAATTTGAGATATAAACGGGTTCAGAAGATGCATGCACATATCGACTTTGGACACCTAAAATATCGATTTATAGCATGTTTTGAGCCTGTATTTTAAAAACATTCTATTACTGAGTAGGCATGTGCAGATTGCTTAAGGGACCCAAAAATATCGAATTTTCGGAGTTTTGAGCCTGAATTTGAGATATAAACTGATACAGAAGATGCATGCACATATCGACTTTGGGCACCAAAAATATCGATTTTGAGCATGTTTTGGGTTTTGTATCTTGAAAATACTTAAACACGGTGTAGACATGTACAGATCGCTTCTGGGACACAAAAATATCGATTTTTGGAGTGTTTTGAGCCTGAATTTGGGATATAAACGGGTACAGAAGATGCATGCACATATTGACTTTGGCACCCAAAATATCGATTTTTAGTATGTTTTGGGCGTGTAATTTGAAAATATTCTAGCACTGAGTAGGCATGTACAGATCGCTTCTGGGACCGAAATAAATCGAATTTTCGGGTGTTCTGAGCTTGAATTTGAGATATGAACGGGTACAGAAGATGCATGCACATATCGACTTTGGGCACCTAAAATATCGATTTTGAGCATGTTTTTGGCCTGTATTTTGAAAATACTCTAACACGGTGTAGACATCTACAGATCGCTTCTGGGACATAAAAATATCGATTTTTTGGGTGTTTTGAGCCTGAATTTGAGATTTAAACGGGTACAGAAGATGCATGCACATATCGACTTTGGGACCCAAAATATCGATTTTTAGTATGTTTTGGGCGTATAATTTGAAAATATTGTAGCACTGAGTAGGCATGTACAGATCGCTTCAGGGACCCAAAAATAGCGAATTTTCGGGGGTTTTGAGCCAGAATTTGGGATATAACCGGGTACAGAGGATGCATGCACATATCGACTTTTTGCACCTAAAATATCGATTTTGAGCATGTTTTGGGTCTGTATATTGAAAACATTCTAGCAAGGAGTAGGCATGTACAGATCGCTTCTGGGACCCAAATAAATCGAATTTTCGGGTGTTTTGAGCATTAATTTAAGATATGAACGGGTACAGAAGATGCATGCACATATTGACTTTGGGCACCTAAAATATCGATTTTAAGTATGTTTTGGGCCTGTATTTTGAAAATACTCTAACATGGTGTAGACATGTACAGATCGCTTCTGGGACACAAAAATATCGATTTTTTGGGTGTTTTGAGCCTGAATTTGAGATATAAACGGGTACAGAAGATGCATGCACATATCGACTTTGTCACCCAAAATATCGATTTTTAGTATGTTTTGGGCGTATAATTTGAAAATATTCTAGCACTGAGTAGGCATGTACAGATCGCTTCTGGGACCCAAAAAAATCGAATTTTCTGGTGTTATGAACCAGAATTAGGGATTAGGGATTAGGGGTACAGAAGATGCATACACATTCTGACTTTGGGCACATAAAATATCGATTTTGAGCATGTTTTGGGCCTGTATTTTACAAACACTCTAACACGGAGTATGCACGTACAGATCGCTTCTGGGACCCGAAAACATTGAATTTTCGGATGTTTTAAGCCTGAATTTGAGATTTAAACGGGTACAGAAGATGCATGCACATATCGACTTTTTGCACTTAAAATATCGATTTTGAGCATGTTTTGGGTCTGTATCTTGAAAATACTCAAACACGGTGTAGACATGTTCAGATCGCTTCTGGGACCCAAAAATATCGAATTTTCGGGGGTTTTGAGCCATAATTTGGGATATAACCGGGTACAGAGGATGCATGCACATATCGACTTTGGGCACCTAAAATATCGATTTTGAGCATGTTTTGGGTCTGTATCTAGAAAACATTCTGGCAAGGAGTAAGCATGTACAGATCGCTTCTGGGACCCAAAAATACTGAATTTTCTGGTGTTTTGAACCTGAATTTGAGATATAGACGGATACTGAAGATGCATACACATATTGACTTTGGGCACCTAAAATATCGGTTTTGAGCATGTTTTGGGCCTGTATCTTGAAAAAATTCTAGCGAGGAGTAGGCATGTACAGATTGCTCCTGGGACCCAAAAATATCGAATTTTCGGATGTTTTGAACCTGAATTTGGGATATAGACGGATGCAGAAGATGCATGCACATATCGACTTTGGGCACCTAAAATATGGATTTTGAGCATGTTTTGGACCTGTATTTTGAAAATACTCTAACACGGAGTAGGCATATACAGATGGCTTTTGGGACCCCAAAATATCGAATATTCGGGTGTTTTGAGTCTGAATTTGAGATATAAACGGGTACAGAAGATGCATGCACATATCGACTTTAGTCACCCAATATATCGATTTTGAGCATCTTTTGGGCCTGTATTTTGAAAATACTCAAACACGGTGTAGACATGTACAGATCGCTTCTGGGACACAAAAATATCGATTTTTTGGGTGTTTTGAGCCTGAATTTGAGATATAAACGGGTACAGAAGATGCATGCACATATCGACTTTGGGACCCAAAATATCGATTTTTAGTATGTTTTGGGCGTATAATTTGAAAATATTCTTACACTGAGTAGGCATGTACAGATCGCTTATGGAACCCAAAAATACCGAATTTTGGGGGGTTTTCAGCCTGAATTTGGGATATAACCGGGTACAGAGGAGGCATGCACATATCGACTTTTTGCACCTAAAATATCGATTTTGAGCATGTTTCTGGTCTGTATCTTGAAAACATTCTAGCAAGGAGTAGGCATGTACAGATCGCTTCTGGGACCCAAAAATACCGAATTTTCTGGTGTTTTGAACCTGAATTTGAGATATAGACGGGTACAGAAGATGCATACACATATTGACTTTGGGCACCTAAAATATCAGTTTTGAGCATGTTTTGGGCCTGTATTTTGAAAAAATTCTAGCAAGGAGTAGGCATGTACAGATTGCTCCTGGGACGCAAAAATATCGAATTTTCGGATATTTTGAACCTGAATTTGGGATATAGACGGATGCAGAAGATGCATGCACATATCGACTTTGGGCACCTAAAATATGGATTTTGAGCATGTTTTGGACCTGTATTTTGAAAATACTCTAACACGGAGTAGGCATGTACAGATCGCTTTTGGGACCCAAAAAATATCGAATTTTCGGGTGTTTTGAGCCTGAATTTGAGATATAAACGGGTACAGAAGATGCATGCACATATCGACTTTTAGCACCTAAAATATCGATTTTGAGCATGTTTTGGGTCTGTATCTTGAAAACATTCTATCAAGAAGTAGGCATGTACAGATTGCTTCTGGGACCCAAAAATATCGAGTTTTGGAATGTTTTGAACCTCAATTTGGGATATAGGCGGGTACAGAAGATGCATACACATATTGACTTTGGGCACATAAAATATCGATTTTCAGCATGTTTTGGGCCTGTATTTTAAAAACACTCTAATACGGAGTATGCACGTACAGATCGCTTCTGGGATCCAAAAACATTGAATTTTCGGGTGTTTTGAGCATTAATTTGAGATATAAACGGGAACAGAAGATGCATGCACATATCGACTTTTTGCACTTAATTAAAATATCGATTTTGAGCCTGTTTTGGGTCTGTATCTTGAAAACATTCTAGCAAGGAGTAGGCATGTACAGATCTCTTCTGGGACCCAAAAATATCGAATTTTCTGATGTTTTGAACCAGAATTAGGGATATACACTGGTACAGAAGATCCATACACATATTGACTTTGGGCACATAAAATAACGATTTTCAGCATGTTTTGGGCCTGTATTTTAAAAACACTCTAACACGGAGTATGCACGTACAGATCGCTTCTGGGACCCAAAAACATTGAATTTTCGGGTGTTTTGAGCATGAATTTGAGATATAAACGGGTACAGAAGATGCATGCACATATCGACTTTGGGCACCTAAAATATCGATTTTGAGCATCTTTTGGGCCTGTATTTTGAAAATACTCAAACACGGTGTAGACATGTACAGATCGCTTCTGGGACACAAAAATATCGATTTTTTGGGTGTTTTGAGCCTGAATTTGAGATATAAATGGGTACAGAAGATGCATGAACATATCGACTTTGGCACCCAAAATATCGATTTTTAGTATGTTTTGGGCGTATAATTTGAAAATATTCTAGCACTGAGTAGGCATGTACAGATCGCTTCTGGGACCAAAAAATATCGAATTTTCGGGGGTTTTGAGCCAGAATTTGGGATATATCCAGGTACAGAGGATGCATGCACATATCGACTTTTTTCACCTAAAATATCGATTTTGAGCATGTTTTGGGTCTGTATCTTGAAAACATTCTGGCAAGGAGTAAGCATGTACAGATCGCTTCTGGGACCCAAAAATACCGAATTTTCTGGTGTTTTGAACCTGAATTTGAGATATAGTCGGGTACAGAAGATGCATACACATATTGACTTTGGGCACCTAAAATATAGATTTTCAGCATGTTTTCAGCTTGTATTTTGAAAATACTTTAACACGGAGAAGGCATGTACAGATCGCTTCTGGGACCCAAAAATATCGAATTTTCGGGTGTTTTGAACCTGAATTTGGGATATAGATGGGTACAGAAGATGCATACACATATTGACTTTGGGCACCTAAAATATAGATTTTCAGCATGTTTTGGGCCTGTATTTTGAAAATACTTTAACACGGAGTAGGCATGTACAGATCGCTTCTGGGACCCAAATATATCGAATTTTCGGGTGTTTTGAACCTGAATTTGAGATATAAACGGGTACAGAAGATGCATGCACATATCGACTTTGGACACCTAAAATATCGATTTATAGCATGTTTTAAGCCTCTATTTTAAAAACATTCTAGCACTGAGTAGGCATGTGCAGATTGCTTAAGGGACCCAAAAATATCGAATTTTCGGGAGTTTTGAGCCTGAATTTGAGATATAACCGGGTACAGAGAATGCATACACATATCGACTTTTTGCACCTAAAATATCGATTTTGAGCATGTTTTGGGTCTGTATCTTGAAAACATTCTAGCAAGGAGTAGGCATGTACAGATCGCTTCTGGGACCCAAAAATACCGAATTTTCTGGTGTTTTGAACCTGAATTTATTTGGGATATACACGGGTACAGAAGATGCATGCACATATCGACTTTGGGCACCTAAAATATCGATTTTGAGCATGTTTTGGGCCTGTATTTTGAAAATACTCAAACACGGTGTAGACATGTACAGATCGCTTCTGGGACCCAAAAATACCGAATTTTCTGGTGTTTTGAACCTGAATTTGAGATATAGACGGGCACAGAAGATGCATACACATATTGACTTTGGGCACATAAAATATCGGTTTTGAGCATGTTTTGGGCCTGTATTTTGAAAAAATTCTAGCAAGTAGTAGGCATGTAAAGATTGCTCCTGGGACCCAAAAATATCGAATTTTCGGATGTTTTGAACCTGAATTTGGGATATAGACGGATGCAGAAGATGCATGCACATATCGACTTTGGGCACCTAAAATATGGATTTTGATCATGTTTTGGACCTGTATTTTGAAAATGCTCTAACACGGAGTAGGCATGTACAGATCGCTTTTGGGACCCAAAAATATCGAATTTTCGGGTGTTTTGAGCCTGAATTTGAGATATAAACGGGTACAGAAGATGCATGCACATATCGACTTTTTGCACTTAATTAAAATATCGATTTTGAGCATGTTTTGGGTCTGTATCTTGAAAACATTCTAGCAAGGAGTAGGCATGTACAGATCTCTTCTGGGACCCAAAAATATCGAATTTTCTGATGTTTTGAACCAGAATTAGGGATATACACGGGTACAGAAGATCCATACACATATTGACTTTGGGCACATAAAATATCGATTTTCAGCATGTTTTGGGCCTATATTTTAAAAACACTCTAACACGGAGTATGCACGTACAGATCGCTTCTGGGACCCAAAAACATTGAATTTTCGGGTGTTTTGAGCATGAAATTGAGATATAAACGGGTACAGAAGATGCATGCACATATCGACTTTGGGCACCTAAAATATCGATTTTGAGCATGTTTTGGGCCTGTATTTTGAAAATACTCAAACACGGTGTAGACATGTACAGATCGCTTCTGGGACACAAAAATATCGATTTTTTGGGTGTTTTGAGCCTGAATTTGAGATATAAACGGGTACAGAAGATGCATGCACATATCGACTTTGGGACCCAAAATATCGATTTTTAGTATGTTTTGGGCGTATAATTTGAAAATATTCTTACACTGAGTAGGCATGTAAAGATCGCTTCTGGAACCCAAAAATATCGAATTTTGGGCGGTTTTGAGCCTGAATTTGGGATATAACCGGGTACAGAGGATGCATGCACATATCGACTTTTTGCACCTAAAATATCGATTTTGAGCATGTTTTAGGTCTGTATCTTGAAAACATTCTAGCAAGGAGTAGGCATGTACAGATCGCTTCTGGGACCCAAAAATACAGAATTTTCTGGTGTTTTGAACCTGAATTTGAGATATAGACGGGTACAGAAGATGCATACACATAATGACTTTTGGCACCCAAAATATAGATTTTCAGCATGTTTTAAGCCTGTATTTTGAAAATACTTTAACACGGAGAAGGCATGTACAGATCGCTTCTGGGACCCAAAAATATCGAATTTTCGGGGGTTTTAAGCCTGAATTTGAGATATAAACGGATACAGAAGATGCATGCACATATTGACTTTGGTCACCTAAAATATCGATTTTGAGCATGTTTTGGGCCTGTATTTTGAAAATACTGTACCACGGAGTAGGCATGTACAGATCGCTTCTGGGACACAAAAATATGGATTTTTTGGGTGTTTTGAGCCTGAATTTGAGATATAAACGGGTACAGAAGATGCATGCACATATCGACTTTGGACACCTAAAATATCGATTTTTAGTATGTTTTGGGCCTGTATTTTAAAAATACTCTAACACGGAGTAAACATGTACAGATCGCTTTTGGGACCCAAAAATATCGAATTTTCGGGAGTTTTGAGCCTGAATTTGAGATATAACCGGGTACAGAAGATGCATGCACATATCGACTTTTTGAACTTAATTAAAATATCGATTTTGAGCATGTTTTGGGTCTGTATCTTGAAAACATTCTAGCAAGGAGTAGGCATGTACAGATCTCTTCTGGGACCCAAAAATATCGAATTTTCTGATGTTTTGAACCAGAATTAGGGATATACACTGGTACAGAAGATCCATACACATATTGACTTTGGGCACATAAAATAACGATTTTCAGCATGTTTTGGGCCTGTATTTTAAAAACACTCTAACACGGAGTATGCACGTACAGATCGCTTCTGGGACCCAAAAACATTGAATTTTCGGGTGTTTTGAGCATGAATTTGAGATATAAACGGGTACAGAAGATGCATGCACATATCGACTTTGGGCACCTAAAATATCGATTTTGAGCATCTTTTGGGCCTGTATTTTGAAAATACTCAAACACGGTGTAGACATGTACAGATCGCTTCTGGGACACAAAAATATCGATTTTTTGGGTGTTTTGAGCCTGAATTTGAGATATAAATGGGTACAGAAGATGCATGGACATATCGACTTTGGGACCCAAAATATCGATTTTTAGTATGTTTTGGGCGTATAATTTGAAAATATTCTAGCACTGAGTAGGCATGTACAGATCGCTTCTGGGACCCAATAATATCGAATTTTCGGGGGTTTTGAGCCAGAATTTGGGATATATCCAGGTACAGAGGATGCATGCACATATCGACTTTTTTCACCTAAAATATCGATTTTGAGCATGTTTTGGGTCTGTATCTTGAAAACATTCTGGCAAGGAGTAAGCATGTACAGATCGCTTCTGGGACCCAAAAATACCGAATTTTCTGGTGTTTTGAACCTGAATTTGAGATATAGTCGGGTACAGAAGATGCATACACATATTGACTTTGGGCACCTAAAATATAGATTTTCAGCATGTTTTCAGCCTGTATTTTGAAAATACTTTAACACGGAGAAGGCATGTACAGATCGCTTCTGGGACCCAAAAATATCGAATTTTCGGGTGTTTTGAACCTGAATTTGGGATATAGATGGGTACAGAAGATGCATACACATATTGACTTTGGGCACCTAAAATATAGATTTTCAGCATGTTTTGGGCCTGTATTTTGAAAATACTTTAACATGGAGTAGGCATGTACAGATCGCTTCTGGGACCCAAAAATATCGAATTTTCGGGTGTTTTGAGCCTGAATTTGAGATATAAACGGGTACAGAAGATGCATGCACATATCGACTTTGGACACCTAAAATATCGATTTATAGCATGTTTTAAGCCTCTATTTTAAAAACATTCTAGCACTGAGTAGGCATGTGCAGATTGCTTAAGGGACCCAAAAATATCGAATTTTCGGAGTTTTGAGCCTGAATTTGAGATATAAACGGGTACAGAAGATGCATACACATATCGACTTTTTGCACCTAAAATATCGATTTTGATCATGTTTTGGGTCTGTATCTTGAAAAAATTCTAGCAAGGAGTAGGCATGTACAGATCGCTCCTGGGACCCAAAAATATCGAATTTTCGGGAGTTTTGAGCCTGAATTTGAGATATAACCGGGTACAGAGAATGCATACACATATCGACTTTTTGCACCTAAAATATCGATTTTGAGCATGTTTTGGGTCTGTATCTTGAAAACATTCTAGCAAGGAGTAGGCATGTACAGATCGCTTCTGGGACCCAAAAATACCGAATTTTCTGGTGTTTTGAACCTGAATTTATTTGGGATATACACGGGTACAGAAGATGTATGCACATATCGACTTTGGGCACCTAAAATATCGATTTTCAGCATGTTTTGGGCCTGTATTTTAAAAACACTCTAACACGGAGTATGCACGTACAGATCGCTTCTGGGACCCAAAAACATTGAATTTTCGGGTGTTTTGAGCATTAATTTGAGATATAAACGGGAACAGAAGATGCATGCACATATCGACCTTGGGCACCTAAAATATCGATTTTGAGCATCTTTTGGCCCTGTATTTTGAAAATACTCAAACACGGTGTAGACATGTACAGATCGCTTCTGGGACACAAAAATATCGATTTTTTGGGTGTTTTGAGCCTGAATTTGAGATATAAACGGGTACAGAAGATGCATGCACATATCGACTTTGGGACCCAAAATATCGATTTTTAGTATGTTTTGGGCGTATAATTTGAAAATATTCTTACACTGAGTAGGCATGTAAAGATCGCTTCTGGAACCCAAAAATATCGAATTTTGGGGGGTTTTGAGCCAGAATTTGGGATATAACCGGGTACAGAGGATGCATGCACATATCGACTTTTTGCACCTAAAATATCGATTTTGAGCATGTTTTAGGTCTGTATCTTGAAAACATTCTAGCAAGGAGTAGGCATGTACAGATCGCTTCTGGGACCCAAAAATACAGAATTTTCTGGTGTTTTGAACCTGAATTTGAGATATAGACGGGTACAGAAGATGCATACACATATTGACTTTTGGCACCCAAAATATAGATTTTCAGCATGTTTTAAGCCTGTATTTTGAAAATACTTTAACACGGAGAAGGCATGTACAGATCGCTTCTGGGACCCAAAAATATCGAATTTTCGGGTGTTTTCAGCCTGAATTTGAGATATAAACGGATACAGAAGATGCATGCACATATTGACTTTGGTCACCTAAAATATCGATTTTGAGCATGTTTTGGGCCTGTATTTTGAAAATACTGTACCACGGAGTAGGCATGTACAGATCGCTTCTGGGACACAAAAATATGGATTTTTTGGGTGTTTTGAGCCTGAATTTGAGATATAAACGGGTACAGAAGATGCATGCACATATCGACTTTTTGCACTTAATTAAAATATCGATTTTGAGCATGTTTTGGGTCTGTATCTTGAAAACATTCTAGCAAGGAGTAGGCATGTACAGATCTCTTCTGGGACCCAAAAATATCGAATTTTCTGATGTTTTGAACCAGAATTAGGGATATACACGGGTACAGAAGATCCATACACATATTGACTTTGGGCACATAAAATATCGATTTTCAGCATGTTTTGGGCCTGTATTTTAAAAACACTCTAACACGGAGTATGCACGTACAGATCGCTTCTGGGACCCAAAAACATTGAATTTTCGGGTGTTTTGAGCATGAAATTGAGATATAAACGGGTACAGAAGATGTATGCACATATCGACTTTGGGCACCTAAAATATCGATTTTGAGCATGTTTTGGGCCTGTATTTTGAAAATACTCAAACACGGTGTAGACATGTACAGATCGCTTCTGGGACACAAAAATATCGATTTTTTGGGTGTTTTGAGCCTGAATTTGAGATATAAACGGGTACAGAAGATGAATGCACATATCGACTTTGGGACCCAAAATATCGATTTTTAGTATGTTTTATGCGTATAATTTGAAAATATTCTAGCACTGAGTAGGCATGTACAGATCGCTTCTGGGACACAAAAATATCGAATTTTCGGGGGTTTTGAGTCAGAATTTGGGATATAACCGGGTACAGAGGATGCATGCACATATCGACTTTGGGCACATAAAATATCGATTTTGAGCATCTTTTGGGCCTGTATTTTGAAAATGCTCTAACACGGAGTAGGCATGTACAGATCGCTTTTGGGACCCAAAAATATCGAATTTTCGGGTGTTTTGAGCCTGAATTTGAGATATAAACGGGTACAGAAGATGCATGCACATATCGACTTTTTGCACCTAAAATATCGATTTTGATCATGTTTTGGGTCTGTATCTTGAAAAAATTCTAGCAAGGAGTAGGCATGTACAGATCGCTCCTGGGACCCAAAAATATCGAATTTTCGGGAGTTTTGAGCCTGAATTTGAGATATAACCGGGTACAGAGAATGCATACACATATCGACTTTTTGCACCTAAAATATCGATTTTGAGCATGTTTTGGGTCTGTATCTTGAAAACATTCTAGCAAGGAGTAGGCATGTACAGATCGCTTCTGGGACCCAAAAATACCGAATTTTCTGGTGTTTTGAACCTGAATTTATTTGGGATATACACGGGTACAGAAGATGTATGCACATATCGACTTTGGGCACCTAAAATATCGATTTTCAGCATGTTTTGGGCCTGTATTTTAAAAACACTCTAACACGGAGTATGCACGTACAGATCGCTTCTGGGACCCAAAAACATTGAATTTTCGGGTGTTTTGAGCATTAATTTGAGATATAAACGGGAACAGAAGATGCATGCACATATCGACCTTGGGCACCTAAAATATCGATTTTGAGCATCTTTTGGCCCTGTATTTTGAAAATACTCAAACACGGTGTAGACATGTACAGATCGCTTCTGGGACACAAAAATATCGATTTTTTGGGTGTTTTGAGCCTGAATTTGAGATATAAACGGGTACAGAAGATGCATGCACATATCGACTTTGGGACCCAAAATATCGATTTTTAGTATGTTTTGGGCGTATAATTTGAAAATATTCTTACACTGAGTAGGCATGTAAAGATCGCTTCTGGAACCCAAAAATATCGAATTTTGGGGGGTTTTGAGCCAGAATTTGGGATATAACCGGGTACAGAGGATGCATGCACATATCGACTTTTTGCACCTAAAATATCGATTTTGAGCATGTTTTAGGTCTGTATCTTGAAAACATTCTAGCAAGGAGTAGGCATGTACAGATCGCTTCTGGGACCCAAAAATACAGAATTTTCTGGTGTTTTGAACCTGAATTTGAGATATAGACGGGTACAGAAGATGCATACACATATTGACTTTTGGCACCCAAAATATAGATTTTCAGCATGTTTTAAGCCTGTATTTTGAAAATACTTTAACACGGAGAAGGCATGTACAGATCGCTTCTGGGACCCAAAAATATCGAATTTTCGGGTGTTTTCAGCCTGAATTTGAGATATAAACGGATACAGAAGATGCATGCACATATTGACTTTGGTCACCTAAAATATCGATTTTGAGCATGTTTTGGGCCTGTATTTTGAAAATACTGTACCACGGAGTAGGCATGTACAGATCGCTTCTGGGACACAAAAATATGGATTTTTTGGGTGTTTTGAGCCTGAATTTGAGATATAAACGGGTACAGAAGATGCATGCACATATCGACTTTTTGCACTTAATTAAAATATCGATTTTGAGCATGTTTTGGGTCTGTATCTTGAAAACATTCTAGCAAGGAGTAGGCATGTACAGATCTCTTCTGGGACCCAAAAATATCGAATTTTCTGATGTTTTGAACCAGAATTAGGGATATACACGGGTACAGAAGATCCATACACATATTGACTTTGGGCACATAAAATATCGATTTTCAGCATGTTTTGGGCCTGTATTTTAAAAACACTCTAACACGGAGTATGCACGTACAGATCGCTTCTGGGACCCAAAAACATTGAATTTTCGGGTGTTTTGAGCATGAAATTGAGATATAAACGGGTACAGAAGATGTATGCACATATCGACTTTGGGCACCTAAAATATCGATTTTGAGCATGTTTTGGGCCTGTATTTTGAAAATACTCAAACACGGTGTAGACATGTACAGATCGCTTCTGGGACACAAAAATATCGATTTTTTGGGTGTTTTGAGCCTGAATTTGAGATATAAACGGGTACAGAAGATGAATGCACATATCGACTTTGGGACCCAAAATATCGATTTTTAGTATGTTTTATGCGTATAATTTGAAAATATTCTAGCACTGAGTAGGCATGTACAGATCGCTTCTGGGACACAAAAATATCGAATTTTCGGGGGTTTTGAGTCAGAATTTGGGATATAACCGGGTACAGAGGATGCATGCACATATCGACTTTGGGCACATAAAATATCGATTTTGAGCATCTTTTGGGCCTGTATTTTGAAAATGCTCTAACACGGAGTAGGCATGTACAGATCGCTTTTGGGACCCAAAAATATCGAATTTTCGGGTGTTTTGAGCCTGAATTTGAGATATAAACGGGTACAGAAGATGCATGCACATATCGACTTTTTGCACCTAAAATATCGATTTTGAGCATGTTTTGGGTCTGTATCTTGAAAACATTCTATCAAGATGTAGGCATGTACAGATTGCTTCTGGGACCCAAAAATATCGAATTTTCGAATGTTTTGAACCTCAATTTGGGATATAGACGGGTACAGAAGATGTATACACATATTGACTTTGGGCACATAAAATATCGATTTTCAGCATGTTTTGGGCCTGTATTTTAAAAACACTCTAACACGGAGTATGCACGTACAGATCGCTTCTGGGACCCAAAAACATTGAATTTTCGGGTGTTTTGAGCATTTATTTGAGATATAAACGGGAACAGAAGATGCATGCACATATCGACTTTGGGCACCTAAAATATCGATTTTGAGCATCTTTTGGGCCTGTATTTTGAAAATACTCAAACACGGTGTAGACATGTACAGATCGCTTCTGGGACACAAAAATATCGATTTTTTGGGTGTTTTGAGCCTGAATTTGAGATATAAACGGGTACAGAAGATGCATGCACATATCGACTTTGGGACCCAAAATATCGATTTTTAGTATGTTTTGGGCGTATAATTTGAAAATATTCTTACACTGAGTAGGCATGTACAGATCGCTTCTGGGACCCAAAAATACCGAATTTTCTATAGTTTTGAACCTGAATTTGAGATATAGACGGGTACAGAAGATGCATACACATATTGACTTTTGGCTCCCAAAATATTGATTTTCAGCATGTTTTAAGCCTGTATTTTGAAAATACTTTAACACGGAGAAGGCATGTACAGATCGCTTCTGGGACCCAAAAATATAGAATTTTCGGGTGTTTTGAGCCTGAATTTGAGATATAAACGGATACAGAAGATGCATGCACATATTGACATTGGGCACCTAAAATATCGATTTTGAGCATGTTTTGGGCCTGTATTTTGAAAATACTGTACCACGGAGTAGGCATGTACAGATCGCTTCTTTGACACAAAAATATGGATTTTTTGGGTGTTTTGAGCCTGAATTTGAGATATAAACGGGTACAGAAGATGCATGCACATGTCGACTTTGGACACCTAAAATATCGATTTTTAGTATGTTTTGGGGCTGTATTTTAAAAATACTCTAACACGGAGTAGACATGTACAGATCGCTTTTGGGACCCAAAAATATCGAATTTTCGGGAGTTTTGAGCCTGAATTTGATATGTAAACGGGTACAGAAGATGCATGCACATATCAACTCTAGGCACCTAAAATATCGATTTTTAGCATGTCTTCGGTCTATATTTTGAAAATATTCTAGCACTGAGTAGGCATGTGCAGATCGCTTCAGGGACCCCAAAATATCGAGTTTTCGGGTGTTTTAAGCCTGAATTTGAGATATAAACGGGTACAGAAGATGAATGCACATATTGACTTTGGGCACCTAAAAGATCGATTTTCAGCATGTTTTGCACCTATATTTAGAAAATTCTCTAACACGGGGTAGGCATGTACAGATCGCTTCTGGAACCTCAAAATATCGAATTTTTGAGTGTTTTGAGCCTGAATTTGAGATATAAACTGGTAGTGAAGATGCATCCACATATTGACTTTGGACACTTAAAATATCGATTATTAGCATGTTTTTAGCCTATATTTTGAAAACGTTCTAGCACTGAGTAGGCATGTACATATCGCTTCTGGGAACCCAAAATATCGTATTTTCGGCTGTTTTAAGGATGAATTTGGAATATAATCTGGTGCAGAAGATGCATGCACGTATTGACTTTGGGCACCTAAAATATCGATTTTGGGCATGTTTTGGGTCTGTATCTTGAAAACATTCTAACAAGGAGTAGGCATGTACAGATCGCTTCTGGGACCACAAAATATCGAATTTTCGGGTGTTTGGAGCCTTAATTTGAGATATAAACGGGTACACAAAATGCATGTACATATTGACTTTGGGCACCTAAAAGATCGATTTTCAGCATGTTTTGGGCCTGTATTTAAAAAATACTCTAACACGGATTAGGCATGTATCGATCGCTTCTGGGACACAAAAATATCGAATTTTCGGGGGTTTTGAGGTTGAAATTGGGATATAAACGGGTGCAGAAGATGCATACACATATTAACTTTGGGCACCTAAAATATCGATTTTCAACATGTTTTGGGCCTGTATTTTGAAAAAAAACTCTAACACGGAGTAGGCATGTACAGATCGCTTCTAGGACCCAAAAATACCGAAATTTACGGGTGTTTTGAGCCTGAATTTGAGATATAAACGGGTACAGAAGATCCATGCACATATCGACTTTGGACACATAAAATATCGATTTTTAGCATGTTTTGAGCCTATATTTTGAAAATATTCTTGCACTGAGTAGGCATGTACAGATCGCTTCTGGGATCCAGAAATGTAAAATTTTCGGGTGTTTTTAAGGTTGAATTTGGGATATAAACGGGTGCAGAAGATGCATACACATATTGACTTTTGGCACATAAAATATCGATTTTCAGAATGTTTTGGGCCTGTATCTGACTAGGCTTGTACAGATCGCTTCTGGGACCCCAAAATATCAAATTTTCGGGTGTTTGGAGCTGAATTTAAAATATAAACGGGTACAGAAGGTGCATGCTTATATCGACTTTTGGGCACGTAAAAGATCGATTTTCAGTATGTTTTGGGCCTGTATTTTAAAAATACTCTAACACGGAGTAGGCATGTACAGTTCGCTTGTCGGACACCAAAATATCGAATTTTCGGGTGTTTTGAGGTTAAATTTGGGATATAAACGTGTGCAAAAGATGCATACACATATTGAGTTTGGGCACCTAAAATATCGATTTTCAGCATGTTTTGGGACTGTATCTGAATAGGCATGTACAGATCCCTTCTGGGACCCCATAATATCGAATTTTCGGGTGTTTTGAGCCTGAATTTGAGATATAAACGGGTACAGAAGATGCATGCACGTATTGACTTTGGGCACCTAAAATATCGATTTTCAGCATGTTTTGGGCCTGTATTTTGAAAATACTCTAACACGGAGTAGGCATGTACAGATAGCTTCTGGGACCCCAAAATATCGAATTTTCGGGTGTTTTGAGCCTGAATTTAAGATAAAAATGGGTACAGAAGATGCATTCGCATATTGACTTTGGGGACCAAAATATCGATTTTCAGTATGTTTTGGACTTGTATTTTGAAAATACTCTAACACGGAGTAGGCATGTACAGATCGCTTCTGGGACCCCAAAATATCAAATTGTCGGGTGTTTTGAGCCTGAATTTGAGATATAAACGGGTACAGAAGATGCATGCACATATCGACTTTAGACACTTAAAATATCGATTTTTAGCATGTTTTGAGCCTTTACTTTGAAAACATTCTAGGACTGAGTAGGCATGTACAGATCGCTTCTGGGACCCAAAAATATCGAATTTTCGGGTGTTTTGGGCCTGAAATTGAGATATCGACTTTGGGCACCTGAAATATCGATTTTTAGCATGTTTTGGGGCTATATTCTGAAAATATTCTAGCAATGAGTAGGTATGTACAGATCGCTTCTGGGACCCCAAAATATCGAATTTTCGGGTGTTTAGGGCCTTAATTTGAGATATCGACTTTGGGCACCTAAAATATCATTTTTAGCATGTTTTGAGCCTGCATTTTGAAAATACTCTAACACGAAGTAGGCATGTACAGATAGCTTCTGGGACCCCAAAATATCGAATTTTCGGGTGTTTTGAGCCTGAATTTAAGATAAAAATGGGTACAGAAGATGCATTCGCATATTGACTTTGGGCACCGAAAATATCGATTTTAAGCATGTTTTGGGTCTGTATCTTGAAAACATTCTAACTAGGAGTAGGCATGTACAGATCGCTTCAAGGACCCAAAAATACCGAATTTTCGGGTGTTTTGAGCCTGAATTTGAGATATATACGGGTACAGAAGATCCATGCACATATCGACTTTTGGGCACCTAAAAGATCGATTATCAGTATGTTTTGGGCCTGTATTTTGAAAATACTCTAACACGAAGTAGGCATGTACAGATCGCTTCGTGGACCCCAAAATATCGAATTTTCGGGTGTTTTGAGCCTAAATTTGAGATATAAACGGGTACAGAAGATGCATGCACATATCGACTTTTGGGAACCTAAAAGATCGATTTTCAGTATGTTTTGGGCCTGTATTTTGAAAATACTCTAACACTGAGTAGGCATGTACAGATCGCTTCTGGGACCCCAAAATATCGAATTCTCGGGTGTTTTGGGCCTTAATTTGAGATATCGACTTTTGGCACCAAAAATATCGATTTTTAGCATGTTTTTGGCCTATATTTGGAAAATATTCTAGCAATGAGTAGGTATGTACAGATCGTTTCTTGGACCCCCAAATATTGAATTTTCGGGTGTTTTGAGCTTGAATTTAGGATATAAACGGGTACAGAAGATGCATGCGCATATTGACTTTGGGCACCTAAAATATCGATTTTCAGCATGTTTTGGGCCTGTATTTTGAAAATACTCAAACACAATGGAGGCATGTACAGATCGCTTCTGGGAACCCAAAATATCGAATTTTTGGGTGTTTTGAGCCTGAATTTGAGATATAAACGGGTACTGAAGATGCATCCACATATTGACTTTTGGCACCTAAAATATCAACATTTTAGCATGTTTTAGGCCTGTATTTTGAAAATACTCTAACACGGAGTAGGCATGTACAGATCGCTTCTGGGACCCCAAAATATCGAATTTTCGGGTGTTTTGGGCCTTAATTTGAGATATCGACTTTGGGCACCTAAAATATCGATTTTTAGCATGTTTTGGGCCTGTATTTTGAAAATACTCTAACACGAAGTAGGCATGTACAGATCGCTTCTGGGACTCCAAAGTATCGATTTTTCGGGTGTTTTGAGCCTAAATTTGAGATATAAACGGGTACAGAAGATGCATGCACATATCGACTTTTGGGCACCTAAAAGATCGATTTTCAGTATGTTTTGGGCCTGTACTTTGAAAATACTCTAACACGGAGTAGGCATGTACAGATCGCTTCTGGGACCCCAAAATATCGAATTTTCGGGTGTTTTGGGCCTGAATTTGAGATATCAACTTTAGGCACCTAAAATATCGATTTTTAGCATGTTTTGGGCCTATATTTTGAAAATATTCTAGCATGGAGTAGGCATGTACAGATCGCTTCTGGGACCCCAAAATATCGAATTTTCGTTAGTTTTGAGCCTGAATTTGAGATATAAACGGGTACAGAAAATGCATGCACATATTGACTTTGGGCACCTAAAATATCAAAATTCAGCATGTTTTGGGCCTGTAGTTTGAAAATACTCTAACACGGAGTAGGCATGTACAGATCGCTTCTTGGGCACAAAAATATCGAATTTTCGGATGTTTTGAGCCTGAATTTGAAATATAAACAGGTACTGAAGATGCATACACATATCGACTTTTGGGCACCTAAAATATCGATTTTGAGCATGTTTTGGCTCTGTATCTTGAAAACATTCTAACTAGGAGTAAGCATGTACAGATCGCTTCTATTACCCAAAAATACCGAATTTTCGGGTGTTTTGAGCCAGAATTTGAGATATAAACGGGTACAGAAGATGCATGCACATATCGACTTTTTGGCACCTAAAAGATTGATTTTCAGTATGTTTTTGGCCTGTATTTTGAAAATACTCTAACACGGAGTACGCATGTACAGTTCGCTTCTGGAACCCCAAAATATCGAATTTTCGGGTGTTTTGGGTCTGAATTTGAAATATCGACTTTGGGCACCTAAAATATCGATTTTTAGTATGTTTTGGGCCTAAATTTTTTGAAAATATTCTAGCAATGAGTAGGCATGTACAGATGACTTATGGGACCCCAAAATATCGAATTTTCGGGTGTTTTGAACCTGAATTTGAGATATAAACGGGTACAGATTATGCATGCACATATTGACTTTGGACACTTAAAATATCGATTTTTAGCATGTTTTGGGCCTATATTTTGAAAACATTCTAGGACTGAGTAGGCATGTACAGATCGCTTCTGGGACCCCAAAATATCGAATTGTCGGGTGTTTTGAGCCTGAATTTGAGATATAAACAGGTACAGAAGATGCATGCACATATCGAATTTGGGCACCTAAAATATCGATTTTGAGCATGTTTTGGGTCTGTATCTTTAAAACATTCTTACTAGGAGTAAACATGTACAGATCGCTTCTAGGACCCAAAAATATTGAATTTTCGGGTGTTTTGAGGTTGAATTTGGGATATAAACGGGTGCAGAAGATGCATACATATATTGACTTTGGGCACCTAAAATATCGATTTTCAGCATGTTTTGGGCCTGTATCTGAGTAGGCATGTACAACTCGCTTCTGGGACCCCAAAATATCGAATTTTCGGGTGTTTGGAGCCTGAATTTGAGACATAAAATGGTACAGATGATGCATGCACATATCGACTTTTGGGCACCTAATATATCGATTTTCTGTATGTTTTGGGCCTGTATATTGAAAATACTCTAACACGGAGTACTCATGTACAGTTTGCTTCTGGGACCCCAAAATATCGAATTTTCGTGTGTTTTGGGCCTGAATTTGAGATATTGACTTTGGGCACCTTAAATATCGATTTTTAGCATGTTTTGGGCCTATATTTTGAGAATATTCTAGCACTAAGTAGGCATGTACAGATCACTTCTGGGACCCCAAAATATCGATTTCTCGGGTGTTTTGAGCCTGAGTTTGAGATATAAACGGGTACAGAATATGCATGCACATATCGACTTTGGACACTTATAATATCGATTTTTAGCATGTTTTTAGCCTGTAGTTTGAAAATACTTTAACACAGAGTAGGCATGTACAGATCGCTTCTGGGACCCAAAAATATCGAATTTTCGGGTGTTTTGAGCCTGAATTTAAGATAAAAATGGGTACAGAAGATGCATTCGCATATTGACTTTGGGGACCAAAATATCGATTTTCAGTATGTTTTGGACTTGTATTTTGAAAATACTCTAACACGGAGTAGGCATGTACAGATCGCTTCTGGGACCCCAAAATATCAAATTGTCGGGTGTTTTGAGCCTGAATTTGAGATATAAACGGGTACAGAAGATGCATGCACATATCGACTTTAGACACTTAAAATATCGATTTTTAGCATGTTTTGAGCCTTTACTTTGAAAACATTCTAGGACTGAGTAGGCATGTACAGATCGCTTCTGGGACCCAAAAATATCGAATTTTCGGGTGTTTTGGGCCTGAAATTGAGATATCGACTTTGGGCACCTGAAATATCGATTTTTAGCATGTTTTGGGGCTATATTCTGAAAATATTCTAGCAATGAGTAGGTATGTACAGATCGCTTCTGGGACCCCAAAATATCGAATTTTCGGGTGTTTAGGGCCTTAATTTGAGATATCGACTTTGGGCACCTAAAATATCATTTTTAGCATGTTTTGAGCCTGCATTTTGAAAATACTCTAACACGAAGTAGGCATGTACAGATCGCTTCTGGGACCCCAAAATATCGAATTTTCGGGTGTTTTGAGCCTGAATTTAAGATAAAAATGGGTACAGAAGATGCATTCGCATATTGACTTTGGGGACCAAAATATCGATTTTAAGTATGTTTTGGGCCTGTATTTTGAAAATACTCTAACACGGAGTAGGCATGTACAGATCCCTACAGGGACCCCAAAATATCGAATTTTTGGGTGTTTTGGGTCTGAATTTGAGATATAAAAAGGTACTGAAGATGCATGCACATATCGACTTTTGGGCACCGAAAATATCGATTTTAAGCATGTTTTGGGTCTGTATCTTGAAAACATTCTAACTAGGAGTAGGCATGTACAGATCGCTTCAAGGACCCAAAAATACCGAATTTTCGGGTGTTTTGAGCCTGAATTTGAGATATATACGGGTACAGAAGATCCATGCACATATCGACTTTTGGGCACCTAAAAGATCGATTATCAGTATGTTTTGGGCCTGTATTTTGAAAATACTCTAACACGAAGTAGGCATGTACAGATCGCTTCGTGGACCCCAAAATATCGAATTTTCGGGTGTTTTGAGCCTAAATTTGAGATATAAACGGGTACAGAAGATGCATGCACATATCGACTTTTGGGAACCTAAAAGATCGATTTTCAGTATGTTTTGGGCCTGTATTTTGAAAATACTCTAACACTGAGTAGGCATGTACAGATCGCTTCTGGGACCCCAAAATATCGAATTCTCGGGTGTTTTGGGCCTTAATTTGAGATATCGACTTTTGGCACCAAAAATATCGATTTTTAGCATGTTTTTGGCCTATATTTGGAAAATATTCTAGCAATGAGTAGGTATGTACAGATCGTTTCTTGGACCCCCAAATATTGAATTTTCGGGTGTTTTGAGCTTGAATTTAGGATATAAACGGGTACAGAAGATGCATGCGCATATTGACTTTGGGCACCTAAAATATCGATTTTCAGCATGTTTTGGGCCTGTATTTTGAAAATACTCAAACACAATGGAGGCATGTACAGATCGCTTCTGGGAACACAAAATATCGAATTTTTGGGTGTTTTGAGCCTGAATTTGAGATATATACGGGTACTGAAGATGCATCCACATATTGACTTTTGGCACCTAAAATATCAACATTTTAGCATGTTTTAGGCCTGTATTTTGAAAATACTCTAACACGGAGTAGGCATGTACAGATCGCTTCTGGGACCCCAAAATATCGAATTTTCGGGTGTTTTGGGCCTTAATTTGAGATATCGACTTTGGGCACCTAAAATATCGATTTTTAGCATGTTTTGGGCCTGTATTTTGAAAATACTCTAACACGAAGTAGGCATGTACAGATCGCTTCTGGGACTCCAAAGTATCGATTTTTCGGGTGTTTTGAGCCTAAATTTGAGATATAAACGGGTACAGAAGATGCATGCACATATCGACTTTTGGGCACCTAAAAGATCGATTTTCAGTATGTTTTGGGCCTGTACTTTGAAAATACTCTAACACGGAGTAGGCATGTACAGATCGCTTCTGGGACCCCAAAATATCGAATTTTCGGGTGTTTTGGGCCTGAATTTGAGATATCAACTTTAGGCACCTAAAATATCGATTTTTAGCATGTTTTGGGCCTATATTTTGAAAATATTCTAGCATGGAGTAGGCATGTACAGATCGCTTCTGGGACCCCAAAATATCGAATTTTCGTTAGTTTTGAGCCTGAATTTGAGATATAAACGGGTACAGAAAATGCATGCACATATTGACTTTGGGCACCTAAAATATCAAAATTCAGCATGTTTTGGGCCTGTAGTTTGAAAATACTCTAACACGGAGTAGGCATGTACAGATCGCTTCTTGGGCACAAAAATATCGAATTTTCGGATGTTTTGAGCCTGAATTTGAAATATAAACAGGTACTGAAGATGCATACACATATCGACTTTTGGGCACCTAAAATATCGATTTTGAGCATGTTTTGGCTCTGTATCTTGAAAACATTCTAACTAGGAGTAAGCATGTACAGATCGCTTCTATTACCCAAAAATACCGAATTTTCGGGTGTTTTGAGCCAGAATTTGAGATATAAACGGGTACAGAAGATGCATGCACATATCGACTTTTTGGCACCTAAAAGATTGATTTTCAGTATGTTTTTGGCCTGTATTTTGAAAATACTCTAACACGGAGTACGCATGTACAGTTCGCTTCTGGAACCCCAAAATATCGAATTTTCGGGTGTTTTGGGTCTGAATTTGAAATATCGACTTTGGGCACCTAAAATATCGATTTTTAGTATGTTTTGGGCCTAAATTTTTTGAAAATATTCTAGCAATGAGTAGGCATGTACAGATCACTTATGGGACCCCAAAATATCGAATTTTCGGGTGTTTTGAACCTGAATTTGAGATATAAACGGGTACAGATTATGCATGCACATATTGACTTTGGACACTTAAAATATCGATTTTTAGCATGTTTTGGGCCTATATTTTGAAAACATTCTAGGACTGAGTAGGCATGTACAGATCGCTTCTGGGACCCCAAAATATCGAATTGTCGGGTGTTTTGAGCCTGAATTTGAGATATAAACAGGTACAGAAGATGCATGCACATATCGAATTTGGGCACCTAAAATATCGATTTTGAGCATGTTTTGGGTCTGTATCTTTAAAACATTCTTACTAGGAGTAAACATGTACAGATCGCTTCTAGGACCCAAAAATATTGAATTTTCGGGTGTTTTGAGGTTGAATTTGGGATATAAACGGGTGCAGAAGATGCATACATATATTGACTTTGGGCACCTAAAATATCGATTTTCAGCATGTTTTGGGCCTGTATCTGAGTAGGCATGTACAACTCGCTTCTGGGACCCCAAAATATCGAATTTTCGGGTGTTTGGAGCGTGAATTTGAGACATAAAATGGTACAGATGATGCATGCACATATCGACTTTTGGGCACCTAATATATCGATTTTCTGTATGTTTTGGGCCTGTATATTGAAAATACTCTAACACGGAGTACTCATGTACAGTTTGCTTCTGGGACCCCAAAATATCGAATTTTCGTGTGTTTTGGGCCTGAATTTGAGATATTGACTTTGGGCACCTTAAATATCGATTTTTAGCATGTTTTGGGCCTATATTTTGAGAATATTCTAGCACTAAGTAGGCATGTACAGATCACTTCTGGGACCCCAAAATATCGATTTCTCGGGTGTTTTGAGCCTGAGTTTGAGATATAAACGGGTACAGAATATGCATGCACATATCGACTTTGGACACTTATAATATCGATTTTTAGCATGTTTTGAGCCTGTAGTTTGAAAATACTTTAACACAGAGTCGGCATGTACAGATCGCTTCTGGGACCCAAAAATATCGAATTTTCGGATGTTGTGAGCCTGAATTTGAGATATAAACAGGTACTGAAGATGCATGCACATATCGTCTTTTGGGCACCTAAAATATCGATTTTGAGCATGTTTTAGGTCTGTATCTTGAAAACATTCTAACTAGGAGTAGGCATGTACATATCGCTTCTATTACCCAAAAATACCAAATTTTCGGGTGTTTCGAGCCTGAATTTGAGATATAAACGGGTACAGAAGATGCATGCAAATATCGACTTTGGACACTTAAAATATCGATTTTTAGCATGTTTTGAGCCTATATTTTGAAAACATTCTAGCACTGAGTAGGCATGTACAGATCGCTTCTGGCACCCAAAAATATCGAATTTATGGGTGTTTTGAGGTTGATTTTGAGATATAAACGAGTGCAGAAGATGCATACACATATTGACTTTGGACACCTAAAATATCGATTTTCAGCATGTTTTGGGCCTGTATCTGAGTAGGCATGTACAGATCGCTTCTGGAACACCAAAATATCAAATTTTCGGGTGTTTGGAGCCTAAATTTGAGATATAAACGGGTACAGAAGATGCATGCACATATCGACTTTTGGGCACCTAAAAGATTGATTTTCAGTATGTTTTGGGCCTATATTTTGAAAATATTCTAGCACTGAATAGGCATGTACAGATCGCATCTGGGACCCAAAAATATCGAATTTTCGGGTGTTTTGAGGTTGAATTTGGGCTATAAACGGGTGCAGAAGATGTATACACATATTGACTTTGGTCACCTAAAATATCGATTTTCAGAATGCTTTGGGCCTGTATTTTGAAAATACTTTATCACGGTGTAGGCAAGTACAGATCGCTTCTGGGACCCCAAAATATCGAATTTTCGTGAGTTTTGGGCCTGAATTTGAGATATCGACTTTGTGCATCTAAAATATCGATTTTTAGCATGTTTTGGGCCTATATTTTGTGAATATTCTAGCACTAAGTAGGCATGTACAGATCACTTCTGGGACCCCAAAATATCGATTTTTCGGGTGTTTTTGAGCCTGAATTTGAGATATAAACGGGTACAGAATATGCATGCACAAATCGACTTTGGACACTTAAAATATCGATTTTTAGCATGTTTTGAGCCGATATTTTGAAAACATTCTAGCACTGAGTAGGCATGTACAGATAGCTTCTGGGACCCCAAAATATCGAATGTTCGGGTGTTTTGAAGTTGAATTTGGGATATAAACGGGTGCAGAAGATGCATACACATATTGACTTTGGTCAACTAAAATATCGATTTTCAGAATGCTTTGGGCCTGTATTTTGAAAATACTCTAACACGGTGTAGGCAAGTACAGATCGCTTCTGGGACCCCAAAATATCGGATTTTCGGGTGTTTTGGGCCTGAATTTGAGATATCGACTTTGGGCACCTAAAATATCTATTTCTAGCATGTTTTGGGCCTATATTTTGAGAATATTCTAGCACTAAGTAGGCATGTACAGATCACTTCTGGAACCCCAAAATATCGAATTTTCGGGTGTTTTGAGCCTGAATTTGATATATAAACGGGTACTGAAGATGCATGCACATATCGACTTTTGGGCACCTAAAATATCGATTTTCAGCATGTTTTGGGCTTGTATTTTGAAAATACTCTAACACGGAGTAGGCATGTACAGATCGCTTCTGGGACCTCAAAATATCGAATTTTCGGGTGTTTTCAGCCTGAATTTGAGATATAAATGGGTACAGAAGATGCATGCACATATCGACTTTTGGGCACCTAAAAGATCGATTTTCAGTATGTTTTGGGCCTGTATTTTGAAAATACTCTAATATGGAGTAAGCATGTACATATCGCTTCTAGGACCCAAAAATACCGAATTTTCGAGTGTTTTGAGCCTGAAATTAAGATATAAACGGGTACAAAAGTACGACTTTGGACACTAAAAATATCGATTTTTAGCATGTTTTGAGCCTATATTTAAAAAAAAATTCTAGCACTGAGTAGGCATGTACAGATCGCTTCGGGGACCGTAAAATATCGAATTTTAGGGTGTTTTGAGGTTGAATTTGAGATATAAACGGGTACGGAAGATGCAGGCACATATCGACTTTTGGGCACTTAAAATATCGATTTTTAAGTATGTTTTGGGTCTGTATCTTGAAAACATTCTAACTAGGAGTAGGCATGTAATGATCGCTTCTAGGACCCAGAAATACCGAATTTTCGGGTGTTTTGATCCTGAATTTGAGATATAAACGGGTACAGAAGATGCATGCACATATCGACTTTGGACACTTAAAATATCGATTTTTAGCATGTTTTGAGCCTATATTTAAAAAATACTCTAACACGGAGTAAGCATGTACATATCGCTTCTGGGACTCCAAAATATCGAATTTTCGGGTGTTTTGAGCCTGAATTTGAGATATAAACGGGTACAGAAGATGCATGCACATATTGACTTTGGACACTTAAAATATCGATTTTGTGCATGTTTTGGGTCTATATTTTGAAAATATTCTAGCACTGAGTAGGCATGTACAGATCGCTTCTGGGACCCCAAAATATCGAATTTTCGGGTGTTTTGAACCTGAATTTAAGATATAAACGAGTACAGAAATTGTATGCACATATCGACTTTGAACACTTAAAATATCGATATTTAGCATGTTTTGAGCCTATATTTTGAAAACATTCTAGCACTGAGTAGGCATGTACAGATCGCTTCTGGGATCTCAAAATATCGAATTTGCGGGTGTTTTGAGCCTGAATTTGAGATATAAACGGGTTCTGAAGATGCATGCACATATCGACTTGTGGGCACCTAAAATATCGATTTTGAGCATATTTTGGGTCTGTATCTTGAAAACATTCTAACTAGGAGTAGGCATGTACATATCGCTTCTAGGACCCAAAAATACCGAATTTTCGGGTGATTTGAGCCTGAATTTAAGATATAAACGGGTACAGAAGATCGACTTTGGACACTAAAAATATCGATTTTTAGCTTGTTTTGAGCCTATATTTTGAAAACATTCTAGCACTGAGTAGGCATGTACAGATCGCTTCTGGGACCGAAAAATATCGAATTTTCGGGTGTTTTGGGGTTGAATTTGAGATATAAACGGTTGCAGAAGATGCATACATATATTGACTTTGGGCACCTAAAATATCGATTTTCAGCATGTTTTGGGCCTGTATCTGAATAGGCATGTACAGATCGCTTCTGGGACCCCAAAATATCGAATTTCCGGGTGTTTGGAACCTGAATTTGAGATTTAAACGGGTACAGAAGATGCATGCACATATCGACTTTTGGGCACCTAAAAGATCGATTTTCAGTATGTTTTGGGCCTGTATTTTGAAAATACTCTAACACGGATTAGGCATGTACAGATCGCTTCTGGGACCCCAAAATAACGAATTTTCGGGTGTTTTGGGCCTGAATTTGAGATATCGACTTTGGGCACCTAAAATATCGATTTTTAGCATGTTTTGGGCCTATATTTTGAAAATATTCTAGCACTGAGTAGGCATGTACAGATCGCTTTTGGGACCCCAAAATATCAAATTTTCGGGTGTTTTGAGCCTGAATTTGAGATATAAACGGGTACTGAAGATGCATGAACATATAAACTTTTGGGCACCTAAAATATCGATTTTGAGCATGTTTTGAGCCTATATTTTGAAAACATTCTAGCCCTGAGTAGGCATGTACAGATCGCTTCTGGGACCCAAAAATATCGAATTTTCGGGTGTTTTGGGGTTGAATTTGGGATATAAACGGTTGCAGAAGATGCATACACATATCGAATTTGGGCACCTAAAATGTCGATTTTCAGCATGTTTTGGGCCTGTATCTGAGTAGGCATGTACAGATCGCTTCGGGGACCCCAAAATATCGAATTTCCGGGTGTTAGGAACCTGAATTTGAGATATTAACGGAAACAGAAGATGCATGCACATATCGACTTTGGGCACCTAAAAGATCATTTTTCAGTATACAGTAATTTGGGCCTGTATTTTGAAAATACTCTAACACGGAGTAGGCATGTACAGATCGCTTCTAGGACCCAAAAATACCGAATTTTCGAGTGTTTTGAGCCTGAATTTAAGATATAAACGGGTACAAAAGTACGACTTTGGACACTAAAAATATCGATTTTTAGCATGTTTTGAGCCTATATTTTTTAAAAAATTCTAGCACTGAGTAGTCATGTACAGATCGCTTCTGGGACCCAAAAATATCGAATTTTAGGGTGTTTTGAGGTTGAATTTGAGATATAAACGGGTACAGATTATGCATGCACATATTGACTTTGGACACTTAAAATATCGATTTTTAGCATGTTTTGGGCCTATATTTTGAAAACATTCTAGGACTGAGTAGGCATGTACAGATCGCTTCTGGGACCCCAAAATATCGAATTGTCGGGTGCTTTGAGCCTGAATTTGAGATATAAACAGGTACAGAAGATGCATGCACATATCGAATTTGGGCACCTAAAATATCGATTTTGAGCATGTTTTGGGTCTGTATCTTTAAAACATTCTTACTAGGAGTAAACATGTACAGATCGCTTCTAGGACCCAAAAATATTGAATTTTCGGGTGTTTTGAGGTTGAATTTGGGATATAAACGGGTGCAGAAGATGCATACATATATTGACTTTGGGCACCTAAAATATCGATTTTCAGCATGTTTTGGGCCTGTATCTGAGTAGGCATGTACAACTCGCTTCTGGGACCCCAAAATATCGAATTTTCGGGTGTTTTGGAGCCTGAATTTGAGACATAAAATGGTACAGATGATGCATGCACATATCGACTTTTGGGCACCTAAAATATCGATTTTCTGTATGTTTTGGGCCTGTATATTGAAAATACTCTAACACGGAGTACTCATGTACAGTTTGCTTCTGGGACCCCAAAATATCGAATTTTCGTGTGTTTTGGGCCTGAATTTGAGATAGTGACTTTGGGCACCTTAAATATCGATTTTTAGCATGTTTTGGGCCTATATTTTGAGAATATTCTAGCACTAAGTAGGCATGTACAGATCACTTCTGGGACCCCAAAATATCGATTTCTCGGGTGTTTTGAGCCTGAGTTTGAGATATAAACGGGTACAGAATATGCATGCACATATCGACTTTGGACACTTATAATATCGATTTTTAGCATGTTTTGAGCCTGTAGTTTGAAAATACTTTAACACAGAGTAGGCATGTACAGATCGCTTCTGGGACCCAAAAATATCGAATTTTCGGATGTTGTGATCCTGAATTTGAGATATAAACAGGTACTGAAGATGCATGCACATATCGTCTTTTGGGCACCTAAAATATCGATTTTGAGCATGTTTTAGGTCTGTATCTTGAAAACATTCTAACTAGGAGTAGGCATGTACATATCACTTCTATTACCCAAAAATACCAAATTTTCGGGTGTTTCGAGCCTGAATTTGAGATATAAACGGGTACAGAAGATGCATGCACATATCGACTTTGGACACTTAAAATATCGATTTTTGGCATGTTTTGAGCCTATATTTTGAAAACATTCTAGCACTGAGTAGGCATGTAGAGATCGCTTCTGGCACCCAAAAATATCGAATTTATGGGTGTTTTGAGGTTGATTTTGAGATATAAACGAGTGCAGAAGATGCATACACATATTGACTTTGGACACCTAAAATATCGATTTTCAGCATGTTTTGGGCCTGTATCTGAGTAGGCATGTACAGATCGCTTCTGGAACCCCAAAATATCAAATTTTCGGGTGTTTGGAGCCTGAATTTGAGATATAAACGGGTACAGAAGATGAATGCACATATCGACTTTTGGGCACCTAAAAGATTGATTTTTAGTATGTTTTGGGCCTATATTTTGAAAATATTCTAGCACTGAATAGGCATGTACAGATCGCTTCTGGGACCCCAAAATATCGAATTTTCGGGTGTTTTGAGGTTGAATTTGGGCTATAAACGGGTGCAGAAGATGTATACACATATTGACTTTGGTCACCTAAAATATCGATTTTCAGAATGCTTTGGGCCTGTATTTTGAAAATACTTTATCACGGTGTAGGCAAGTACAGATCGCTTCTGGGACCCCAAAATATCGAATTTTCGTGAGTTTTGGGCCTGAATTTGAGATATCGACTTTGTGCACCTAAAATATCGATTTTTAGCATGTTTTGAGCCTATATTTTGTGAATATTCTAGCACTAAGTAGGCATGTACAGATCACTTCTGGGACCCCAAAATATCGATTTTTCGGGTGTTTTTGAGCCTGAATTTGAGATATAAACGGGTACAGAATATGCATGCACATATCGACTTTGGACACTTAAAATATCGATTTTTAGCATGTTTTGAGCCGATATTTTGAAAACATTCTAGCACTGAGTAGGCATGTACAGATAGCTTCTGGGACCCCAAAATATCGAATGTTCGGGTGTTTTGAAGTTGAATTTGGGATATAAACGGGTGCAGAAGATGCATACACATATTGACTTTGGTCAACTAAAATATCGATTTTCAGAATGCTTTGGGCCTGTATTTTGAAAATACTCTAACACGGTGTAGGCAAGTACAGATCGCTTCTGGGACCCCAAAATATCGGATTTTCGGGTGTTTTGGGCCTGAATTTGAGATATCGACTTTGGGCACCTAAAATATCTATTTCTAGCATGTTTTGGGCCTATATTTTGAGAATATTCTAGCACTAAGTAGGCATGTACAGATCACTTCTGGAACCCCAAAATATCGAATTTTCGGGTGTTTTGAGCCTGAATTTGATATATAAACGGGTACTGAAGATGCATGCACATATCGACTTTTGGGCACCTAAAATATCGATTTTCAGCATGTTTTGGGCTTGTATTTTGAAAATACTCTAACACGGAGTAGGCATGTACAGATCGCTTCTGGGACCTCAAAATATCGAATTTTCGGGTGTTTTCAGCCTGAATTTGAGATATAAACGGGTACAGAAGATGCATGCACATATCGACTTTTGGGCACCTAAAAGATCGATTTTCAGTATGTTTTGGGCCTGTATTTTGAAAATACTCTAATATGGAGTAAGCATGTACAGATCGCTTCTGGGACCCCAAAATATCGAATTTTCGGGTGTTTTGGGCCTGAATTTGAGATATCGACTTGGGGCACCTAAAATATCGATTTTCAGCATGTTTTGGGACTATATTTTGAAAATATTCTAGCAGTGAGTAGGCATGTACAGATCGCTTTTGGGACCCCAAAATATTGAATTTTCGGGTGTTTTGACCCTGAATTTGATATATAAACGGGTACTGAAGATGCATGCACATATCAACTTTGGGCACCTAATATATCGATTCTGAGCATGTTTTGGGTCTGTATCTTAAAAACATTCTAACTAGGAGTAGGCATGTACATATCGCTTCTAGGACCCAAAAATACCGAATTTTCGAGTGTTTTGAGCCTGAATTTAAGATATAAACGGGTACAAAAGTACGACTTTGGACACTAAAAATATCGATTTTTAGCATGTTTTGAGCCTATATTTAAAAAAAAATTCTAGCACTGAGTAGGCATGTACAGATCGCTTCGGGGACCGTAAAATATCGAATTTTAGGGTGTTTTGAGGTTGAATTTGAGATATAAACGGGTACGGAAGATGCAGGCACATATCGACTTTTGGGCACTTAAAATATCGATTTTTAAGTATGTTTTGGGTCTGTATCTTGAAAACATTCTAACTAGGAGTAGGCATGTAATGATCGCTTCTAGGACCCCGAAATATCGAATTTTCAAGTGTTTTGAGCCTGAATTTAAGATATAAACGAGTACAGAAGATGTATGCACATATCGACTTTGAACACTTAAAATATCGATATTTAGCATGTTTTGAGCCTATATTTTGAAAACATTCTAGCACTGAGTAGGCATGTTCAGATCGCTTCTGGGATCTCAAAATATCGAATTTGCGGGTGTTTTGAGCCTGAATTTGAGATATAAACGGGTTCTGAAGATGCATGCACATATCGACTTGTGGGCACCTAAAATATCGATTTTGAGCATATTTTGGGTCTGTATCTTGAAAACATTCTAACTAGGAGTAGGCATGTACATATCGCTTCTAGGACCCAAAAATACCGAATTTTCGGGTGATTTGAGCCTGAATTTAAGATATAAACGGGTACAGAAGATCGACTTTGGACACTAAATATATCGATTTTTAGCTTGTTTTGAGCCTATATTTTGAAAATATTCTAGCACTGAGTAGGCATGTACTGATCGCTTCTAGGACACCGAAATACGGAATTTTCGGGTGTTTTGATCCTGAATTTGAGATATAAACGGGTACAGAAGATGCATGCACATATCGACTTTGGACACTTAAAATATCGATTTTTAGCATGTTTTGAGCATATATTTTGAAAATACTCTAACACGGAGTAAGCATGTACATATCGCTTCTGGGACTCCAAAATATCGAATTTTCGGGTGTTTTGAGCCTGAATTTGAGATATAAACGGGTACAGAAGATGCATGCACATATTGACTTTGGGCACCTAAAATATCGATTTTCAGCATGTTTTTGGCCTGTATCTGAATAGGCCAGTACAGATCGCTTTTGGGACCCCAAAATATTGAATTTTCGGGTGTTTTGACCCTGAATTTGATATATGAACGGGTACTGAAGATGCATGCACATATCAACTTTGGGCACCTAAAATATCGATTTTGAGCATATTTTGGTTCTGTATCATGAAAACATTCTAACTAGGAGTAGGCATGTACATATCGCTTCTAGGACCCAAAAATACCGAATTTTCGAGTGTTTTGAGCCTGAATTTAAGATATAAACGGGTACAAAAGTACGACTTTGGACACTAAAAATATCGATTTTTAGCATGTTTTGAGCCTATTTTTTTTAAAAAATTCTAGCACTGAGTAGTCATGTACAGATCGCTTCTGGGACCCAAAAATATCGAATTTTAGGGTGTTTTGAGGTTGAATTTGAGATATAAACGGGTACAGAAGATGCATGCACATATCGACTTTTGGGCACCTAAAAGATCGATTTTCAGTATGTTTTGGGCCTGTATTTTGAAAATACTCGAACACGGAGTAGGCATGTACAGATCACTTCTTGGACACCAAAATATCGAATTTTCGGGTGTTTTGGGCCTGAATTTGAGATATCAACTTTAGGCACCTAAAATATCGATATTTAGCATGTTTTAGACCTATAATTTGAAAATATTCTAGCAATGAGTAGATATGTACAGATCGCTTCTGGGACCCTAAAATATCGAATTTTCGGGTGTTTTGGGCCTTAATTTGAGATATCGACTTTGGGCACCTAAAATATCGATTTTTAGCATGTTTTGGGCCTTTATTTTGAAAATACTCTAACACGAAGTAGGCATGTACAGATCGCTTCTGGGACCCCAAAATATGGAATTTTCGGGTGTTTTGAGCCTAAATTAGTGCATTTGTCGCGGCTTCTAGCCGCTTAAATTGTATTTATTGGTTTTGAAACCAGCACAGCTGTTTGCTATAGAATAGGCCCCTTCATAAGCCCAGGCCCCGTATAGGCATAATCTGGGTTGGAAGGGTCAATTCCGTGACGTTCATCAGAAGTAAATAAAATTCAAATCTGGCGCTGTACTGATAGTGGAGCCACCTGGTGGTGGTGAGGTGAGGTATTAAGCCCCTCCTCCGCTGAATACCGCTCGCCCACTCCAATGAGAAAGAAGTGAGTGCCTGCCGCATCAGGAGGTGGGTGGGACAGTAGAAGCTGTGCTGGTTTCACAACCAATAAATACAATTTAAGCGGCTAGAAGCCGCGACAAATGCACTATTATTGGTATAGTGAAACCAGCACAGCTGTTTGCTATGCATGCGATGCGGTAGGTGGGAGGTGAGGTGGAGGCAATCACGTGCTAGTTAAGAGTGGTTGAGAGCGGAGGGCAGGAAAGATAACCGAGCCCGGTGAGGCAGCAGCTAACGCCCCTCCCGACACTGGCTAGGTGAATAGCCGTGGTGGGGGAGAAGTAGCTTATACCATATAACCGTAGACCATTCTGTTATAGACCAGAATTGTTACACATAAAGTCTTTATAGGTAGACTCGAGGGTTCGGGCCTAGGAGAGGAGGGGGGGAGGTGCCCATGGCAACCCCCCCCCCCCCCTTATTCAAGTCTTCTGAGTTAGGGCTATGGCCCTCGCTCAGGTAATGTGATCCCGAGGGGATGAAGGAGGACACTAGGATCCAGATATCCTGTGTAATAATATCTCCTGTCACTCATCGTAGTAAAGTAATTGTTTGGAAAATAAATACACAAGAATTCCGTAACAATGTAATTTATTTTAGTCTCTCTTTCACCATATGTACATGTAAAGAATGGGGATGAGTATGAAGCTGTACAAGATGTGGATGAGGTATGGGATGATGTGACGGGACTTAAATCACCCGACCTTTTCTCTTCGGGCGGCCCCTCCCCCCCAAGTGTCTCCCGCGGGGACCCTGGGGAATAGAAGGTGGAGTACCCATAGCCACACAGGGGGTAGGGGAGAGCGAGTGGAACAGGTACCTCGTCCTGAAGGAGGAAGTGGACGCCCAGCCCCCCAAATCCCTGACCCTCTCCACCGAGTGAGTCCTGAGGAAGGCGAGGGAGGCGGCCACGCCCCTAACGCTGTGAGCCCTCGGGGCGTGTCCGGGATCCCCGTTCTCTATCACTCGGCAGAGAAGGCGAGCGATTGACCTAGGGAAGAGAGGGTTACCGGACCTAGAGTTGTAGAAGAGGTGGTCCGGAGAAGCCCCTCTCGTCGCCTCCACGTATGCAACAAAGGCGTGGACTGGGCAGAGGGGGTGGAAATTTCCATCCCTCAGGAACGAGGGTACTGCGAGAGGGCCAATTCTGTCGTCAGCCTGCTCGTTCTTAGCTAGAAAAGCAGGAGAGGGGGAAATGGTTAAGGAAGTAAGGTTAGGGGTTACTGAAGAAAAGGCTGTGTGACGGGTCAGGGCTGCCAACTGAGAAGCCCTGTAACCTGTAGCTAAGGCGAGCAGGAAGAGAGCTTTCTGGAGGAGGTGACAAACCTCCAGAGGGACCCCCTCGAAGGTCAGGTAGGAAAGGACACGATGAAGGGACCAGGAGGGTGTCTGGGCCCGGTGAGGTGCGGTCCCCGCCCGAATCCCCATCCTCAGGAGAGAGAGAGGCCTCTCCGAAACCTTAATGTTAAAACCCAGGAGGAGGGGATCAGACAGGGCTGCGTGATGCGCAAGCACCATCGCCGGGGCCCTGTTGGTGGAATCGGCGAGCCACGTGAGGAATTCCAGGACTGTGTCCTCCGAGATGACCCTGGAGGGGTGTCTTCGCAAGAAGTCCTGGAATCTTTTCCAGCACGATTCGTATTGTCGCACCGAAGACTGACGATGAGCCCTCAACATCTTGTCCACTGTCTCCTTAGTGAACCTTTTGCTGAGGACTCCCCGTAGAAACTCCAAGCGTGTAGTTTCAGTGACGCTTGGAGTGGTGCAGACAGGGTGCTGGAGAGGCACGCCGATCCCAACTGAAGGGGATGAGGGCACCACCGGGACAACTCTCCGAACCACGGCTGTGCTGGCCAGAGGGGGGCTATGAGGAGAACCCTCCCCCTGAAAGTGCGCAGCTTGAGGATCGCCTTCAGGAGGACTGAAGTGGCTGGGGGTGGGAAGAGGTAGAGATGACCCCACCTGTTCCAGTCCTCCGTGAAGGCGTCCGGGCCTCCCGCCTCTGTTCTGGATGAGAAAGTCAGGAACAGAGGGAGTAGGGCCGTGGATGGGGAGGCGAATAGGTCCACCTCCGGTGTCCCGTAGCGAAGGCAGAGAGACTCGAACACAAGGGGACGCAGTTGCCACTCGACTGACGTCCCCCTGAACCTGGATAGGGTGTCCGCCCAATCGTTTTCCCGCCCTGGCACGTAGCGGGCCGAGAGGTGAATGTCCCTCTTGGCCGCTATTGCAAATATCTGTTCTGACAGGGACAGGAGAATTTCCGACCGTGCGGTGCCCTGTTTCTGTAGGCACTGCACGGCCGCAACGTTGTCCATATCGAAGCGGACGCCTATCCTGGCAAACTGAGGGTGTCTGTTGAGCCATTCCTTCGCTACCATCAACTCCCGGGCGTTGATGTGCAGTAGCCTTTCCCCTTCCTTCCATCCCCCGCACCGTTGATGTCCCAGGCAAGACTGGTATCCCCAGCCTACGTCCGATGCGTCTGTCGCCACCGTGATCCCCGGGGGAGGGAACACCCAGGGGACCCGCTGACGCAGGGCACCGGGACGTAGCCAGGGGCGAAGGAGGCGGTGGAGAGAGGGGGACACTTGCCTGGGAAGGTCCCTGTGTGCGGGGGACAGGTGGAGGTTTACCTCCCGCGTCAGCCTCCTGTGTTTCAATCGTCCCAGGGGCATTGCAGGGGCCGCGAAATTTAGGGACCCGAGCAATGACTCCCACTGGCGGCGAGAGAAAGTACGGGAAAATGCGCCTGGCGGACGTGGCGGAGGGTCCGGCGGGCGTTGTCTGGAGCGAGAGAGAGGGTGGCCGAAAGAGAGTCCCACTCTATTCCTAGCCAACACAGCTTGCGAGTGGGGGTGAGAGAGGACTTGGGGATGTTCAACAGGAACCCCATTTCCTCTAGCACTCCCCTCGCTACCCGGACGTTGTTTGCTACCTGCTCCTTGGAAGGGGCGTGAAGCAACCAATCGTCCATGTACATGAGGGTGGGGACACCCGCCTCTGCCAGACGGGATGCCACCACCCTCACGAGTTTTGTGAAGACTCGCGGAGCTTGAGAAAGACCGAAAGGGAGCCTGGTAAACTGGAACGTCTCGGTCCCCACCTGGAAGGCCAGAAAGCGGCGAAACCTGGGGTGGATCGGGACGTGCCAGTACGCATCCTTGAGATCCAGGGATGCTAACCAGTCTCCCTTCCTCAGAACTGTGCGGACCTGAGCAACCGAAACCATCCTGAAATGTAACGTTTTCACGAATTTGTTTAGCTTGCTCAGGTCCATCACCAATCTCGTTTTTCCCTGGTCCTTTTTGGGGACCGTGAATAAACGAGAAAGAAAGACCCTTCCCGTCGCCCGCTCCACTACCCCTTTTTCCCGCATTTCTAACACATGCGGGATGACCGAAAGTGACACTTTGGTTGAGGCAGGAGGTAGACGTAGTGGCTGTAACGGGAGAAGACAGGTGTCAGTGAGAGTACCGTTAATCCTAATCCCCCGGGGCCCGAGGGACCCGGGGGTGGTTGGGGGGTGAATGACAGGAGAGGCAGAGATTTTGACCGCAAGGGAAAATCTGATTTTGACCTAACGGTAGCCCAAGGACGGGATTAGGCATAATTCATATGTCAGAAAGTAAAGATGACAGTTACTCACCGGAACAGTAATCCAGGGCCATGACAGGCCCTGGCGAATTATCCTTGCTGCCCAGCCGTGGGTGGGCCAGGCTGCTGACCACCCTGTGAGGCAGCCCAGAGTGGGACCCTCAAGTGGCACGGTCCTTCTGGGCGGGATGGTTGAAGGAGGACTTGGGCTTCGAGTAGGACTTGGAGCCCTGTCCCCTTCCTCGAAACGGCTGCTGGCCCCTCTGGGAGGGCCTGTTGTGTGCTCTCGGGGGAGTGGGATAGGAGGGCCTCGGTAGCCTGGAGGGCTGGGAGGGCCTCCGGGGCTGGTAGGCTGGTCTGGCTGGCTGTGGGGCACGTGGCCTATGGACAAACAGAATGATTAGGAACCAAAGTAGACCCGAAAATCCTTTCATTTCACCCCCGTGACAACTCGGGTAAGACGAACACGAGAGGTACTTACTTGGAGGTGGAGGGTTTTGGTAAATTGATTACCGCTGGGAGGGAGGCGAAGATCGTGTCTGTCGCCGGTTGGTCAAAGAGCGCGGGGGACAAGGGGGCAGCTCGCACCACTCCCCTCTGTGCCATCTCCGGCGCAGATTTAGCCGCCGCCTGGCGGGCTGCCAGTCTCGCCTCGGCGAACGCCTTCGCCTCCTCCCGCATGAAGTGGGTCGCCATCGCCGCCACGCCCTCCATCACGGTGGCCATGGAAGAGAGGGTGTCACTGTAAGGGGTAAACAAGGAAAAAACCGAGCGAACCCGGGGATAAGTACCCGGGAGTAACAGAGAGACCCTCTACCCAGTATCCCTAAAAAACATGACACACGAGTAAGGTACTCACGCTAGCTGTACACCCGACATCTCGTGGTAGGAGTTGGTTAGGGCGTTGAGGCAGTCCCTAATCAACGAGGCGGCTGCTCCCGTGGAGATGGTGTGGGCCAACTCTAGACGGGTAGCAGACTCCGCCTGTCGCAACTTGCCATCGGGCTCCTTCAGCTGATAGGGGACCGGGGGCTCCTTCTCCGTCTTCCACAGGCACTCCCTCAAGCCCGGGGGGGCCCGGGAATGAGGGAGGATGACGGGGAAAGACGGAGGAGGGGGCTTCCTCGGCGCGTTGTTTCTCTGGTGGTCCAGGGACTTAAGGAGAAGGGCTGGAATGTCCAGGTCCCCTTCGCCCTTATCCCCCGGGAAGTACGCGTCCGGGGAAAGGAGGAGAGCCGTGTTACCGTGGGAGCGGTCGATCCTCCAAGCCCCGGACAAGTGTAGCTGGCTGTACTCCACCAGAAAACCCATCGCGTCCAGGGTCGCCGCAGAGGACACCCTAGAAGAAGTGGGTACGGGCGCTGAGATAGGACGGACCTTGTAGAAGGGAATAGCCTCGCCCTTCTCATCCGCCCCCCACTTCACCACGACGTCATCCCTCCGGATCCACACGTCTGGTTGAGCCGTGTCCGGAGACCAAGCCACCAGTCTGCCCTCCTCCGAAGAGTGGGTCCAGGTAGGAGGGAGAAGAGACCAAGAGTAGGGAAGGTATCCGTCTCCCGAAGGAGGGGGTGACGGGGACGGAGGTGCGGAGGTAACCAACTCCTCAGCTACGTCCCCCGATGGAGACTCGAGCCCCGGGGAAACGGGAGGCACGAAAAGGACTCCCACATCCCCGGGAGGACTCGCGCCCTCGACGGGAGCAGCAGCGGGAGGCGGGGGAACAGGAGCGGGTTCCGTAGCGACAGCCGGAGGCTGCGCGACGGAAGCCCCAGGAAAAGCGTGAGGAATAAGGGCGTGGAAGATCTTAACTATCTTCCTCGACGTGGGGCTGTCCCCCCCCCGCTTACCCTTGCGGGATTTGCGGGCGGGCGAAGGAGAGCTCCCCGACGACGAAGAAGAGGAAGAGGACGACGAAGAAGAGGAGGAAGGAGAACGGCGACGAGCACGGGACTTCCTGGAGTGGCGGGACCTCTTAGCTGAACGCTTGCGTCCTCTAGAGAGGCCTGAGGAGCCAGCTCTAGCAGGAGGCGAAGCTAGGGGTTCCCTGCTGGGCCCTTGTACCGGTGAGGCAGTCGGGAGAACCAGCGCGACAGACTCGCTCGTTTCCCGGGGGGATAAGCCCCGAGAAGGAGTCGTAGTACCGCCTAGGGAAGGAGGCTCAATCTCTCGGGCCTCAGGAGGTTCTAGCCCCTGAGACTCCGAGAGACAGGAAGAAGGGTAACGGGTCCTGAATAAACCCAGGTCCGCTCCCAAAATCGGGTCCACCCACGCCAAAGAAGAACCGTCTCGTTTGTGGGCCATTCTCCTAGCCCTCGTCCACGCCATACGAAGAGAAGCAAGGGCAGGGAGCTTGGAGCGGGCAGAAGGGGAGGTAACCCGACACAACTCAGCCCAGGGGCGGCACACACCACACGCCAAAGGGTCGTAACCCAAGGGAGTGAAGCAGGGTGCGTGAGGTGAACAGTGCAGGTGTCCGTCAGGCGAGACCCGCACGGTACATCCTGAGGCAGCACAAAGGGCACGAGTAGGCTGGGGGAGAAAAGAATACACAAACATGGGTTAACACGTGCAAACACTGGAACACAGAAGACACGAAACCCATCCTCCCCGAAGGAAAAAAGCGCGGGACACGCCCGCTGAACCTGGGGACCAGGACACGATCCCCCACACTCGCGCAGCCGCCCAGGGAAAAAACCCGTAAAACCAAAACCGTCCGCCACATGGAGCGGGTAAATAAGGGCCCCCCGGACAGAAAGAACCAGAAGGAGGGGTAGGAGGGGACCCGATAGCCTGAGAAGAAACACTCCAGGCTGAAAATAATATAAAAACCCCAAAAATAAAATAAAAAACCCCCGCCCGTGAGAGGAAGAGAGAACCAGGGCACAATTCTCACTCCCCCTTACCGAGAGGGGACACATAATAATCGGGGAAGGCAAGAGGAAGGGTTGCAAAGACCCCATGTGCTCACCACGTGGGGCGGAGAAGTCCCACGTGGCGCCCACTAACCTCGCTAAAAAACCCCAGAAACCCCGATAAAATACACACGAAGCATGTACTAGTGGCAGGAGGGACAGTGAAAGGGGGGACAGACGGAGAAAAACTCCGAAAACAGGGGCTGAAAAGCCCCCTTCGCTTAACGAAAAGACTAAGTCCTAACGAAGAAAAAAAACCCCATAAACACCTAAAACCCTCCTAGAAAACACACATGAAACATCTGCAAAGCCGGCTAGCCACTAGAACACAAAAGAAAAAATTAGCAGGAACACGCGACACAATACCATAGCGTAGCAGCGAGGAGCGTAGATGTTGACTGAGACGTGTTCCGCGACAGAGTGGGCGAGCGGTATTCAGCGGAGGAGGGGCTTAATACCTCACCTCACCACCACCAGGTGGCTCCACTATCAGTACAGCGCCAGATTTGAATTTTATTTACTTCTGATGAACGTCACGGAATTGACCCTTCCAACCCAGATTATGCCTATACGGGGCCTGGGCTTGTGAAGGGGCCTATTCTATAGCAAACAGCTGTGCTGGTTTCACTATACCAATAATTGAGATATAAACTTTACAGAAAATGCATGCACATATCGACTTTTGGGCACCTAAAAGATCGATTTTCAGTATGTTTTGGGCCTGTGTTTTGAAAATACTCTAACACGGAGTGGGCATGTACAGATCGCTTCTGGGACCCCAAAATATCGAATTTTCGGGTGTATTGGGCCTTTATTTGAGTTATCGACTTTGGGCACCTAAAATATATTGTTTTAGCATGTTTTGGGCCTGTATCTTGAAAATACTCTAACACGAAGTAGGCATATACAGATCGCTTATGGGACCCCAAAATATCGAATTTTCGAGTGTTTTGAGCCTGAATTTGAGATATAAACGGGTACTGAAGATCCATGCAAATATCGACTTTTGGGCACCGAAAATATCGATTTCTAGCATGTTTTGGGTCTGTATTTTGAAAACATTATAACTAGGAGTAGTCATGTACAGATCGCTTCTAGGACCAATAAATACCGAATTTTCGGGTGCTTTGACCCTCAATTTGAGATATAAACGGGTACAGAAGATGCTTGCACATATCAACTTTGGGCACCTAAAATATCGATTTTGAGCATGTTTTGGGTCTGTATCTAGAAAACATTCTAACTAGGAGTAGGCATGTACAGATCGCTTCCAGGACCCAAAAATACCGAATTTTCGGGTGTTTCAGGCCTGAATTTGAGATATCGACTTTGGGCACCTAAAAGATCGATTTTCAGTATGTTTTGGGCCTGTATTTTGAAATTACTCGAACACGGAGTAGGCATGTACAGATCGCTTCTGGGACCCCAAAATATCGAATTTTCGGGTGTTTTGGGCCTTAATTTGAGATATCGACTTTGGGCACCTAAAATATCGATTTTTAGCATGTTTTGGGCCTGTATTTTGAAAATACTCTAACACGAAGTAGGCATGTACAGATCGCTTCTGGGACCCCAAAATATGGAATTTTCGGGTGTTTTGAGCCTAAATTTCTGATATAAACGGGTACAGAAAATGCATGCACATATCGACTTTTGGGCACCTAAAAAATCGATTTTCAGTATGTTTTGGGCCTGTATTTTGAAAATACTCGAACACGGAGTAGGCATGTACAGATCACTTCTTGGACACCAAAATATCGAATTTTCGGGTGTTTTGGGCCTGAATTTGAGATATCAACTTTATGCACCTAAAATATCGATATTTAGCATGTTTTGGACCTATAATTTGAAAATTTTCTAGCAATGAGTAGGTATGTACAGATCGCTTCTGGGACCCCAAAATATTGAATGTTCGGGTGTTTTGAGCCTGAATTTGAGATATAAACGGGTACAGAAGATTCATGCACGTATTGACTTTGGGCACCTAAAATATCGATTATCAGCATGTTTTGGGCCTGTATTTTTAAAATACTCTAACACGGAGTAGGCATGTACAGATCGCTTCAAGTACTCCAAAATATCGAATTTTCGGGAGATTTGAGCCTGAATTTGAGATATAAACGGGTCCAGAAATGCATGCTAATATCGACTTTTGGGCACCGAAAATATCGATTTTCAGTATGTTTTCGGCCTGTATTTTGAAAATACTCTAACACGGAGTAGGCATGTACAGATGGCTTCTGGGACCCCAAAATATCGAATTTTCGGGTGTTTTGGGCCTTTATTTGAGTTATCGACTTTGGGCACCTAAAATATATTGTTTTAGCATGTTATGGGCCTGTATTTTGAAAATACTCTAACACGAAGTAGGCATGTACAGATCGCTTCTAGGACCAAAAAATACCGAATTTTCGGGTGTTTTGACCCTCAATTTGAGATATAAACGGGTACAGAAGATGCATGCACATATCGACTTTGGACACTTAAAATATCGATTTTTAGCATGTTTTGAGCCTATGTTTTGAAAACACTCTAGCACTGAGTAGGCATGTACAAATCGCTTCTGGGACCTAAAAATATCGAATTTTCGGGTGTTTTGAGCCTGAATTTGGGATATAAACGGGTGCAGAAGATGCATACACATATTGACTTTGGGCACCAAAAATATCGATTTTCAGCATGTTTTTTGGCCTGTTTCTTATTAGGCATGTACAGATCGCTTCTGGGACCCCAAAATATCGAATTTTCGGGTGTTTTGAGCCTGAATTTGATATATCGACTTAGGGCACCTAAAATATCAATTTTTAGCACGTTTTGGGCCTATATTTTGAAAATATTCTAGCAATGAGTAGGCATGTACAGATCGCTTCTGGGACCCCAAAATATCGAATTTTCGGGTGTTTTGAGCCTAAATTTTAAATATAAACGGGTACATAAGATGAATGCACATATTGACTTTGGGCACCTAAAAGATCGATTTTCAGAATATTTTGGGCCTATATTTTGAAAATACTCTAACACTGATTAGGCATGTACAAATCGCTTCTGGGACCCCAAAATATCGAATTTTCGGGTGTTTTGAGGTTAAATTTGGGATATAAACAGGTGCAAAAGATGCATACACATTGAGTTTGGGCACCTAAAATATCTATTTTCAGCATGTTTTGGGCCTGTATCTGAGTAGGCATGTCCAGATCCCTTCTGGGACCCCAAAATATTGAATTTTCGGGTGTTTTGAGCCTGAATTTGAGATGTAAACGGGTACAGAAAATGCATGCACGTATTGACTTTGGGCACCTAAAATATCGATTTTCAGCATGTTTTGGGCCTTTATTTTGAAAATACTCTAACACGGAATAGGCATGTACAGATCGCTTCTGGGACCCCAAAATATCGAATTTTCGGTTGTTTTGAGCCTAAATTTGAGATATAAACGGGTACAGAAGATGCATGCACATATCGACTTTTGGGCACCTAAAAGATCGATTTTCAGTATGTTTTGGGCCTGTATTTTGAAAATACTCTAACACGGAGTGGGCATGTACAGATCGCTTCTGGGACCCCAAAATATCGAATTTTCGGGTGTTTTGGGCCTGAATTTGAGATATCGACTTTAGGCACCTAAAATATCGATATTTAGCATGTTTTGGTCCTATATTTTGAAAATATTCTAGCACTGAGTAGGCATGTACAGATCTCTTCTGGGACCCAAAAATATCAAATTTTCGGGTGTTTTGAGACTGAATTTGAGATATAAACGGGTACAGAAGATGCATGCACATATTGACTTTGGGCACCTAAAATATCGATTTTCAGGATGTTTTGGGCCTGTATTTTGAAAATACTCTAACACAGAGTAGGCATGTCCAGATCGCTTCAGGAACCCCAAAATATCGAAGTTTCGGGTGTTTTGAGCCTGAATTTGAGATATAAACGGGTACTGAAGATGCATGCACATATCGACTTTTGGGCACCGAAAATATCGATTTTGAGCATGTTTTGGGTCTGTATCTAGAAAACATTCTAACTAGGAGTAGGCATGTACAGATCGCTTCCAAGACCCAAAAATACCGAATTTTCGGGTGTTTTGAGCCTGAATTTGAGATATAAACAGGTACAGAAGATGCATGCACATATCGACTTTGGACACTTAAAATATCGATTTTTAGCATGTTTTGAGCCCATATTTTGAAAACATTCTAGCACTGAGTAGGCTCGTACATATCGCTTCTAGAACCAAAAATATCGAATTTTCGGGTGTTTTGAGGTTGAATTTGAGATATAAACGAATGCAGAAGATGCATACACATATTGACTTTGGGCACCTAAAATATCGATTTTCAGCATGTTTTGGGCTTGTATTTGAGTAGGCATGTACAGATCGCTTCTGGGACCCCAAAATATCGATTTTCGGGTGTTTTGGGCCTGAATTTGAGATATCGACTTTGGGCACCTAAAATATCGATTTTTAGCATGTTTTGGGCCTATATCTTGAAAATATTCTAGCACTAAGTAGGCATGTACAGATCTCTTATTGGACCTCCAAATATCGAATTTTCGGGTGTTTTGAGCCTGAATTTGAGATATAAACGGGTACAGAAGATGCATTCACATATTGACTTTGGACACTTAAAATATCGATTTTTAGCTTGTTTTGGGCCTATATTTTGAAAACATTCTAGCACTGAGTAGGCATGTACAGATCGCTTCTTGGGCACAAAAATATCGAATTTTCGGATGTTTTGAGCCTGAATTTGAGATATAAACAGGTACTGAAGATGCATGCACATATCGACTTTTGTGCACCTAAAATATCGATTTTGAGCATGTTTTTGGTCTGTATCTTGAAAACATTCTAATTAGGAGTAGGCATGTACAGATTGCTTCTGGGACCCCAAAATATCAAATTTTCGGGTGTTTGGAGCCTGAATTTGAGATATATACGGGTACAGAAGATGCATGCACATATCGACTTTTGGGCACCTAAAAGATCGATTTTCAGTATGTTTTTGGCCTGTATTTTGAAAATACTCTAACACGGAGTAGGCATTTACAGTTCGCTTCTGGGACCCCAAAATATCGAATTGTCGGGTGTTTTGAGCCTGAATTTCAGATATAAACGGGTACAGAAGATGCATGCCCATATCGACTTTTTGGCACCTAAAATATCGATTTTGAGCATGTTTTGGGTCTGAATCTCGAAAACATTCTATCTCGGAGTAGGCATGTAAAGATTGCTTCTAGGACCCAAAAATACCGAATTTTCGGGTGTTTTGAGCCTGAATTTGAGATATAAACAGGTAAAGAAGATGCATTCACATATCGACTTTGGACACTTAAAATATCGATTTTTAGCATATTTTGAGCCTATATTTTGAAAACATTCTAACACTGAGTAGGCATGTACAGATCGCTTCTGGGACCCAAAAATATCGAATTTTCGGATGTTTTGAAGTTGAATATGAGATATAAACGAGTGCAGAATATGCATACACATATTGACTTTCGGAACCTAAAATATCGATTTACAGCATGTTTTGGACTTTTATCTATGTAGGCATGTACAGATCGCTTCTGGGACCCCAAAATATCGATTTTCGAATGTTTTAGGCCTGAATTTCAGATATCGACTTTGGGCACCTAAAATATCGATTTTTAGCATGTTTTGGGCCTTTATTTTGAAACTATTCTAGCACTAACTAGGCATGTACAGATCTCTTATGGGACCCCAAAATATCGAATTTTCGGGTGTTTTGAGCCTGAATATGAGATATAAACGGGTACAGAAGATGCATGCACATATTGACTTTGGACACTTAAAATATCGATTTTTAGCTTGTTTTGGGCCTATATTTTGAAAACATTCTAGCACTGAGTAGGCATGTACAGATCGCTTCTTGGGCACAAAAATATCGAATTTTCGGATGTTTTGAGCCTGAATTTGAGATATAAACAGGTACTGAAGATGCATGCACATATCGACTTTTGTGCACCTAAAATATCGATTTTGAGCATGGTTTTGGTCTGTATCTTGAAAACATTCTAATTAGGAGTAAGCATGTACAGATCGCTTCTATTACCCAAAAATACCGAATTTTCGGGTATTTTGAGCCTGAATTTGAAATATAAACGGGTACAGAAGATGCATGCACATATCGACTTTTTGGCACCAAAAAGATCGATTTTCAGTATGTTTTGGGCCTGTATTTTGAAAATACTCTAACACGGAGTAGGCATGTACAGTTCGCTTCTGGGACCCCAAAATATCGAATTTTCGGGTGTTTTGGGCCTGAATTTGAAATATCGACTTTGGGCACCTAAAATATCGATTTTTAGCATGTTTTGGGCCTATATTTTGAAAATATTCTAACACTAAGTAGGCATGTACAGATCTCTTATAGGACCCCAAAATATCGAATTTTCGGGTGTTTGGAGCCTTAATTTGAGATATAAACGGGTACAGAAGATGCATGCACATATTGACTTTGGACACTTAAAATATCGATTTTTAGCATGTTTTGGGCCTATATTTTAAAAATATTCTAGCACTGAGTAGGCATGTACAGTTTGCTTCTGGGACCCCAAAATATCGAATTGTCGGGTGTTTTGAGCCTGAATTTGAGATATAAACGGGTACAGAAGATGCATGCACATATCGACTTTTGGTCACCTAAAATATCGATTTTGAGCATGTTTTGGGTCTGAATCTCGAAAACATTCAATCTAGGAGTAGGCATGTACAGATTGCTTCTAGGACCCAAAAATACCGAATTTTCGGGTGTTTTGAGCCTGAATTTGAGATATAAACAGGTAAAGAAGATGCATTCACATATCGACTTTGGACACTTAAAATGTCGATTTTTAGCATATTTTGAGCCTATATTTTGAAAACATTCTAGCACTGAGTAGGCATGTACAGATCGCTTCTGGGACCCCAAAATATCGAATTTACAGGTGTTTTGAGCCTGAATTTGAGATATAAACGGATACAGAAAATGCATGCACATATTGACTTTGGGCACCTAAAATATCGATATTCAACATGTTTTGGGCCTGTAGTTTGAAAATACTCTAGCACGGAGTAGGCATGTACAGATCGCTTCTTGGGCCCAAAAATATCGAATTTTTGGTTGTTTTGAGCCTGAATTTGAAATATAAACAGGTACTGAAGACTTTTGGGCACCTAAAATATCGATTTTGAGCATGTTTTGGGTCTGTATCTTGAAAACATTCTAACTAGGAGTAAGGATGTACAGATTGCATCTATTACCCAAAAATATCGAATTTTCGGATGTTGTGAGCCTGAATTTGAGATATAAACAGGTACTGAAGATGCATGCACATATCGACTTTTAGGCACCTAAAATATCGATTTTTGAGCATGTTTTAGGTCTGTATCTTGAAAACATTCTAACTAGGAGTAGGCATGTACATATCGCTTCTATTACCCAAAAATACCGAATTTTCGGGTGTTTTGAGCCTGAATTTGAGATATAAATGGGTACAGAAGATGCATGCACATATCGACTTTGGACACTTAAAATATCGAATTTGGCATGTTTTGAGCCTATATTTTGAAAACATTCTAGCACTGAGTAGGCATGTACAGATCGCTTCTGGGACCCAAAAATATCGAATTTATGGTTGTTTTATGGTTAAATTTGAGATTTAAAGGAGTGCAGAAGATGCATACACATATTGACTTTGGGCACCTAAAATATCGATTTTCAGCATGTTTTGGGCCTGTATCTGAGTAGGCATGTACAGATCGCTTCTGGGACCCCAAAATATCGAATTTTCGGGTGTTTGGAGCCTGAATTTGAGATATAAACGGGTACAGAAGATGCATGCACATATCGACTTTTGGGCTCCTAAAAGATCGATTTTCAGTATGTTTTGGGCCTGTATTTTGAAAATACTCTAACACGGAGTAGGCATGAAAAGTTCGCTTCTGGGACCCCAAAATATCGAATTTTTGGGTGTTTTGGGCCTGAATTTGAGATATAAACGGGTACAGAAGATGCATGCAAATATCGACTTTTGGGCACCTAAAATATCGATTTTGAGCATGTTTTGGGTCTGAATCTCGAAAACATTCTATCTAGGAGTAGGCATGTACAGATTGCTTCTAGGACCCAAAAATACCGAATTTTCGGGTGTTTTGAGCCTGAATTTGAGATATAAACAGGTAAAGAAGATACATTCACATATCGAATTTGGACACTTAAAATATCGATTTTTAGCATATTTTGAGCCTATATTTTGAAAACATTCTAGCACTGAGTAGGCATGTACAGATCGCTTCTGGGACCCAAAAATATCGAATTTTCGGATGTTTTGACGTTGAATTTGAGATATAAACGAGTGCAGAAGATGCATACACATATTGACATTTGGAACCTAAAATATCGATTTACAGCATGTTTTGGGCTTTTATCTGAGTAGGCATGTACAGAACGCTTCTGAGACCCCAAAATATCGATTTTCGTATGTTTTAGGCCTGAATTTGAGATATCGACTTTGGGCACCTAAAATATCGATTTTTAGCATGTTTTGGGCCTATATTTTGAAAATATTCTAGCACTAAGTAGGCATGTACAGATCTCTTATGGGACCCCCAAATATCGAATTTTCGGGTGTTTTGAGCCTGAATTTGAGATATAAACGTGTACAGAAGATGCATGCACATATTGACTTTGGACACTTAAAATATCGATTTTTAGCTTGTTTTGAGCCTATATTTTGAAAACATTCTAGCACTGAGTAGGCATGTACAGATCGCTTCTTGGGCACAAAAATATCGAATTTTCGGATGTTTTGAGCCTGAATTTGAGATATAAACAGGTACTGAAGATGCATGCACATATCGACTTTTGTGCTCCTAAAATATCGATTTTGAGCATGTTTTTTGGTCTGTATCTTGAAAACATTCTAATTAGGAGTAAGTATGTACAGATCGCGTTTATTACCCAAAAATACCGAATTTTCGGGTGTTTTGAGCCTGAATTTGAGATATAAACGGGTATAGAAGATGCATGCACATATCGACTTTGGACACTTAAAATATCGATTTTTAGCTTGTTTTCAGCCTATATTTTGAAAACATTCTAGCACTGAGTAGGCATGTACAGATTGCTTCTGGGACCCCAAAATATCGAATTTTCGGGTGTTTTGTAGTTGAATTTGAGATATAAACGGGTACAGAAGATGCATGCACATATCGACTTTTGGGCACCTAAAAGATCGATTTTCAGTATGTTTTCGGCCAGTATTTTGAAAATACTCTAACACGGAGTAGGCATGTACAGATCGCTTCTGGGACCCCAAAATAACGAATTTTCGGGTGTTTTGTGCCTGAATTTGAGATATCAACTTTAGGCACCTAAAATATCGATATTTAGCATGTTTTGGACCTATATTTTGAAAATATTCTAGCAATGAGTAGGTATGTACAGATCGCTTCTGGGTCCCCAAAATATTGAATTTTCGGGTGTTTTGAGCCTGAATTTAAGATATAAACGGGTACAGAAGATGCATGCGCATATTAACTTTGGGCACCTAAAATATCGATTTTCAGTATGTTTTCGGCCTGTATTTTGAAAATACTCTAACACGGAGTAGGCATGTACAGTTCGCTTCTGGGACCCCAAAATATCGAATTTTCGGGTGTTTTGGGCCTGAATTTGAAATATCGACTTTGGGCACCTAAAATATCGATTTTTAGCATGTTTTGGGCCTATATTTTGAAAATATTCTAGCACTAAGTAGGCATGTACAGATCTCTTATGGGACCCCAAAATATCGAAATTTCGGGTGTTTTGAGCCTGAATTTGAGATATAAACGGGTACAGAAGATGCATGCACATATTGACTTTGGACACTTAAAATATCGATTTTTAGTATGTTTTGGGCCTATATTTTAAAAATATTCTAGCACTGAGTAGGCATGTACAGATCGCTTCTGGGACCCCAAAATATCGAATTTTCGGGTGTTTTGAGTCTGAATTTGAGATATAAACGGATACAGAAAATGCATGCACATATCGACTTTGGGCGCCCACAATATCGATTTTTAGCATGTTTTGGGCCAATATTTGGAAAATACTCTAACACGGAGGAGGCATGTACAGATCGCTTCTGGGACCCAAAAATATCGAATTTTCGGGTGTTTTGAGCCTGAATTTGGGATATAAACGGGTGTAGAAGATGCATGCACATATCGACTTTGGACACTTAAAATATCGATTTTTAGCATGTTTTGAGCCTGTACCTTAGTAGGCTTGTACAGATCGCTTCTGGGACCAAAAAATATCGAATTTTCGGGTGTTTTGGGCCTGAATTTGAGATATCGACTTTGGGCACCTAAAATATCGATTTTTAGCATGTTTTGGGCCTATATTTTGAAAATATTCTAGCACTGAGTAGGCATGTACAGATCGCTTCTGGGACCCCAAAATATCGAATTTTCGGGTGTTTTGAGCCTGAATTTGAGATAGAAACCGGTACTGAAGATACATGCACATATCGACTTTGGTCACCTGAAGTATCGATTTTCAGGATGTTTTGGCCCTATATTTTGAATGTATTCTAGCATTGTGTAAGCATGTTCAGATTGCTTCTGAGACCCAAAAATATCGAATTTTCGGGTGTTTTGAGCCTGAATTTGGGATATAAACGGGTACAGAAGATGAATGCACATATGGATTTTGAGCACATAAAATATCGGTTGTCAGCTTGTTTTGTGTCTGTATTTTGAAAATATTTTAACATTGAGTAGGCATCTACAGATCCCTTCTGGGAAGAAAAAGTATCGAATTTTAAGGTGTTTTAGGCCTGAATTTGGGATACAAGCGAGTGCTGATGATTCATGCACATATCGATTTTGGGCACCAAAAATTGCGATTTTCAGCTTATTTTGGGCCTGTATTTTGAAAATATTCTAACACTGAGTAGGCATGTACAGATCGCTTCTGGGACCCAAAAAAATCAAATTTTCAGGTGTTTTTAGCCTGAATTTGGGATATAAACGGGAACAGAAAATGCATGCAGATATCGACTTTGATCACCTATAATATCGATTTGAAGCATGTTTTGGGCCTGTATTCTGAAAATATTCTAGCACTGACTATGCATGTGGAGATTGCTTCTGGGATCCAAAAATATCGAATTTTCAAGTGTTTTGAGACTGAATTTGGGATATAAACGGGTACAGAAGATGCATGAACATTTCGACTTTGGGCACCTAAAATATCGATTTTTAGTATGTTTTGGTCCTATATTTTGAATTTAATCTAGCACTATGTAAGCATGTACAGAGCGCTTCTAAGACCCAAAAATACCGAATTTTCTGGTGTTTTGAGAATGAATTTGGTATATAAACGGGTACAGAAGATGCATGCACATATCGACTTTCTTCACAAAAAAAAAACAATTTTCAGCATGTTTTAGGCCTATATTTTGTAAAATATTCTAGCCTAGAGTGAGCATGTACAGATCGCTTCTGGTACCCAAAAATATTGAATTTTCGGGTGTTTTGAACCTCAATTTGGAATGTAAACGGGTACTGAAGATGCATGCACATATCGACTTTGGGCACCCAAAATATCGATTTTGAGCATGTTTTTGGCCTTTATATTGAAAATACTCTAACACGGAGTAGGCACGTACAGATCGCTTCTGGGATCCAAAAATATAGAATTTTCGGGTGTTTTGAGGCTGAATTTGAGATATAACGGGTATAGAAAATGCATGCACATATCGACTTTCGGCACCCACAATATCGATTTTTAGCATGTTTTGGGCCAATATTTTTAAAATACTCTAACACGAAGGAGGCATGTACAGATCGCTTCTGGGACCCCAAAATATCGAATTTTCGGGTGTTTTGAGCCTGAATTTGGGATATAAACGGGTGCAGAAGATGCATGCACATATCGACTTTGGACACTTAAACTATCGATTTCTAGCATGTTTTGAGCCTGTATCTGAGTAGGCATGTACAGATCGCTTCTGGGACCAAAAAATATCGAATTTTCGGGTGTTTGGAGCCTGAATTTGAGATATAAACGGGTACAGAAGATGCATCCACATATCGACTTTCGGGCACCTAAAAGATCGATTTTCAGTATGTTTTGGGCCTGTATATTGAAAATACTCTAACACGGAGTAAGCATGTACAGATCGCTTCTGGGACCCCAAAATATCGAATTTTCGGGTGTTTTGGGCCTGAATTTGAGATATCGACTTTGGGCACCTAAAATATCGATTTTTAGCATGTTTTGGGCCTGAATTTTGAAAATATTCTAGCACTGAGTAGGCATGTACAGTTCGCTTGTGGGACCCCTAAATATCGAATTTTCGGGTGTTTTGAGCCTGAATTTGAGATACAAACGGGTACAGAAGATGAATGCACATATCGACTTTTGGGACCTAAAATATCGATTTTGAGCATGTTTTGGGTCTGTATCTTGAAAACATTCTAACTAGGAGTAGGCATGTACAGATCGCTTCTAGGACCAAAAAATACCGAATTTTCGGGTGTTATGGCCTGAATTTGAGATATAAACGGGTACAGAAGATGCATGCACATATCGACTTTGGACATTTAAATATCGATTTTTAGTATGTTTTGAGCCTATATTTTGAAAACATTCTAGCACTGAGTAGGCATGTACAGATCGCTTCTGGGACCCAAAAATATCGAATTTTCGGGTGTTTTGAGGTTGAATTTGGGATATAAACGGGTGCAGAAGATGCATACACATATTGACTTTGGGCACCTAAAATATCGATTTTCAGCATGTTTTGGGCCTGTATCTGAGTAGGCATGTACAGATCGCTTCTGGGACCCCAAAATATCGAATTTTCGGTGTTTTGGGGATAAATTTGAGATATCGACTTTAGGCACCTAAAATATCGATTTTTAGCATGTTTTGGGCATATATTTTGAAAATATTCTTGCACTGAGTAAGCATGTACAGATCGCTTCTGGGACCCCAAAATATCGAATTTTCGGGTGTTTTGAGCCTGAATTTGAGATATAAACGGGTACAGTAAATGCATGCACATATTGGCTTTAGGCACCTAAAATATCGATTTTCAGCATGTTTTGGGCATGTAATTTGAAAATACTCTAACACGGAGTAGGCATGTACAGATCGGTTCTGGGACCCAAAAATATCGAATTTTCGGGTGTTTTGAGCCTGAATTTTAGATATAAACAGGTACTGAAGATGCATGCACATATCGACTTTTGGGCACCTAAAATATCGATTTTGAGCATGTTTTGAGTCTGTATCTTGAAAACATTCTAACTAGGAGTAGGCAAGTACAGATCGCTTCTAGGACCCGAAAATACCGATTTTTCGGGTGTTTTAAGCCTGAATTTGAGATATAAACGGGTACAGAAGATGCATGCACATATCGACTTTTGGGCACCTAAAATATCGATTTTAAGCATGTTTTGGGTCTGTATTTTGAAAACATTCTAACTAGGAGTAGGCATGTACAGATCGCTTCTAGGACCCAAAAATATAGAATTTTCTGGTGTTTTGAGACTGAATTTGAGACAGAAACCAGTACTGAAGATACATGCACATATCGACTTTGGTCACTTGAAGTATCGATTTTTAGGATGTTTTGGCCCTATTTTTTGAATGTATTCTAGCATTGTGTAAGCATGTTCAGATTGCTTCTGAGACCCAAAAATATCGAATTTTCGGGTGTTTTGATGTTGAATTTGGGATATAAACGGGTACAGAAGATGCATGCACATATCGACTTTCTTCACAAAAAAAGACAATTTTCAGCATGTTTTAGGCCTATATTTTGTAAAATATTCTAGCCTAGAGTGAGCATGTACAGATCGCTTCTGGGACCCAAAAATATTGAATTTTCGGGTGCTTTGAACCTCAATTTGGAATGTAAACGGGTACTAAAGATGCATGCACATATCGACTTTGGGCACCCAAAATATCGATTTTGAGCATGTTTTTGGCCTGTATATTGAAAATACTCTAACACGATGTAGGCATGTACAGATCGCTTCTGGGATCAAAAAATATCGAATTTTAGGGTGTTTTGAGCCTGAATTTGAGATATAACGGGTACAGAAAATGCATGCACATATCGACTTTGGGCACCCACAATATCGATTTTTAGCATGTTTTGGGCCAATATTTTGAAAATACTCTAACACGGAGGAGGCATATACAGATCGCTTCTGGGACCCCAAAATATCGAATTTTCGGGTGTTTTGAGCCTGAATTTGGGATATAAACGGGTGCAGAAGATGCATGCACATATCGACTTTGGACACTTAAACTATCGATTTCTAGCATGTTTTGAGCCTGTATCTGAGTAGGCATGTACAGATTGCTTCTGGGACCAAAACATATCGAATTTTCGGGTGTTTGGAGCCTGAATTTGAGATATAAACGGGTACAGAAGATGCATCCACATATCGACTTTTGGGCACCTAAAAGATCGATTTTCAGTATGTTTTAGGCTTGTATATTGAAAATACTCTAACACGGAGTAAGCATGTACAGATTGCTTCTGGGACCCCAAAATATCGAATTTTCGGGTGTTTTTGGGCCTGAATTTTAAATATAGACTTTGGGCACCTAAAATATCGATTTTTAGCATGTTTTGGGCCTGAATTTTGAAAATATTCTAGCACTGAGTAGGCATGTACACTTCGCTTGTGGGACCCCAAAATATCGAATTTTCGGGTGTTTTGAGCCTGAATTTGAGATACAAACGGTTACAGAAGATGCATACACATATCGACTTTTGGGCAACTAAAATATCGATTTTGAGCATGTTTTGGGTCTGTATCTTGAAAACATTCTAACTAAGAGTAGGCATATACAGATCGCTTCTAGGACCAAAAAATACCGAATTTTCGGGTGTTATGGCCTGAATTTGAGATATAAACGGGTACAGAAGATGCATGCACATATCGACTTTGGACATTTAAATATCGATTTTTAGTATGTTTTGAGCCTATATTTTGAAAATATTCTAGCACTGAGTAGGCATGTACAGATCGCTTCTGGGACCCCAAAATATCGAATTTTCGGGTGTTTTGGGGATAAATTTGAGATATCGACTTTAGGCACCTAAAATATCGATTTTTAGCATGTTTTGGGCATATATTTTGAAAATATTCTTGCACTGAGTAAGCATGTACAGATCGCTTCTGGGACCCCAAAATATCGAATTTACGGGTGTTTTGAGCCTGAATTTGAGATATAAATGGGTACAGTAAATGCATGCACATATTGACTTTAGGTACCTAAAATATCGATTTTCAGCATGTTTTGGGCATGTATTTTGAAAATACTCTAACACGGAGTAGGCATGTACAGATTGCTTCTGGGACCCAAAAATATCGAATTTTCGGGTGTTTTGAGCCTGAATTTTAGATATAAACAGGTACTGAAGATGCATGCACATATCGACTTTTGGGCACCTAAAATATCGATTTTGAGCATGTTTTGAGTCTGTATCTTGAAAACATTCTAACTAGGAGTAGGCAAGTACAAATCGCTTATAGGACCCGAAAATACCGATTTTTCGGGTGTTTTAAGCCTGAATTTGAGATATAAACGGGTACAGAAGATGCATGCACATATCGACTTTTGGGCACCTAAAATATCGATTTTAAGCATGTTTTGGGTCTGTATTTTGAAAACATTCTAACTAGGAGTAGGCATGTACAGATCGCTTCTACGACCCAAAAATATAGAATTTTCGGGTGTTTTGAGCCTGAATTTGAGACAGAAACCGGTACTGAAGATACATGCACATATCGACTTTGGTCACTTGAAGTATCGATTTTCAGGATGTTTTGGCCCTATATTTTGAATGTATTCTAGCATTGTGTAAGCATGTTCAGATTGATTCTGAGACCCAAAAATATCGAATTTTCGGGTGTTTTGAGCCTGAATTTGGGATATAAACGGGTACAGAAGATGAATGCACATATGGATTTTGGGCACATAAAATATCGGTTTTCAGCTTGTTTTGGGTCTGTATTTTGAAAATATTTTAACATTGAGTAGGCATTTACAGATCCCTTCTGGGAACAAAAAGTATCGAATTTTAAGGTGTTTTAAGCCTGAATTTGGGATACAAGCGAGTGCTGATGATTCATGCACATATCGATTTTGGGCACCAAAAATTGCGATTTTCAGCTTATTTTGGGCCTGTATTTTGAAAATATTCTAACACTGAGTAGGCATGTACAGATCGCTTCAGGCACCCAAAAAAATTAAATTTTCAGGTGTTTTTAGCCTGAGTTTGGGATATAAACGGGAACCGAAGATGTATGCAGATATCGACTTTGATCACCTATAATATCGATTTTAAGCATGTTTTTGGCCTGTATTTTTAAAATATTCTAGCAATGACTATGCATGTGGAGATTGCTTCTGGGATCCAAAAATATCGAATTTTCAGGTGTTTTGAGACTGAATTTGAGATATAAACGGGTACAGAAGATGCATGAACATTTCGACTTTGGGCACCTAAAATATCGATTTTTAGTATGTTTTGGTCCTATATTTTGAATTTAATCTAGCACTGGGAAAGCATGTACAGATCGCTTCTGGGACCCAAAAATTTCGAATTTTCGGGTGTTTTGAGCCTGAATTTGAGATATAAACGGGTACAGAAAATGCATGCACATATCGACTTTCTTCACACAAAAAAACGATTTTCAGCATGTTTTAGGCCTATATTTTGTAAAGTATTCTAGCACAGAGTGAGCATGTACAGACCGCTTCTGGGACCCAAAACTATTGAATTTTCGGGTGTTTTGAGCTTGAATTTGAGATATAAACAGGTACCGAAAATGCATGCACATATCGACTTTGGGCACCCACAATATCGATTTTTAGCATGTTTTAGGCCAATATTTGGAAAATACTCTAACACGGAGGAGGCATGTACAGATCGCTTCTGGGACCCAAAAATATCGAATTTTCGGGTGTTTTGAACCTCAATTTGGAATGTAAACGGTGCAGAAGATGCATGCACATATCGACTTTGGACACTTAAAATATCGATTTTTAGCATGTTTTGAGCCTGTACTTTAAAAATACTCTAACACGAAGTAGGCATTTACAGATCGCGTCTGGGACACACAAAAATCGAATTTTCCGTTGTTTTGAGGCTGAATTTGAGATATAAACGGGTACAGAATTTGCATGCACATATCGACTTTTGGCACCCAAAATATTGATTTTTATCATGTTTTGGGCCTGTATTTTTAAAACATACTCTAACACGGAGTAGGCATGTACAGATTGCTTCTGTAGCACTGAGTAGACATGTACAGATCGCTTCTGGGACACAAAAATATCGATTTTTCGGGTGTTTTGAGCATGAATTTGGGATGTATACGGGTATAGAAGATGCATACACATATCGATTTTAGGCACCCAAAATATCGATTTTTAGCATGTTATGGGCCAATATTTTGAAATTATTCTAACACGGAGTAGGCATATACAGATCGCTTCTGGTATCCCAAAATATCGAATATCCGGGTGTTTTGAGCCTGAATTTGAGATATAAACGGGTGCAGAAGATGCATGTACATATTGACTTTGGGCACCTAAAACATCGATTTTCAGCATGTTTTGGGCCTGTATTTTGAAATTACTCAAACACGGAGGAGGCATGTACAGATCGCTTCTGGGACCCAAAAATATAGAATTTTCGGATATTTTGAGCCTGAATTTGAGATATTATCGGGTACAGAAGAAGCATGCACATATTGACTTTGGGCACATAAAATATTGATTTTCAGCATGTTTTGGGCCTGTATTTTGAAAATACTCTGACACGGAGTAGGCATGTACAGATCGCTTCTGGGACCCAAAAATATCGAATTTTCTGGTGTTTTGAACATGAATTTGGGATGTATACGGGTAGAGAAGATGCATACACATATCGATTTTAGGCACCCAAAATATCGATTTTTAGCATGTTATGGGCCAATATTTTGAAATTATTCTAACACGGAGTAGGCATATACAGATCGCTTCTGGGATCCCAAAATATCAAATTTCCGGGTGTTTTGAGCCTGAATTTGAGATATAAACGGGTGCAGAAGATGGATGCATATATTGACTTTGGGCACCCAAAATATCGATTTTGAGCATGTTTTTAGCCTGTATTTTAAAAATATTCTATCACTGAGTAGGCATGTACAGATTGCTTCTGAGACCCAAAAATATTGAATTTTCGGGTGTTTTGAGCATGAATTTGGGATATAAACAGGTACAAAAGATGTATGCACATATCGACTTTGGACACGTAAAATATTGATTTTAAGCATGTTTTAAGCCTATATTTTAAAACATTGTAGCACTGAGTAGACATGTACAGATCGCTTCGGTGGCCCAAGCATATTGAATTTTTGGGTGTTTTGAGCCTGAATTTGAGATATAAACGGACACTGAAGATGCATGCACATATCGACATTATGCACCTAAAATATCGATTTTGAGCATGTTTTGGGTCTGTATCTTGAAAACATTCAAGCATGAAGTAGGGATGTACAGATCGATTCTCGGACCCAAAAATATCGAATTTTCGGGTGTTTTGAGCCGGAATTTGGGATATAAACGGGTACAGAAGATGCATACACATATTGACTTAGGACACCTATAATATCGAATTTCAGAATGTTTTGGACCTGTATTTGGAAAATACTCTAACACGGAGTAAGCATGTACAGATCGCTTCTGGGACCCCAAAATATCGAATTATCGGGTGTTTTTAGCCTGAATTTGAGATATAGAGGGGTACAGAAGATGCATGCACATATCGATTTTAGGCACCCAAAATATCGATTTTTAGCATGTTATGGGCCAATATTTTGAAATTATTCTAACACGGAGTAGGCATATACAGATCGCTTCTGGGACCCAAAAATATCGAATTTTCGGGTGTTTTGAGCCTAAATTTAAGATATAAACGGGTACAGAAGATGCATGCACATATCGACTTGGGAAACCTAAAATATATATTTTTAGCATGTTTTAAACCTATATTTTAAAAACATTCTAGCACTGTGTAGGCATGTACAGATCGCTTCTGGAACCCAAAAATATTGACTTTTCGGGTGATTAGAGCTTGAATTTGAAATATAAACGGGTACAGAGCATGAATGCACACTTCGATTTTGGGCACCCAAAATATCGATTTTTAGCATGTTTTGGGCCAATATCTGAAATTATTCTAGCACTGAGTAGGCATGTACAGATCGCTTCTGGGACCAAAAAATATCGAATTTTCGGGTGTTTTGAGCCTGAATTTGAGATATAAACGGATACTGAAGATGCATGCACATATCGACTTCGGACACCTATAATATAAATTTTTAGCATGTTTTAAACCTATATTTTAAAAACATTCTAGCACTGAGTAGACATGTACAGATCGCTTCTGGAACCTAAAACTATTGAATATTTGGGTGTTTTGAGCCTGAATTTGAGATATAAACCGGTACTGAAGATACATGCACATATCGACTTTTTGCACCTAAAATATCGATTTTCAGCTTGTTTTGGGTCTGTATCTTGAAAACATTCTAGCAAGAAGTAGGCATGTACAGATCGCTTCTGGGACCCAAAAATACCGAATTTTCGGGTGTTTTGAGCTTGAATTTGAGATATTAACGGGTACTGCAGATGCATGTACATATCGACTATGGGCACCTAGAATATCGATTTTGAGCATATTTTGGGCCTGTATTTTAAAAATATTCTAACACGGAGTAGGCATTTACAGATCGCTTCTGGGATTCAAAAATATCGAATTTTCGGATGTTTTGAGCCTGAATTTGAGATATAAACGGGTACAGAAGATGCATGCACATATCGACTTTGGCACCCAAATTATCTATTTTTAGTATGTTTTGGGCGTATAATTTGAAAATATTCTAGCACTGAGTAGGCATGTACAGATCGCTTCTGGGACTCAAAAAAATCGAATTTTCGGGTGTTTTGAGCCAGAATTTGGGATATAACCGGGTACAGAGGATGCATGCACATATCGACTTTTTGCACCTAAAATATCGATTTTGAGCATGTTTTGGGTCTGTATCTTGAAAAAATTCTAGCCAGGAGTAGGCATGTACAGATCGCTTCTGGGACCCAAAAATATCGAATTTTTCGGTGTTTTGAACCTGAATTTGGGATATAGACGGATACAGAAGATGCATGCACATATCGACTTTGGGCACCTAAAATATCGATTTTGAGCATGTTTTGGGCCTGTATTTTGAAAATACTCTAACACGAAGTAGGCATGTACAGATCGCTTCGGGGACCCAAAAATATCGAATTTTCGGTGTTTTGAGCCTGAATTTGAGATATAAACGGGTACAGAGAATGCATGCACATTTCGACTTTTTGCACCTAAAATATCGATTTTAAGCATGTTTTGGGTCTGTATCTTGAAAACATTCTAGCAAGAAGTAGGCATGTACAGATTGCTTCTGGTACCCAAAAATATCGAATTTTCGAGTGTTTTGAACCTGAATTTGGGATATAGACGGGTACAGAAGATGCATGCACATATCGACTTCGGGCACCTAAAATATATCGATTTTGAGCATGTTTTGGGCCTGTATCTTGAAAATACTCTAACACGGAGTAGACACGTACAGATTGCATCAGGGTATCAAAAATATCGATTTTTTTGGGTGTTTTGAGCCTGAATTTGAGATATAAACGGGTACAGAAGATGCATACACATATTGAATTTGGGCAGCTAAAATATCGATTTTTAGCATGTTCTGAGCCACTATTTTGAAAACATTCTTGCACTGAGTAGGCATGTACAGATCGCTTCTGGGACCCAAAAATATTGAATTTCGGGTGTTTTGAGCCTGAATTTGAGATATAACCGGGTACAGAGAATGCATACACATATTGACTTTGGGCAGCTAAAATATCGATTTACATCATGTTTTAGGCCTGTATTTTGAAAATACTCTAACACGGAGTATGCATGTACAGATGGCTTCTGAGACCCAAAAATATCGAATATTCGGGTGTTTTGAGTCTGAATTTGAGATATAAACGGGTACAGAAGATGCATGCACATATCGACTTTGGCACCCAAATTATCTATTTTTAGTATGTTTTGGGCGTATAATTTGAAAATATTCTAACACTGAGTAGGCATGTACAGATCGCTTCTGGGACCCAAAAATATCGAATTTTCGGGGGTTTTGAGTCAGAATTTGAGATATAACCGGGTACAGAGGATGCATGCACATATCGACTTTTTGTACCTAAAATATCGATTTAAAGCATGTTTTGGGTCTGTATCTTGAAAACATTCTAGCAAGGAGTAGGCATGTACAGGTCGCTTCTGGGACCCAAAAATATCGAATTTTCTGGTGTTTTGAACCTGAATTTGGGATATAGACGGGTACAGAAGATGCATACACATATTGACTTTGGGTAGCTAAAATATCGATTTTTAGCATGTTCTGAGACTCTATTTTGAAAACATTCTAGCACTGAGTAGGCATGTACAGATCGCTTCTGGGACCCAAAAATATTGAATTTTCTGGTGTTTTGAGCCTGAATTTAAGATATAACCGGGTACAGAGAATGCATACACATATTGACTTTGTGCACCTGAAATATCAATTTTCAGCATGTTATGGGTATGCAATTTAAAAACACTCTAACACGGAGTATGCATGTACAGATCGCTTCTGGGACCCAAAAATATCGAATTTTCGGAGTTTTGAGCCTGAATTTGAGATATAAACGATTACAGAAGATGCATGTACATATCGACTTTTTGCACCTAAAATATCGATTTTGAGCATGTTTTGGATCTGTACCTTGAAAACTTTCTAGCAAGAAGTAGGCATGTACAGATTGCTTCTGGGACCCAAAAATATCGAATTTTCGAGTGTTTTGAACCTGAATTTGGGATATAGACGGGTACAGAAGATGCATACACATATTGACTTTGGGCAGCTAAAATATCGATTTACATCATGTTTTAGGCCTGTATTTTGAAAATACTCTAACACGGAGTATGCATGTACAGATGTCTTTTGGGACCCAAATATATCGAATATTCGGGTGTTTTGAGTCTGAATTTGAGATATAAACGGGTACAGAAGATGCATGCACATATCGACTTTGGGCACCAAAAATATCGATTTTGAGCATGTTTTGGGCCTGCATTTTGAAAATACTCTAACACGGTGTAGACATGTACAGATCGCTTCTGGAACACAAAGATATCGATTTTTTGGGTGTTTTGAGCCTGAATTTGCGATATAAACGGGAACAGAAGATGCATGCACATATGGACTTTTTGCACTTAAAATATCGATTTTGAGCATGTTTTGGTTTCTGTATCTTGAAAACATTCTAACAAGGAGTAGGCATGTACAGATCGCTTTTGGGACCCCATAATATCGAATTTTCTGGTGTTTTGAACCAGAATTAGGGATATACACGAGTACAGAAGATGCATACACATATTGACTTTTGTCACATAAAATATCGATTTTCAGCATGATTTGGGCCTGTATTTTAAAAACACTCTAACACGGAGTATGCACATACAGATCGCTTCTGGGACCCAAAAATATTGAATTTTCGGGTGTTTTGAGCCTGCATTTGAGATATAAACGGGTACATAAGATTCATGCACATATCGACTTATGGCACCAAAAATATCAATTTTGGGCATGTTTTTGGGCCTGAATTTTTAAAATACTCTAACAGTGAGAAGACACGTACAGATCGCTTCTGGGACCCAAATAAATCGAATTTTCGGGTGTTCTGAGCCTGAATTTGAGATATGAACGGGTACAGAAGATGCATGCACATATCGACTTTGGGCACATAAAATATCGATTTTGAGCATGTTTTGGGGCTGTATTTTAAAAATACTATAACACTGTGTAGACATATACAGATCGCTTCTGGGACACAAAAATATCGATTTTTTGGGTGTTTTGAGCCTGAATTTGAGATATAAACGGGTACAGAAGATGCATGCACATATCGACATTTTGCACCTAAAATATCGATTTTGAGCATGTTTTGGGTCTGTATCATGAAAACTTTCTAGCAAGATGTAGGCATGTACAGATTGGTCCTAGGACTCAAAAATGTCGAATTTTCGAGTGTTTTGAACCTGAATTTGGGATATAGACAGGTACAGAAGATGCATACACATATTGACTTTGGGCAGCTAAAATATCGATTTACAGCATGTTTTAAGCCTGTATTTTAAAAATACTCTAACACGGAGTATGCATGTACAGATGGCTTTTGGGACCCAAAAATATCGAATATTCGGGTGTTTTGAGTCTGAATTTGAGATATAAACGGGTACATATGATGCATGCACATATCGACTTTGGGCACCAAAAATATCGATTTTGGGCATGTTTTTGGGCCTGAATTTTTAATATACTCTAACAGTGAGTAGACACGTACAGATCGCTTCTGGGACCCAAATAAATCGAATTTTCGGGTGTTCTGAGCCTGAATTTGGGATATGAACGGGTACAGAATATGCATGCACATATCGACTTCGGGCACCTAAAATATCGATTTTGAGCATGTTTTGGGCCTGTATTTTGAAAATACTCAAACACAGTGTAAACATGTACAGATCGTTTCTGGGACACAAAATTATCGATTTTTTGGGTGTTTTGAGCCTGAATTTGAGATATAAACGGGTACAGAAGATGCATGCACATATCGACTTTGGGCACCCAAAATATCGATTTTTAGTATGTTTTGGGCGTATAATTTAAAAATATTCTAGCACTGAGTAGGCATGTACAGATCGCTTCTGGGACCCAAAAATATCGAATTTTCGGGTGTTTTGAGCCAGAAATTGGGATATAACCGGGTACAGAGGATGCATGCACATATCGACTTTTTGCACCTAAAATATCGATTTTGAGCATGTTTTGGGTCTGTATCTTAAAAAAATTCTAGCAAGGAGTAGGCATGTACAGATCGCTTCTGGGACCCAAAATTATCGAATTTTCGGGTGTTTTGAACCTGAATTTGGGATACAGACGGATACAGAAGATTCATGCACATATCGACTTTGGGCACCTAAAATATCGATTTTGAGCATATTTTGTTCCTGTATTTTGAAAATACTCTAACACGGAATAGGCATGTACAGATCGCTTCGGGGACCCAAAAATATCGAATTTACGGGTGTTTTGAGCCTGAATTTGAGATATAAACGGGAACAGAAGATGCATGCACATTTCGACTTTTTGCACCTAAAATATCGATTTTGAGCATGTTTTGGGTCTGTATCTTGAAAACATTCTAGCAAGAAGTAGGCATGTACAGATTGCTTCTGGGACCCAAAGATATCGAATTTTCAAGTGTTTTGAACCTGAATTTGGGATATAGACGGGTACAGAAGATGCATACACATATTGACTTTGGGCAGCTAAGATATCGATTTTCAGCATGTTTTAGGCCTGTATTTTTAAAATACTCTAACACGGAGTATGCATGTACACATTGCTTTTGGGACCCAAAAATATTGAATATTCGGGTGTTTTGAGTCTGAATTTGAGATATAAACGGGTACAGAAGATGCATGCACATATCGACTTTGGGCACCCAAAATATCGATTTTGAGCATGTTTTTGGCCTGTATTTTTAAAATACTCTAACACTGAGTAGACACGGACAGATCGCTTCTGGAACCCACATAAATCGAATTTTCGGGTGTTCTGAGCCTGAATTTGAGATATGAACGGATACTGAAGATGCATGCACATATCGACTTTGGGAACCTAAAATATCGATTTCGAGCATGTTTTGGGCCTGTATTTTGAAAAAACTATAGCACAGTGTAGATATGCACAGATCGCTTCTGGGACACAAAAATCTCGATTTTTTGGGTGTTTTGAGCCTGAATTTGAGATATAAACGGGTACAGAAGATGCATGCACATATCGACTTTGGCACCCAAAATATCGATTTTTAGTATGTTTTGGCCGTATAATTTGAAAATATTCTAGCACTGAGTAGGCATGTACAGATCGCTTCTGGGACAAAAAAATACCGAATTTTCGGGGGTTTTGAGCCAGAATTTGGGATATAACCGGGTACAGAGGATGCATGCACATATCGACTTTTTGCACCTAAAATATCGATTTTAAGCATGTTTTGTGTCTGTATCTTGAAAACATTCTAGCAAGGAGTAGGCATGTACAGGTCGCTTCTGGGACCCAAAAATATCGAATTTTCTGGTGTTTTGAACCTGAATTTGGGATATAGACGTGTACAGAAGATGCATACACATATTGACTTTAGGCACCTAAATTATAGATTTTTAGCATGTTTTGGGCCTGTATTTTTAAAATACATTAACAAGGAGTAGGCATGTACAGATCACTTCTGGGACCCAAAAATATCGAATTTTCTGGTATTTTGAACCAGAATTAGGGATATACACGGGTACAGAAGATGCATACACATATTGACTTTGGGCACATAAAATATCGATTTTCAGCATGTTTTGGGCCTGTATTTTAAAAACACTCTAACACGGAGTACGCACGTACAGATCGCTCCTTGGACCCAAAAACATTGAATTTTCGGGTGTTTTGAGCCTGAATTTGTGATATAAACGGGTACAGAAGATGCATGCACATATCGACTTTGGGCACCCAAAATATCGATTTTGAGCATGTTTTGGACCTGTGTTTTGAAAATACTCTAACACGGAGTAGGCATGTACAGATCGCTTTTGGGACCCAAAAATATCGAATTTTCGGGTTTTTTGAGCCTGAATTTGAGATATAAGCGGGTACAGAAGATGCATGCACATATCGACTTTTTGCACCTAAAATATCGATTTTGAGCATGTTTTGGGTCTGTATCTTGAAAACATTCTATCAAGAAGTAGGCATGTACAGATTGCTTCTGGGACCCAAAAATATCGAATTTTCGAATGTTTTGAACCTCAATTTGGGATATAGACGGGTACAGAAGATGCATACACATATTGACTTTGGGCACATAAAATATCGATTTTCAGCATGTTTTGGGCCTGTATTTTAAAAACACTCTAACACGGAGTATGCACGTACAGATCGCTTCTGGGACCCAAAAACATTGAATTTTCGGGTGTTTTGAGCATTAATTTGAGATATAAACGGGAACAGAAGATGCATGCACATATCGACTTTGGGCACCTAAAATATCGATTTTGAGCATCTTTTGGGCCTGTATTTTGAAAATACTCAAACACGGTGTAGACATGTACAGATCGCTTCTGGGACACAAAAATATCGATTTTTTGGGTGTTTTGAGCCTGAATTTGAGATATAAACGGGTACAGAAGATGCATGCACATATCGACTTTGGGACCCAAAATATCGATTTTTAGTATGTTTTGGGCGTATAATTTGAAAATATTCTTACACTGAGTAGGCATGTACAGATCGCTTCTGGAAACCAAAAATATCGAATTTTGGGGGTTTTTGAGCCTGAATTTGGGATATAACCGGGTACAGAGGATGCATGCACATATCGACTTTTTGCACCTAAAATATCGATTTTGAGCATGTTTTAGGTCTGTATCTTGAAAACATTCTAGCAAGGAGTAGGCATGTACAGATCGCGTCTGGGACCCAAAAATACCGAATTTTCTGGTGTTTTGAACCTGAATTTGAGATATAGACGGGTACAGAAGATGCATACACATATTGACTTTTGGCTCCCAAAATATAGATTTTCAGCATGTTTTAAGCCTGTATTTTGAAAATACTTTAACACGGAGAAGGCATGTACAGATCGCTTCTGGTACCCAAAAATATCGAATTTTCGGGTGTTTTGAGCCTGAATTTGAGATATAAACGGATACAGAAGATGCATGCACATATTGACTTTGGGCACCTAAAATATCGATTTTGAGCATGTTTTGGGCCTGTAATTTGAAAATACTGTACCACGGAGTAGGCATGTACAGATCGCTTCTGGGACACAAAAATATGGATTTTTTGGGTATTTTGAGCCTGAATTTGAGATATAAACGGGTACAGAAGATGCATGCACATATCGACTTTGGACACCTAAAATATCGATTTTTAGTATGTTTTGGGACTGTATCTTGAAAAAATTCTAGCAAGGAGTAGGCATGTACAGATCGCTCCTGGGACCCAAATATATCGAATTTTCGTGTGTTTTGAACCAGAATTTGGGATATAGACGGATACAGAAGATGCATGCACATATCGACTTTGGGCACCTAAAATATCGATTTTGAGCATGTTTTGGACCTGTATTTTGAAAATACTCTAACACGAAGTAGGCATGTACAGATCGCTTCTGGGACACGAAAATATGGATTTTTGGGGTATTTTGAGCCTGAATTTGAGATATAAACTGGTACAGAAGATGCATGCACATATCGACAATGGCACCTAAAATATCGATTTTTAGTATGTTTTGGGCGTATAATTTGAAAATATTCTAGCACTGAGTAGACATGTACAGATCGCTTCTTGGACCCAAAAATATCGAATTTTCGGAGGTTTTGAGCCAGAATTTGGGATATAACCGGGTACAGAGGATGCATGCACATATCGACTTTGGACACCTAAAATATCGATTTTCAGCATGTTTTAAGCCTGTATTTTGAAAATACTTTAACACGGAGAAGGCATGTACAGATCGCTTCTGGGACCCAAAAATATCGAATTATCGGGTGTTTTGAGCCTGAATTTGAGATATAAACGGATACAGAAGATGCATGCACATATCGACTTTGGGCACCTAAAATATCGATTTTGAGCATGTTTTGTGCCTGTATTTTGAAAATACTGTACCACGGAGTAGGCATGTACAGAACGTTTCTGGGACACAAAAATATAGATTTTTTGGGTATTTTGAGCCTGAATTTGAGATATAAACGGGTACAGAAGATGCATGCACATATCGACTTTGGACACCTAAAATATCGATTTTTAGTATGTTTTGGGACTGTATTTTAAAAATACTCTAACACGGAGTAGACATGTACAGATTGCTTCTGGGACCCAAAAATATCGAATTTTCGAATGTTTTGAACCTGAATTTGGGATATAGACGGGTACAGAAGATGCATACACATATTGTCTATAGGCAGCTAAAATATCGATTTTCAGCATGTTTTAGGCTTGTATTTTGAAAATACTCTAACACGGAGTATGCATGTACAGATGGCTTTTGGGACCCAAAAATATCGATTATTCGGGTGTTTTGAGTCTGAATTTGAGATATAACCGGGTACAGAGAATGCATAAACATATTGACTTTGTGCACCTAAAATATCAATTTTCAGCATGTTTTGGGCCTGTATTTTAAAAACACTCTAACACGGAGTATGCATGTACAGATCGCTTCTGAGACCCAAAAATATCGAATTTTCGAGTGTTTTGAACCTGAATTTGAGATATAGACTGGTTCTGAAGATGCATGCACATATCGACTTTGGGCACCTAAAATATCAATTTTGAGCATGTTTTTGGCCTGTATTTTGAAAACATTCTAGCACTGAGTATGCATGTACAGATCGCTTAAGGGACCCAAAAATATGGAATTTTCGGGTGTTTTGAGTTTGAATTTGAGATATAAATGGGTACAGAAGATGCATGCACATATCTACTTTTTTCACTTAAAATATCGATTTTGATCATATTTTGGGTCTGTATCTTGAAAAAATTCTTGCAAGGAGTAGGCATGTACAGATCGCTTCTCGGACCCAAAAATATCGAATTTTCGGAGTTATGAGCCTGAATTTGAGATATAAACGGGTACAGAAGATGCATGCACATATCGACTTTTTGCACTTAAAATATCGATTTTGAGCATGTTTTGGGTCTGTATCTTAAAAACATTCTAGCAAGGAGTAGGCATGTACAGATCGCTTCTGGGACCCAAACATATCGAATTGTCTGGTGTTTTGAACCAGAATTAGGGATATACACGGGTACAGAAGATGCATACACATATTGAATTTGGGCACATAAAATATCGATTTTCAGCATGTTTTGGGCCTGTATTTTAAAAACACTCTAACACGGAGTATGCATGTACAGATCGCTTCTGGGACACAAAAATATCGATTTTTTGAGTGTTTTGAACCTGAATTTGGGATATAGACGGGTACAGAAGATGCATACACATATTGACTTTGGGTACCTAAAATATAGATTTTCAGCATGTTTTGGGCCTGTATCTTGAAAATACTTTAACAAGGAGTAGGCATGTACAGATCGCTTCTGGGACCCAAAAATATCAAATTTTTGGGTGTTTTGAACCTGAATTTAGGATATAGACGGGTACAGAAGATGCATACACAAATTGACTTTGGGCACATAAAATATCGATTTTGAGCATGTTTTGGGCCTGTATTTTAAAAACACTCTACCACGGAGTATGCACGTACAGATCGCTTCTGGGACCCAAAAATATTGAATTTTCGGTTGTTTTAAGCGTGAATTTGAGATATAAACGGGTACAGAAGATGAATGCACATATCGACTTTGGGCACCTAAAATATCGATTTTTAGTATGTTTTGGGCCTGTATTTTAAAAATACTCTAACACGGAGTAGACATGTACAGATCGCTTTTGGGACCCAAAAATATCGAATTTTCGGGTGTTTTGAGCCTGAATTTGAGATATAAACGGGTACAGAAGATGCATGCACATATCGACTTTTTGCACCTAAAATATCGATTTTGAGCATGTTTTGGGTCTGTATCTTGAAAACATTCTAGCAAGAAGTAGGCATGTACAGATTGCTTCTGGGACCCAAAAATATCGAATTTTCGAATGTTTTGAACCTGAATTTGGGATATAGACGGGTACAGAAGATGCATACACATATTGTCTATAGGCAGCTAAAATATCGATTTTCAGCATGTTTTAGGCTTGTATTTTAAAAATACTCTAACACGGAGTATGCATGTACAGATGGCTTTTGGGACCCAAAAATATCAATTATTCGGGTGTTTTGAGTCTGAATTTGAGATATAACCGGGTACAGAGAATGCATACACATATTGACTTTGTGCACCTAAAATATCAATTTTTAGCATGTTTTGGGCCTGTATTTTAAAAACACTCTAACACGGAGTATGCATGTACAGATCGCTTCTGAGACCCAAAAATATCGAATTTTCGAGTGTTTTGAACCTGAATTTGGGATATAGAATGGTTCAGAAGATGCATGCACATATCGACTTTGGGCACCTAAAATATCAATTTTGAGCATGTTTTTGGCCTGTATTTTGAAAACATTCTAGCACTGAGTATGCATGTACAGATCGCTTAAGGGACCCAAAAATATCGAATTTTCGGGTATTTTGAGCCTGAATTTGAGATATAAACGGGTACAGAAGATGCATGCACATATCGACTATGGCACCTAAAATATCGATTTTTAGTATGTTTTGGGCGTATAATTTGAAAATATTCTAGCACTGAGTAGACATGTACAGATCGCTTCTTGGACCCAAAAATATCGAATTTTCGGAGGTTTTGAGCCAGAATTTGGGATATAACCGGGTACAGAGGATGCATGCACATATCGACTTTGGACACCTAAAATATCGATTTTCAGCATGTTTTAAGCCTGTATTTTGAAAATACTTTAACACGGAGAAGGCATGTACAGATCACTTCTGGGACCCAAAAATATCGAATTATCGGGTGTTTTGAGCCTGAATTTGAGATATAAACGGATACAGAAGATGCATGCACATATCGACTTTGGGCACCTAAAATATCGATTTTGAGCATGTTTTGTGCCTGTATTTTGAAAATACTGTACCACGGAGTAGTCAGGTACAGAACGCTTCTGGGACACAAAAATATGGATTTTTTGGGTATTTTGAGCCTGAATTTGAGATATAAACGGGTACAGAAGATGCATGCACATATCGACTTTGGACACCTAAAATATCAATTTTTAGTATGTTTTGGGACTGTATTTTAAAAATACTCTAACACGGAGTAGACATGTACAGATTGCTTCTGGGACCCAAAAATATCGAATTTTCGAATGTTTTGAACCTGAATTTGGGATATAGACGGGTACAGAAGATGCATACACATATTGTCTATAGGCAGCTAAAATATCGATTTTCAGCATGTTTTAGGCTTGTATTTTGAAAATACTCTAACACGGAGTATGCATGTACAGATGGCTTTTGGGGCCCAAAAATATCGATTATTCGGGTGTTTTGAGTCTGAATTTGAGATATAACCGGGTACAGAGAATGCATAACATATTGACTTTGTGCACCTAAAATATCAATTTTCAGCATGTTTTGGGCCTGCATTTTAAAAACACTCTAACACGGAGTATGCATGTACAGATCGCTTCTGAGACCCAAAAATATCGAATTTTCGAGTGTTTTGAACCTGAATTTGAGATATAGACTGGTTCTGAAGATGCATGCACATATCGACTTTGGGCACCTAAAATATCAATTTTGAGCATGTTTTTGGCCTGTATTTTGAAAACATTCTAGCACTGAGTATGCATGTACAGATCGCTTAAGGGACCCAAAAATATGGAATTTTCGGGTGTTTTGAGTTTGAATTTGAGATATAAATGGGTACAGAAGATGCATGCACATATCGACTTTTTTCACCTAAAATATCGATTTTGATCATATTTTGGGTCTGTATCTTGAAAAAATTCTTGCAAGGAGTAGGCATGTACAGATCGCTTCTCGGACCCAAAAATATCGAATTTTCGGAGTTATGAGCCTGAATTTGAGATATAAACGGGTACAGAAGATGCATGCACATATCGACTTTTTGCACTTAAAATATCGATTTTGAGCATGTTTTGGGTCTGTATCTTAAAAACATTCTAGCAAGGAGTAGGCATGTACAGATCGCTTCTGGGACATAAAAATATCGATTTTTTGAGTGTTTTGAGCCTGAATTTGAGATATAAACGGGTACTGAAGATGCATGCACATATCGACTTTGGCTCCCAAAATATCGATTTTTAGTATGTTTTGGGCGTATAATTTGAAAATATTCTAGCACTGAGTAGGCATGTACAAATCGCTTCTGGGACCCAAAAATATCGAATTTTCGGGTGTTTTGTGCCTGAATTTGAGATATAAACGGGTACAGAAGATGCATGCACATATCGACTTTTTGCACATAAAATATCGATTTTGAGCATGTTTTGGGACCGTATCTTGAAAACATTCTAGCAAGAAGTAGGAATGTACAGATTGCTTCTGGGACCCAAAAATATCGAATTTTTGGGTGTTTTGAGCCTGAATTTGAGATATAAACGGGTACAGAAGATGCACACACATATCGACTTTTTGCACCTAAAATATCGATTTTGAGCATGTTTTGGGTCTGTATCTTGAAAACATTATAGCAAGAAGTAGGCATGTACAGATTGCTTCTGGGACCCAAAAATATCGAATTTTCGAATGTTTTGAACCTGAATTTGGGATATAGACGGTTACAGAAGATGCATACACATATTGACTTTGGGCAGCTAAAATATCGATTTTCAGCATGTTTTAGGCTTGTATTTTAAAAATACTCTAACACGGAGTATGCATGTACAGATGGCTTTTGGGACACAAAAATATCGATTATTTGGGTGTTTTGAGTCTGAATTTAAGATATAAACGGGTACAGAAGATGCATGCACATATCGACTTTGTTCACCCCATATATCGATTTTGAGCATGTTTTGGGCCTGTATCTTTAAAATACTCTAACACGGAGTAGCACGTACAGATCGCTTCTGGGACACAAAAATATCGATTTTTTGGGTGTTTTGAGCCTGAATTTGAGATATAAACGGGTACAGAAGATGCATGCACATATCGACTTTGGGCACCCAAAATATCGACTTTTAGCATGTTCTGACCCTATATTTTGAAAACATTCTAGCACTGAGTAGGCATGTACAGATCGCTTCTGGGACCCAAAAATATTGAATTTTCGGGTGTTTTAAGCCTGAATTTGAGATATAACCGGGTATAGAGAATGCATACACATATCGACTTTTTGCACCTAAAATATCGATTTTGAGCATGTTTTGGGTCTGTATCTTGAAAACATTCTAGCAAGTAGTAGGCATGTACAGATCGCTTCTGGGACCCAAAAATACCGAATTTTCTGGTGTTTTGAACCTGTATTTGGGATATAGACGGGTACAGAAGATGCATACACATATTGACTTTGGGCACCTAAAATATAGATTTTCAGCATGTTTTGGGCCTGTATCTTGAAAATACTTTAACAAGGAGTAGGCATGTACAGATCGCTTCTGGGACCCAAAAATATCGAATTTTTGGGTGTTTTGAACCTGAATTTAGGATATAGACGGGTACAGAAGATGCATACACATATTGACTTTGGGCACATAAAATATCGATTTTGAGCATGTTTTGGGCCTGTATTTTAAAAACACTCTACCACGGAGTATGCACATACAGATCGCTTCTGGGACCCAAAAATATTGAATTTTCGGGTGTTTTGAGCCTGAATTTGAGATATAAACAGGTACAGAAGATGAATGCACATATCGACTTTGGGCACCTAAAATATCGATTTTTAGTATGTTTTGGGCCTGTATTTTAAAAATACTCTAACACGGAGTAGACATGTACAGATCGCTTTTGGGACCCAAAAATATCGAATTTTCGGGTGTTTTGAGCCTGAATTTGAGATATAAACGGGTACAGAAGATGCATGCACATATCGACTTTTTGCACCTAAAATATCGATTTTCAGCATGTTTTAGGCTTGTATTTTGAAAATACTCTAACACGGAGTATGCATGTACAGATGGCTTTTGGGACCCAAAAATATCGATTATTCGGGTGTTTTGAGTCTGAATTTGAGATATAACCGGGTACAGAGAATGCATACACATATTGACTTTGTGCACCTAAAATATCAATTTTCAGCATGTTTTGGGCCTGTATTTTAAAAACACTCTAACACGGAGTATGCATGTACAGATCGCTTCTGAGACCCAAAAATATCGAATTTTCGAGTTTTTTGAACCTGAATTTGGGATATAGAATGGTTCAGAAGATGCATGCACATATCGACTTTGAGCACCTAAAATATCAATTTTGAGCATGTTTTTGGCCTGTATTTTGAAAACATTCTAGCACTGAGTATGCATGTACAGATCGCTTAAGGGAAACAAAAATATGGAATTTTCGGGTGTTTTGAGTTTGAATTTGAGATATAAATGGGTACAGAAGATGCATGCACATATCGACTTTTTTCACCTAAAATATCGATTTTGATCATATTTTGGGTCTGTATCTTGAAAAAATTCTTGCAAGGAGTAGGCATGTACAGATCGCTTCTCGGACCCAAAAATATCGAATTTTCGGAGTTATGAGCCTGAATTTGAGATATAAACGGGTACAGAAGATGCATGCACATATCGACTTTTTGCACTTAAAATATCGATTTTGAGCATGTTTTGGGTCTGTATCTTAAAAACATTCTAGCAAGGAGTAGGCATGTACAGATCGCTTCAGGGACCCAAACATATCGAATTGTCTGGTGTTTTGAACCAGAATTAGGGATATACACGGGTACTGAAGATGCATACACATATTGACTTTGGGCACCAAAAATATCGATTTTCAGCATGTTTTGGGCCTGTATTTTAAAAACACTCTAACACGGAGTATGCACGTACAGATCGCTTCTGGGACCCAAAAACATTGAATTTTCGGGTGTTTTGAGCATTTATTTGAGATATAAACGGGAACAGAAGATGAATGCACATATCGACTATGGGCACCTAAAATATCGATTTTGAGCATCTTTTGAGCTTGTATTTTGAAAATACTCAAACACGGTGTAGACATGTACAGATCGCTTCTGGGACACAAAAATATTGATTTTTGGAGTGTTTTGAGCCTGAATTTGAGATATAAACGGGTACTGAAAATGCATGCACATATCGACTTTGGCCCCCAAAATATCGATTTTTAGTATGTTTTGGGCGTATAATTTGAAAATATTCTAGCACTGAGTAGGCATGTACAGATCGCTTCTGGGACCCAAAAATATCGAATTTTCGGGTGTTTTGAGCCTGAATTTGAGATATAAACGGGTACAGAAGATGCATGCACATATCGACTTTTTGCACATAAAATATCGATTTTGAGCATGTTTTGGGACTGTATCTTGAAAACATTCTAGCAAGAAGTAGGAATGTACAGATTGCTTCTGGGACCCAAAAATATCGAATTTTTGGGTGTTTTGAGCCTGAATTTGAGATATAAACGGGTACAGAAGATGCATGCACATATCGACTTTTTGCACCTAAAATATAGATTTTCAGCATGTTTTGAGCCTGTATTTTGAAAATACTTTAACAAGGAGTAGGCATGTACAGATCGCTTCTGGGACCCAAAAATATCGAATTTTTGGGTGTTTTGAACCTGAATTTAGGATATAGACGGGTACAGAAGATGCATACACATATTGACTTTGGGCACATAAAATATCGATTTTGAGCATGTTTTGGGCCTGTATTTTAAAAACACTCTACCACGGAGTATGCACGTACAGATCGCTTCTGGGACCCAAAAATATTGAATTTTCGGGTGTTTTGAGCCTGAATTTGAGATATAAACGGGTACAGAAGATGAATGCACATATCGACTTTGGGCACCTAAAATATCGATTTTTAGTATGTTTTGGGCCTGTATTTTAAAAATACTCTAACACGGAGTAGACATGTACAGATCGCTTTTGGGAACCAGAAATATCGAATTTTCGGGTGTTTTGAGCCTGAATTTGAGATATAAACGGGTACAGAAGATGCATGCACATATCGACTTTGGGCACCTAAAATATCGATTTTCAGCATGTTTTGGGTCTGTATCTTGAAAATACTCTAACACGGAGTATGCATGTACAGATGGCTTTTGGGACCCAAAAATATCGATTATTCGGGTGTTTTGAGTCTGAATTTGAGATATAACCGGGTACAGAGAATGCATACACATATTGACTTTGTGCACCTAAAATATCAATTTTCAGCATGTTTTGGGCCTGTATTTTAAAAACACTCTAACACGGAGTATGCATGTACAGATCGCTTCTGAGACCCAAAAATATCGAATTTTCGAGTGTTTTGAACCTGAATTTGGGATATAGAATGGTTCAGAAGATGCATGCACATATCGACTTTGAGCACCTAAAATATCAATTTTGAGCATGTTTTTGGCCTGTATTTTGAAAACATTCTAGCACTGAGTATGCATGTACAGATCGCTTAAGGGAAACAAAAATATGGAATTTTCGGGTGTTTTGAGTTTGAATTTGAGATATAAATGGGTACAGAAGATGCATGCACATATCGACTTTTTTCACCTAAAATATCGATTTTGATCATATTTTGGGTCTGTATCTTGAAAAAATTCTTGCAAGGAGTAGGCATGTACAGATCGCTTCTCGGACCCAAAAATATCGAATTTTCGGAGTTATGAGCCTGAATTTGAGATATAAACGGGTACAGAAGATGCATGCACATATCGACTTTTTGCACTTAAAATATCGATTTTGAGCATGTTTTGCGTCTGTATCTTAAAAACATTCTAGCAAGGAGTAGGCATGTACAGATCGCTTCAGGGACCCAAACATATCGAATTGTCTGGTGTTTTGAACCAGAATTAGGGATATACACGGGTACTGAAGATGCATACACATATTGACTTTGGGCACCAAAAATATCGATTTTCAGCATGTTTTGGGCCTGTATTTTAAAAACACTCTAACACGGAGTATGCACGTACAGATCGCTTCTGGGACCCAAAAACATTGAATTTTCGGGTGTTTTGAGCATTTATTTGAGATATAAACGGGAACAGAAGATGAATGCACATATCGACTATGGGCACCTAAAATATCGATTTTGAGCATCTTTTGAGCTTGTATTTTGAAAATACTCAAACACGGTGTAGACATGTACAGATCGCTTCTGGGACACAAAAATATTGATTTTTGGAGTGTTTTGAGCCTGAATTTGAGATATAAACGGGTACTGAAAATGCATGCACATATCGACTTTGGCCCCCAAAATATCGATTTTTAGTATGTTTTGGGCGTATAATTTGAAAATATTCTAGCACTGAGTAGGCATGTACAGATCGCTTCTGGGACCCAAAAATATCGAATTTTCGGGTGTTTTGAGCCTGAATTTGAGATATAAACGGGTACAGAAGATGCATGCACATATCGACTTTTTGCACATAAAATATCGATTTTGAGCATGTTTTGGGACTGTATCTTGAAAACATTCTAGCAAGAAGTAGGAATGTACAGATTGCTTCTGGGACCCAAAAATATCGAATTTTTGGGTGTTTTGAGCCTGAATTTGAGATATAAACGGGTACAGAAGATGCATGCACATATCGACTTTTTGCACCTAAAATATAGATTTTCAGCATGTTTTGAGCCTGTATTTTGAAAATACTTTAACAAGGAGTAGGCATGTACAGATCGCTTCTGGGACCCAAAAATATCGAATTTTTGGGTGTTTTGAACCTGAATTTAGGATATAGACGGGTACAGAAGATGCATACACATATTGACTTTGGGCACATAAAATATCGATTTTGAGCATGTTTTGGGCCTGTATTTTAAAAACACTCTACCACGGAGTATGCACGTACAGATCGCTTCTGGGACCCAAAAATATTGAATTTTCGGGTGTTTTGAGCCTGAATTTGAGATATAAACGGGTACAGAAGATGAATGCACATATCGACTTTGGGCACCTAAAATATCGATTTTTAGTATGTTTTGGGCCTGTATTTTAAAAATACTCTAACACGGAGTAGACATGTACAGATCGCTTTTGGGACCCAGAAATATCAAATTTTCGGGTGTTTTGAGCCTGAATTTGAGATATAAACGGGTACAGAAGATGCATGCACATATCGACTTTTTGCACCTAAAATATCGATTTTGAGCATGTTTTGGGTCTGTATCTTGAAAACATTCTAGCAAGAAGTAGGCATGTACAGATTGCTTCTGGGACCCAAAAATATTGAATTTTCGAATGTTTTGAACCTGAATTTGGGATATAGACGGGTACAGAAGATGCATACACATATTGTCTATAGGCAGCTAAAATATCGATTTTCAGCATTTTTTAGGCTTGTATTTTGAAATTATTCTAACACGGAGTATGCATGTACAGATGGCTTTTGGGACACAAAAATATCGATTATTCGGGTGTTTTGAGTCTGAATTTAAGATATAAACGGGTACAGAAGATGCATGCACATATCGACTTTGTTCACCCAATATATCGATTTTGAGCATGTTTTGGGCCTGTATCTTTAAAATACTCTAACACGGAGTAGCACGTACAGATTGCTTCTGGGACACAAAAATATCGATTTTTTGGGTGTTTTGAGACTGAATTTGAGATATAAACGGGTACAGAAGATGCATGCACATATCGACTTTTTGCACCTAAAATATCGATGTTGAGCATGTTTTGGGTCTGTATCTTGAAAACATTCTAGCAAGTAGTAGGCATGTACAGATCGCTTATGGGACCCAAAAATACCGAATTTTCTGGTGTTTTGAACCTGAATTTGGGATATAGACGGGTACAGAAGATGCATACACATATTGACTTTGGGCACCTAAAATATAGATTTTCAGCATGTTTTGAGCCTGTATTTTGAAAATACTTTAACAAGGAGTAGGCATGTACAGATCGCTTCTGGGACCCAAAAATATCGAATTTTTGGGTGTTTTGAACCTGAATTTAGGATATAGACGGGTACAGAAGATGCATACACATATTGACTTTGGGCACATAAAATATCGATTTTGAGCATGTTTTGGGCCAGTATTTTAAAAACACTCTACCACGGAGTATGCACGTACAGATTGCTTCTGGGACCCAAAAATATTGAATTTTCGGGTGTTTTGAGCCTAAATTTGAGATATAAACGGGTACAGAAGATGAATGCACATATCGACTTTGGGCACCTAAAATATCGATTTTTAGTATGTTTTGGGTCTGTAGTTTAAAAATACTCTAACACGGAGTAGACATGTACAGATCGCTTTTGGGACCCAAAAATATCGAATTTTCGGGTGTTTTGAGCCTGAATTTGAGATATAAACGGGTACAAAAGATGCATGCACATATCGACTTTTTGCACCTAAAATATCGATTTTGAGCATGTTTTGGGTCTGTATCTTGAAAACATTCTAGCAAGAAGTAGGCATGTACAGATTGCTTCTGGGACCCAAAAATATCGAATTTTCGAATGTTTTGAACCTGAATTTGGGATATAGACGGGTACAGAAGATGCATACACATATTGTCTATAGGCAGCTAAAATATCGATTTTCAGCATGTTTTAGGCTTGTATTTTGAAAATACTCTAACACGGAGTATGCATGTACAGATGGCTTTTGGGACCCAAAAATATCGATTATTCGGGTGTTTTGAGTCTGAATTTGAGATATAACCGGGTACAGAGAATGCATACACATATTGACTTTATGCACCTAAAATATCAATTTTCAGCATGTTTTGGGCCTGTATTTTAAAAACACTCTAACACGGAGTATGCATGTACAGATCGCTTCTGAGACCCAAAAATATCGAATTTTCGAGTGTTTTGAACCTGAATTTGGGATATAGACTGGTTCAGAAGATGCATGCACATATCGACTTTGGGCACCTAAAATATCAATTTTGAGCATGTTTTTGGCCTGTATTTTGAAAACATTCTAGCACTGAGTATGCATGTACAGATCGCTTAAGGGACCCAAAAATATGGAATTTTCGGGTGTTTTGAGTTTGAATTTGAGATATAAATGGGTACAGAAGATGCATGCACATATCGACTTTTTTCACCTAAAATATCGATTTTGATCATATTTTGGGTCTGTATCTTGAAAAAATTCTTGCAAGGAGTAGGCATGTACAGATCGCTTCTCGGACCCAAAAATATCGAATTTTCGGAGTTATGAGCCTGAATTTGAGATATGAACGGGTACAGAAGATGCATGCACATATCGACTTTTTGCACTTAAAATATCGATTTTGAGCATGTTTTGGGTCTGTATCTTAAAAACATTCTAGCAAGGAGTAGGCATGTACAGATCGCTTCTGGGACCCAAACATATCGAATTGTCTGGTGTTTTGAACCAGAATTAGGGATATACACGGGTACAGAAGATGCATACACATATTGACTTTGGGCACATAAAATATCGATTTTCAGCATGTTTTGGGCCTGTATTTTAAAAACACTCTAACACGGAGTATGCACGTACAGATCGCTTTTGGGACCAAAAAACATTGAATTTTCGGGTGTTTTGAGCATTAATTTGAGATATAAACGGGTACAGAAGATGAATGCACATATCGACTATGGGCACCTAAAATATCGATTTTGAGCATCTTTTGGGCTTGTATTTTGAAAATACTCAAACACGGTGTAGACATGTATAGATCGCTTCTGGGACACAAAAATATTGATTTTTTGAGTGTTTTGAGCCTGAATTTAAGATATAAACGGGTACTGAAGATGCATGCACATATCGACTTTGGCCCCCAAAATATCGATTTTTAGTATGTTTTGGGCGTATAATTTGAAAATATTCTAGCACTGAGTAGGCATGTACAGATCGCTTCTGGGACCCAAAAATATCGAATTTTCGGGTGTTTTGAGCCTGAATTTGGGATATAAACGGGTACAGAAGATGCATGCACATATCGACTTTTTGCACATAAAATATCGATTTTGAGCATGTTTTGGGACTGTATCTTGAAAACATTCTAGCAAGAAGTAGGAATGTACAGATTGCTTCTGGGACCCAAAAATATCGAATTTTTGGGTGTTTTGAGCCTGAATTTGAGATATAAACGGGTACAGAAGATGCATGCACATATCGACTTTAGGCACCCAAAATATCGATTTTTAGCATGTTCTGATCCGATATTTTGAAAACATTCTAGAACTGAGTAGGCATGTACAGATCGCTTCCGGGACCTAAAAATATTGAATTTTCGGGTGTTTTGAGCCTGAATTTGAGATATAACCGGGTACAGAGAATGCATACACATATTGACTTTGTGCACCTAAAATATCAATTTTCAGCATGTTTTGGGCCGGTATTTTAGAAACACTCTAACACGGAGTATGCATGTACAGATCGCTCCTGGGACCCAAAAATATCGAATTTTCAAGTGTTTTGAACCAGAATTTGGGATATAGACGGATACAGAAGATGCATGCACATATCGACTTTGGGCACCTAAAATATCGGTTTTGAGCATGTTTTGGGCCTGTATTTTGAAAATACTCTAACAAGGAGTATGCATGTACAGATGGCTTTTGGGACCCAAAAATATCGAATTTTCGAATGTTTTGAACCTGAATTTGGGATATAGACGGGTACAGAAGATGCATGCACATATCGACTTTGGGCACCTAAAATATCGGTTTTGAGCATGTTTTGGGCCTGTATTTTGAAAATACTCTAACACGGTGTAGACATGTACAGATCGCTTCTGGGACAAAAAAATATCGATTTTTTGGGTGTTTTGAGCCTGAATTTGAGATATAAACGGGTACAGAAGATGCATGCACATATCGACTTTTGCAGCCAAAATATCGATTTTTGGTATGTTTTGGGCCTATATTTTGAAAATATTCTAGCAGTGAGTAGGCATGTACATATCGCTCCTGGGATTCAAAAACATTGAATTTTCGGGTGTTTTGAGCCTGATTTTGAGATATAAACGGGTACTGAAGATGCATGCACATATCGACTTTGGGCACGTAAAATATCGATTTTCAGCATGTTTTGGGGATATATTTTGAGAATATTCTAGCACTGAGAAGGCATGTACAGATTGCTTTTGGGACCTAAAAATATCGAATTTTCTGGTGTTTTGAGCCTGAATTTGGGATATAACCGTGTACAGAGGATGCATGCACATAATGACTTTTTGCACCTAAAATATCGATTTTGAGCATGTTTTGGGTTTGTATCTTGAAAACATTCTAGCAAAGAGTAGGCATGTACAGATCGCTTCTGGGACCAAAAAATATCGAATTTTCTGGTGTTTTGAACCTCAATTTGGGATATAGATGGGTACAGAAGATGCATACACATATTGACTTTGGGCACCTAAAATATTGATTTTCAGCATGTTTTGGGCCTGTATTTTGAAAATAGTTTAACACGGAGTAGGCATGTACAGGTCGCTTTTGGGACACAAAAATATCGAATTTTCGGGTGTTTTGAGCCTGAATTTGAGATATAAACGGGTACAGAAGATGCATGCACATATCGACTTTGGACACCTAAAATATCGATTTTGAGCATGTTTTGGGCCTGTATTTTGAAAATACTCTAACACGGTGTAGACATGTACAGATCGCTTCTGGGACAAAAAAATATCGATTTTTTGGGTGTTTTGAGCCTGAATTTGAGATATAAACGGGTACAGAAGATGCATGCACATATCGACTTTGGCACCCAAAATATCGATTTTTAGTATGTTTTCAGCGTATAATTTGAAAATATTCTAGCACTGAGTAGGCATGTACAGATCGCTTCTGGGACACAAAAATATCGAATTTTCGTAGGTTTTGAGCCAGAATTTGGGATATAACCGGGTACAGAGGATGCATGCACATATCGACTTTTTGCACCTAAAATATCGATTTTGAGCATGTTTTGGGTCTGTATCTTGAAAACATTCTAGCAAGGAGTAGGAATGTACAGATCGCTTCTGAGACCCAAAAATATCGAATTTTCTGGTGTTTTGAACCTGAATTTGGGATATAGACGGGTACAGAAGATGCATACACATATTGACTTTGGGCACCTTAATTATAGATTTTCAGCATGTTTTGGGCCTGTATTATGAAAATACTTAACACGGAGTAGGCATGTACAGATCGCTCAAGGGACCCAAAAATATAGAATTTTCGGAGTTTTGAGCCTGAATTTGAGATATAAACGGGTACAGAAGATGCATGCACATATCGACTTTGGACACCTAAAATATCGATTTTTAGCATGTTTTGGGCCTGTAATTTGGAAATACTCTAACACGGAGTAGGCATGTACAGATCGCTTTTGGGACCCCAAAATATCAAATTTTCGGGTGTTTTGAGCCTGAATTTGAGATATAAACGGGTACAGAAGATTCATGCACATATCGACTTTTTGCACCTAATATATCGATTTTGAGCATGTTTTGGGTTTGTATCTTGAAAACATTCTAGCAAGGAGTAGGCATGTACAGATCGCTTCTGGAATCCCAAAAATATCGAATTTTCGGGTATTTTGAGCCTGAATTTGAGATATAACCGGGTACAGAGGATGCATACACATACTGACTTTGGGCACATAAAATATCGATTTTTAGCATGTTTTGGCCCTGTATTTTAAAAACACTCTAACACGGAGTATGCACGTACAGATAGCTTCTGGGATCCAAAAATATCGAATTTTTGGGTGTTTTGAGCCTGAATTTGATATATAAACGGGTACAGAAGATGCATGCACATATTGACTTTGGGCACCTAACATATCGATTTTTAACATGTTTTGGGTCTGTATCTCGAAAACATTCTAGCAAGGAGTAGGCATGTACAGATTGCTTCTGGGACCCAAAAATATCGAATTTTCGGGTGTTTTGAGCCTGAATTTGAGATATAAACGGGTACAGAAGATGCATGCACATATCGACTTCGGGCACCTAAAATATCGATTTTTAGCATGTTTTGGGACTATATGTTGAAAATATTCTAGCACTGAGTAGGCATCTACAGATCGCTTCTGGGACAAAATATATCGAATTTTCGGATGTTTCGAGCCTAAATTTGGGATATAAACGGGTACAGAAGATACATACACATATTGACATTGGGAAAGTAAAATATCGATTTTCTTCATGTTTTGAGCTTGTTATTTTAAAAATACTCTAACACGGAGTAGGCATGTACAGATCGCTTCTGGAACCGAAAAATATCGAATTTTCCGGTGTTTTGAGCCTGAATTTGGGATATAAACGGGTACAGAAGATGTATACACATATTGACTTTGGGCACCCAAAATACCGATTTTCTTCATGTTTTGGATCTGTATTTGAAAATGCTCTAACACGGAGTAGGCATGTACAGATCGCTTCTGGGACCCAAAAATATCGAATTTTTAGGCGTCTTGAGCCTGAATTTGAGATATAAACGGGTACAGAAGATTCATGCACATATCGACTTTGGACACCTAAAATATCGATTTTTAGCATGTTTTGAGCCTATATTTTGAAAACATTCTAGCACTGAGTAGGCATGTACAGATCGTTTCTGGAACCCAAAAATATTGAATTTTCGGGTGTTTTGAGCCTAAATATGAGATATAAACGGGTACTGAAGATAAATGCACATATCTACTTTTTGCACCTTAAATATCGATTTTGTGCATGTTTTGATTCTGTATCTTTAAAACATTCTTGAAAGGAGTAGGCATGTACAGATCGCTTCTTTGACCCAAAAATATCGAATTTTCGGGTGTTTTGAGCATGAATTTGAGATATAAACGGGTACAGAAGATGCATGCACATATTGACTTTGGACACCTAAAATATCGATTTTTTAGGATGTTTTGAGCCTATATTTTGAAAACATTCTAGCACTGAGTAGGCATGTACAGATCGCTTCTGGAATAAAAAAAATATTGAATTTTCGGGTGTTTTGAGCCTGAATTTGGGATATAACCGGGTACAGAGGATGCATACATATATTGACTTTGGGCATCTAAAATATCGATTTTTAGCATGTTTTGGGCCTGTATTTTAAAAACACTCTAACACGGAGTATGCACGTACAGATAGCTTCTAGGACCCAAAAATATCGAATTTTCGGGTGTTTTGAGCCTGAATTTGATAAATAAACGGGTACAGAAGTTGCATGAACATATTGACTTTGGGCACCTAAAATATCGATTTTTAGCATGTTTTGGGTCTGTATCTTGAAAACATTCTAGCAAGGAGTAGGCATGTACAGTTTGTTTTTGGGACCCAAAAATATTCAATTTTCGGGGGTTTTAGAATGAATTTGATATATAAACGGGTACTGAAGATACCTGCACATATCGACTTTTTGATCCTAAAATATCAATTTTGTGCATGTTTTGGGTCCGTATCTTGAAAACATTCTAGAAAGGAGTAGGCATGTACAGATCGCTTATGTGACCCAAAAATATCGAATTTTCGGGTGTTTTGAGCCTGTATTTGAGATATAAATGGGTACAGAAGATGCAATGACATATCGACTTTGGACACCTAATATATCAATTTTTAGCATGTTTTTAGCCTATAATTTGAAAACATTCTAGCACTGAGTAGGCATGTACAGATAGCTTCTAAAACCCAAAAATATCGAATTTTCGGGTGTTTTGAGCCTGAATTTGAGATATAAACCGGTACAGAAGATGCATGCACATATCGACTTCGGGCACCTAACATATTGATTATGTATTTTGAAAATACACTAACACGGAGTAGGCATGTACAGATCGCTTTTGGGACCCAAAAATATCGATTTTTCGGGTGTTTTGAGCCTGAATTTGAGATGTAAACGGGTACAAAAGATGCAATGACATATCGACTTTGGACACCTAATATATCAATTTTTAGCATGTTTTTAGCCTATAATTTGAAAACATTCTAGCACTGAGTAGGCATGTACAGATCGCTTCTGGGACCCACAAATTTTGAATTTTCGGGTGTTTTGAGCCTGAATTTGAGATATAAACGGGTACTGAATATACATGCACATATCGACTTGGGACACCTAAAATATAAATTTTTAGCATGTTTTAAACCTATATTTAAAAAACATTCTAGCACTGAGTAAACATGTACAGATCGCTTCTGGAACTTAAAACTATTGAATATTCGGGTGTTTTGAGCCTGAATTTGATATGTAAACCGGTACTGAAGATACATGCACATATCGACTTTCTGCACATAAAATATCGATTTTATGCTTGTTTTGGGTCTGTATCTTGAAAACATTCAAGCAAGGAGTAGGCATGTACAGATTGCTTCTGGGATCCAAAAATATCGAATCTTCGGGTGTTTTCAGCCTGAATTTGAAATATAAAAAACGCGTAAAGAAGATGCATGCACATATCGACTTTGGGCACCCAAAATATCGATTTTGAGCATGTTTTGGGCCTGTATTTTAAAAACAGTCTAACACGGAGTATGCACGTACAGATCGCTTCTGGGACCCAAAAACATTGAATTTTCGGGTGTTTTGAGCATGAATTTGAGATATAAACGGGTACAGAAGATGCATGCACATATCGACTTTGGGCACCTAAAATATCGATTTTGAGCATCTTTTGGGCCTGTGTTTTGAAAACATTCTAGCAAGGAGTAGGCTTGTACAGATCGCTTCTGGGACCCAAAAGTACCGAATTTTCTGGTGTTTTGAACCTGAATTTGAGTTATAGACGGGTACAGAAGATGCATACACATATTGACTTTTGGCACCTAAAATATAGATTTTCAGCATGTTTTAAGCCTGTATTTTGAAAACATTCTAGCCCTGAGTAGGCATGTACAGATCGCTTCTGGGACCCAAAAATATCGAATTTTCGGGTGTTTTGAGGTTGAATTTGGGATATAAACGGTTGCAGAAGATGCATACACATATCGACTTTGGGCACCTAAAATATAGATTTTCAGCATGTTTTGGGCCTGTATCTGAGTAGGCATGTACAGATCGCTTCTGGGACCCCAAAATATCGAATTTCCGGGTGTTTGGAACCTGAATTTGAGATATAAACGGAAACAGAAGATGTATGCACATATCGAATTTGGGCACCTAAAAGATCGATTTTCAGTATACAGTAATTTGGGCCTGTATTTTGAAAATACTCTAACACGGAGTAGACATGTACAGATCGCTTCTGGGACTCCAAAATATCGGATTTTCGGGTGTTTTGGGCCTGAATTTGAGATATCGACTTTGGGCACCTAAAATATCTATTTCTAGCATGTTTTGGGTCTATATTTTGAAAATATTCTAGCACTGAGTAGGCATGTACAAATCGCTTCTGGGACCCCAAAATATCGAATTTTCGGGTGTTTTGAGCCTGAATTTGATATATAAACGGGTACTGAAGATGCATGCACATATCGACTTTTGGGCACCTAAAATATCGATTTTCAGCATGTTTTGGGCCTGTATTTTGAAAATACTCTAACACGGAGTAGGCATGTACAGATCGCTTCTGGGACCTCAAAATATCGAATTTTCGGGTGTTTTCAGCCTGAATTTGAGATATGAACGGGTACTGAAGATGCATGCACATATCGACTTTTGGGCACCTAAAATATCGATTTTTAAGTATGTTTTGGGTCTGTATCTTGAAAACATTCTAACTAGGAGTAGGCATGTACTGATCGCTTCTAGGACACCGAAATACCGAATTTTCGTGTGTTTTGATCCTGAATTTGAGATATAAACGGGTACTGAAGATGCATGCACATATCGACTTTGGACACTTAAAATATCGATTTTTAGCATGTTTTGAGCCAATATTTTGAAAATACTCTAACACGGAGTAAGCATGTACATATCACTTCTGGGACTCCAAAATATCGAATTTTCGGGTGTTTTGAGCCTGAATTTGAGATATAAACGGGTACAGAAGATGCATGCACATATTGACTTTGGGCACCTAAAATATCGATTTTCAGCATGTTTTGGGCCTGTATCTGAATAGGCCAGTACAGATCGCTTCTGGGACCCCAAAATATCAAATTTCCGGGTGTTTGGAACCTGAATTTGAGATATAAATGGGTACAGAAGATACAGGCACATATCGACTTTTGGGCACCTAAAAGATCGATTTTCAGTATGTTTTGGGCCTGTATTTTGAAAATACTCTAATATGGAGTAAGCATGTACAGATCGCTTCTGGGACCCCAAAATATCGAATTTTCGGGTGTTTTGGGCCTGAATTTGAGATATCGACTTTGGGCACCTAAAATATCGATTTTTAGCATGTTTTGGGACTATATTTTGAAAATATTCTAGCAGTGAGTAGGCATGTACAGATCGCTTTTTGGACCCCAAAATATTGAATTTTCGGGTGTTTTGACCCTGAATTTGATATATAAACGGGTACTGAAGATGCATGCACATATCAACTTTGGGCACCTAAAATATCGATTTTGAGCATGTTTTGGGTCTGTATCTTGAAAACATTCTAACTAGGAGTAGACATGTACATATCGCTTCTAGGACCCAAAAATACAGAATTTTCGAGTGTTTTGAGCCTGAATTTAAGATATAAACGGGTACAAAAGTACGACTTTGGGCCCGAAAAATATCGATTTTTAGCATGTTTTGAGCCTATATTTAAAAAAAAATTCTAGCACTGAGTAGGCATGTACAGATCGCTTCTGGGACCCAAAAATATCGAATTTTAGGGTGTTTTGAGGTTGAATTTGTGTTATAAACGGGTACAGAAGATGAATGCACATATCGACTTTTGGGCACCTAAAAGATCGATTTTCAGTATGTTTTGGGCCTGTATTTTGAAAATTCTCTAATACGGAGTAGGCATGTACAGATCGCTTCTGGGACCCCAAAATATCGAATTTTTGGGTGTTTTGAGGTTGAATTTGAGATATAAACTGGTACTGAAGATGCATGCACATATCGACTTTGCAGACTTAAAATATCGATTTTCAGTATGTTTTGGGACTGTATTTTGAAAATACTCTAACATGGAGCAGGCATGTACAGATCGCTTCTGGGACCCCAAAATATCGAATTTTCGGGTGTATGGAGACTGAATTTGAGATATTTACGGGTACAGAAGATGTATGCAAATATTGACTTTGGGCACCAAAAAGATCGATTTTTAGCATGTTTTGCGCCTGTATTCAGAAAATTCTCTAACACGGGGTAGGCATGTACAGATCGCATCTGCGACCCCACAATATCGAATTTTCAGGTGTTTTGAGGTTGAATTTGGATTATATAAACGGGTGCAGAAGATGCTTACACATATTGACTTTGGGCACCTAAAATATCGATTTTCAGCATGTTTTGGGCCTGTATTTTGAAAATACTCTAACACGGAGTAGGCATGTACAGATCGCTTCTGGGACCCCAAAATATCGGATTTTCAGGTGTTTTGGGCCTGAATTTGAGATATCGACTCTGGGCACCTAAAATATTGATTTTTAGCATGTTTTAGGTCTATATTTTGAAAATATTCTAGCACTGAGTAGGCATGTGCAGATCGCTTCAGGGACCCCAAAATATCGAATTTTCGGGTGTTTTGAGCCTGAATTTGAGATATAAACGGGTACAGAAGATGAATGCACATATTGACTTTGGACACCTAAAAGATCGAATTTCAGCATGTTTTGAGCCTATATTTTGAAAATATTCTAGCACTTATTAGGCATGTACAGATCGCTTCTGGGAACCCAAAATATCATATTTTCAGGTGTTTTGAGGATGAATTTGGAATATAATCTGGTGCCGAAGATGCATGCACGTATTGACTTTGGGCACCTAAAATATCGATTTTGAGCATGTTTTGGGTCTGTATCTTGAAAACATTCTAACTAGGACTAGGCATGTACAGATCGCTTCTAGGACCCCGAAATACCGAATTTTGGGGTGTTTTGAGCCTGAATTTGTGATATAAACGGGGACAGAAGATCCATGCACATATTGACTTTGGGCACCTAAAATATCGATTTTCAGCATGTTTTGGGCCTGTATTTTGAAAATACGCTAACACGGAGTAGGCATGTACAGATCGCTTCTGGTACCCCAAAATATCGAATTTTCGGGTGTTTTGGGCCTGAATTTGAGATATCGACATTGGGCACCTCAAATATTTTGTTTTAGCATGTTTTGGGCCTGTATTTTGAAAATACTCTAACACGAAGTAGGCATGTACAGATCGCTTCTGGGACCCCAAAATATCGAATTTTCGAGTGTTTTGAGCCTGAATTTGAGATATAAACGGGTACTGAAGATGCATGCAAATATCGATTTTTGGGCACCGAAAATATCGATTTTTTAGCATGGTTTGGGTCTGTATCTTGAAAACATTATAACTAGGAGTAGTCATGTACAGATCGCTTCTAGGACCAAAAAATACCGAATTTTCGGGTGTTTTGACCCTCAATTTGAGATATAAACGGCTACAGAAGATGCATGCACATATCGACTTTGGACACTTAAAATATCGATTTTTAGCATGTTTTGAGCCTATGTTTTGAAAACACTCTAGCACTGAGTAGGCATGTACAAATCGCTTCTGGGACCCCAAAATATCGAATTTTCGGGTGTTTTGAGCCTGAATTTGAGATATCGACTTAGGGCACCTATAATATCAATTTTTAGCACGTTTTGGGCCTATATTTTGAAAATATTCTAGCACTGAGTAGGCATGTACAGATCGCTTCTGGGACCCCAAAATATCGAATTTTCGGGTGTTTTGAGCCTAAATTTTAAATATAAACGGGTACATAAGATGCATGCACATATTGACTTTGGGCACCTAAAAGATCGATTTTCAGCATGTTTTGGGCCTATATTTTGAAAATACTCTAACACGGAGTAGGCATGTACAAATCGCTTCTGGGACCCCAAAATATCGAATGTTCGGGTGTTTTGAGGTTAAATTTGGGATATAAACAGGTGCAAAAGATGCATACACATTGAGTTTGGGTACCTAAAATATCTATTTTCAGCATGTTTTGAGCCTGTATCTGAGTAGGCATGTACAGATCCCTTCTGGGACCCCAAAATATCGAATTTTCGGGTGTTTTGAGCCTGAATTTGAGATATAAACGGGTACAGAAAATGCATGCACGTATTGACTTTGGGCACCTAAAATATCGATTTTCAGCATGTTTTGGGCCTTTATTTTTAAAATACTCTAACACGAAGTAGGCATGTACAGATCGCTTCTGGGACCTCAAAATATCGAATTTTCGGGTGTTTTCAGCCTGAATTTGAGATATGAACGGGTACACAAGATGCATGTACATATTGACTTTGGGCACCTAAAATATCGATTTTGGGCATGTTTTGGGTCTGTATCTAGAAAACATTCTAAATAGGAGTAGGCATGTACAGATCGTTTCCAGGACCCAAAAATACCGAATTTTCGGGTGTTTTGAGCCTGAATTTGAGATATAAACAGGTACAGAAGATGCATCCACATATTGACTTTGGACACTTAAAATATCGATTTTTAGCATGTTTTGAGCCCATATTTTGAAAACATTCTAGCACTGAGTAGGCACGTACAGATCGATTCTAGAACCAAAAATATCGAATTTTCGGGTGTTTTGGGCCTGAATTTGAGATATCGACTTTGGACACTTAAAATATCGATTTTTAGCATGTTTTGAGCCCATATTTTTGAAAATATTCTAGCACTGAGTAGGCACGTACAGATCGCTTCTGGGACCCAAAAATATCAAATTTTCTGGTGTTTTGAGCCTGAATTTGAGATATCAACTTTAGGCACCTGAAATATTGAGATTTTTAACATGTTTTGGACCTTTTTTTGAAAATATTTTAGCAATGAGTAGGTATGTACAGATCGCTTCTGGGACCCCAAAATATCGAATTTTCGGGTGTTTTGGCCCTTAATTTGAGATATCGACTTTGGGCACCTAAAATATCGATTTTTAGCACGTTTTGGGCCTGTATTTTGAAAATAATCTAACACGAAGTAGGCATGTACAGATCGCTTCTGGGACCCCAAAATATCGAATTTTCTTGTGTTCTGAGCCTAAATTTCAAATAAAAACGGGTACAGAAGATGCATGCACATATTGAGTTTGGGCACCTAAAATATCTATTTTCATCATGTTTTCGGCCTGTATCTGAGTAGGCATGTACAGATCCCTTCTGGGACCCCAAAATATCGAATTTTCGGGTGTTTTGAGCCTGAATTTGAGATATAAACGGGTACAGAAGATGCATGCACTTATTGACTTTGGGCACCTAAAATATCGATTTTCAGCATGTTTTGGGCCTTTATTTTGAAAATACTCTAACACGGAGTAGGCATGTACAGATCGCTTCTGGGACCCCAAAATATCGAATATTCGGGTGTTTTGAGCCTAAATTTGAGATATAAACGGGTACAGAAGATGCATGCAGATATCGACTTTTGGGCACCTAAAAGATCGATTTTCAGTATGTTTTGGGCCTGTATTTTGAAAATACTCTAACACGGAGTGGGCATGTACAGATCGCTTCTGGGACCCCAAAATATCGAATTTTCGTGTGTTTTGAGACTGAATTTGAGATATAAATGGGTACAGAAGATGCATGCACATATTGACTTTGGGCACCTAAAATATCGATTTTCAGCATGTTTTGGGCCTGTATTTTGAAAATACTCTAACACGGAGTGGGCATGTACAGATCGCTTCTGGGACCCCAAAATATCGAATTTTCGGGTGTTTTGAGACTGAATTTGAGATATAAATGGGTACAGAAGATGCATGCACATATTGACTTTGGGCATCTAAAATATCGATTTTCAGCATGTTTTCGGCCTGTATTTTGAATATACTCTAACACGGAGTAGGCATGTACAGATCGCTTCAAGGACCCCAAAATATCGAATTTTCGGGCGTTTTGAGCCTAAATTTGTGATATAAACGGGTACTGAAGATGCATGCACATATCGACTTTTGGGCACCGAAAATATCGATTTTTAGCAAGTTTTGGGTCTGTATCTAGAAAACATTCTAACTAGGAGTAGGCATGTACAGATCGCATCCAGGACCCAAAAATACCGAATTTTCGGGTGTTTTGAGCCTGAATTTGAGATATAAACAGGTACAGAAGATGCATGCACATATCGACTTTGGACACTTAAAATATCGATTTTTAGCATGTTTTGAGCCCATATTTTGAAAACATTCTAGCACTGAGTAGGCACGTACAGATCGCTTCTAGAACCATAAATATCGAATTTTCGTGTGTTTTGGGCCTGTACAGATCGCTTCTGGGACCCCAATATATCGAATTTTCGGGTGTTTCGAGCCTGAATTCGAGATATCGACTTAGGGCACCTAAAATATCAATTTTTAGCATGTTTTGGACCTATATTTTGAAAATATTCTAGCACTGAGTAGGCATGTACAGATCGCTTCTGGGACCCCAAAATATCGAATTTTCGGGTGTTTTGGCCCTTAATTTGAGATATCGTCTTTGGGCACCTAAAATATCGATTTTTAGCACGTTTTGGGCCTGTTTTTTGAAAATACTCTAACACGAAGTAGGCATGTACAGATCGCTTTTGGGACCCCAAAATATCGAATTTTCGGATGTTTTGAGCCTGAATTTGAGATATCGACTTTGGGCACCTAAAATATCGATTTTCAGTATGTTTTGGGCCTGTATTTTGAAAATACTCTAACACGGAGTAGGCATGTACAGATCGCTTCTGGGACCCCAAAATATCGAATTTTCGGGCGTTTTGAGCCTAAATTTGAGATATAAACGGGTACTGAAGATGCATGCGCATATCGACTTTGGACACTTAAAATATCGATTTTTAGCATGTTTTGAGCCCATATTTTGAAAACATTCTAGCACTGAGTAAGCATGTACAGATCGCTTCTAGAACCAAAAATATCGAATTTTCGGGTGTTTTGGCCCTTAATTTGAGATATCGACTTTGGGCACCTAAAATATCGATTTTTAGCACGTTTTGGGCCTGTATTTTGAAAATACTCTAACACGAAGTAGGAATGTACAGATCGCTTCTGGGACCCCAAAATATCGAATTTTCGGGTGTTTTGAGCCTGAATTTGAGATATCGACTTAGGGCACCTAAAATATCAATTTTTAGCATGTTTTAGACCTATATTTTGAAAATATTCTAGCACTGAGTAGGCATGTACAGATCGCTTCTGGGACCCCAAAATATCGAATTTTCGAGTGTTTTGAGCCTGAATTTGAGATATAAACGGGTACTTAAAATGCATCCACATATTGACTTTGGGCACCTAAAATATCGATTTTCAGCATGTTTTAGGCCTGTATTTTGAAAATACTCTAAAACGGAGTAGGCATGTACGGATCGCTTCAGGGACCCCATAATAACGAATTTTCGGGTGTTTTGGGCCTGAATTTGAGATATCAACTTTGGGCACCTAAAATATCGATTTTTAGCATGTTTTGGGCCTGTATTTTGAAAATACTCTAACACAACGTAGGCATGTAGAGATCGCTTCTGGGACCCCAAAGTATCGAATTTTCGGGTGTTTTGAGCCTAAATTTGAGATATAAACGGGTACAGAAGATGCATGCACATATCGACTTTTGGGCACCTAAAAGATCGATTTTCAGTATGTTTTGGGCCTGTATTTTTAAAAATACTCTAACACGGAGTAGGCATGTACAGATCGCTTCTGGGTCCCCAAAATATCGAATTCTCGGGTGTTTTGGGCCTTAATTTGAGATATCGACTTTTGGCACCTAAAATATCGATTTTCAGCATGTTTTGGGCCTGTATTTTGAAAATATTCTAACACAAAGTAGGCATGTACAGATCGCTTCTAGGACCCCAAAATATCGAATTTTCGGGTGGTTTGAGCCTAAATTTGCGATATAAACGGGTACAGAAGATGCATGCACATATCGACTTTTGGGCACCTAAAAGATCGATTTTCAGTATGTTTTGGGCCTGTATTTTGAAAATACTCTAACACGGAGTAGGCATGTACAGATCGCTTCTGGGACCCCAAAATATCGAATTTTCGGGTGTTTTGTGCCTGAATTTGATATATCGACTTTAGGCACCTAAAATATCGATATTTAGCATGTTTTGGACCTTTATTTTGAAAATATTCTAGCACTTAGTAGGCAAGTACAGATCGCTTCTGGGACCCAAAAATATCGAATTTTCGGGTGTTTTGAGCCTGAATTTGAGATATAAACGGGTACTTAAAATGCATCCACATATTGACTTTGGGCACCTAAAATATCGATTTTCAGCATGTTTTAGGCCTGTATTTTGAAAATACTCTAAAACGGAGTAGGCATGTACGAATTGCTTCAGGGACCCCATAATAACGAATTTTCGGGTGTTTTGGGCCTTAATTTGAGATATCGACTTTGGGCACCTAAAATATCGATTTTTAGCATGTTTTGGGCCTGTATTTTGAAAATACTCTAACACGAAGTAGGCATGTAGAGATCGCTTCTGGGACCCCAAAGTATCGAATTTTCGGGTGTTTTGAGCCTAAATTTGAGATATAAACGGGTACAGAAGATGCATGCACATATCGACTTTTGGGCACCTAAAAGATCGATTTTCAGTATGTTTTGGGCCTGTATTTTGAAAATACTCTAACACGGAGTAGGCATGTACAGATCGCTTCTGGGACCCCAAAATATCGAATTTTCGGGTGTTTTGGGCCTGAATTTGAGATATCAACTTTAGGCACCTAAAATATCGATATTTAGCATGTTTTGGACCTATATTTTGAAAATATTCTAGCAATGAGTAGGTATGTACAGATCGCTTCTGGGTCCCCAAAATATTGAATTTTCGGGTGTTTTGAGCCTGAATTTAAGATATAAACGGGTACAGAAGATGCATGCACATATTGACTTTGGGCACCTAAAATATCGATTTTCAGTATGTTTTCGGCCTGTATTATGAAAATACTCTAACATGGAGTAGGCATGTACAGATCCCTGCAGGAACCCCAAAATATCGAATTTTTGGGTGTTTTGGGCCTGAATTTGAGATATAAACGGGTAATGAAGATGCAGGCACATATCGACTTTTGGGCACCGAAAATATCGATTTTAAGCATGTTTTGGGTCTGTAACTTGAAAATATTCTAACTAGGAGTAGGCATGTACAGATCGCTTCTGGGACCCAAAAATATCGAATTTTCGAGTGTTTTGAGGTTGAATTTGAGATATAAACAAATGCAGAAGATGCATACACATATTGACTTTGGGCACATAAAATATCGATTTTCAGCATGTTTTGGGCATGTATCTGAGTAGGCATGTACAGATCGCTTCTAGGACCCCAAAATATCGATTTTCGGGTGTTTTGGGCCTGAATTTGAGATATCGACTTTGGGCACCTAAAATAACGATTTTTAGCATGTTTTGGGCCTATATTTTGAAAATATTCTAGCACTAAGTAGGCATGTACAGATCTCTTATGGGACCCCCAAATATCGAATTTTCGGGTGTTTTGAGCCTGAATTTTAGATAAAAACGGGTACAGAAGATGCATGCACAAATTGACTTTGGACACTTAAAATATCGATTTTTAGCTTGTTTTGGGCCTATATTTTGAAAACATTCTAGCACTGAGTAGGCATGTACAGATCACTTCTTGGGCACAAAAATATCGAATTTTCGGATGTTTTGAGCACGAATTTGAGATATAAACAGGTACTGAAGATGGATGCACATATCGACTTTAGTGCACCTAAAATATCAATTTTGAGCATGTTTTTGGTCTGTATCTTGAAAACATTCTAATTAGGCATGTACAGATTGCTTCTGGGACCCCTAAATATCGAATTTTCGGGTGTTTGGAGCCTGAATTTGAGATATAAACGGGTACAGAAGATGCATGCACATATCGACTTTTTGGCACCTAAAATATCGATTTTCAGTATGTTTTAGGCCTGTAATTTGAAAATACTCTAACACGGAGTAGGCATGTACAGTTCGCTTCTGGGACCCCAAAATACCGAATTTTCGGGTGTTTTGGGCCTGAATTTGAAATATCGACTTTGGACACTTAAAATATCGATTTTTAGCATGTTTTGAGCCCATATTTTGAAAACATTCTAGCACTGAGTAGGCACGTACAGATCGATTCTAGAACCAAAAATATCGAATTTTCGGGTGTTTTGGGCCTGAATTTGAGATATCGACTTTGGACACTTAAAATATCGATTTTTAGCATGTTTTGAGCCCATATTTTGAAAACATTCTAGCACTGAGTAGGCACGTACAGATCGCTTCTAGAACCAAAAATATCGAATTTTCGGGTGTTTTGGCCCTTAATTTGAGATATCGACTTTGGGCACCTAAAATATCGATTTTTAGCACGTTTTGGGCCTGTATTTTGAAAATACTCTAACACGAAGTAGGCATGTACAGATCGCTTCTGGGACCCCAAAATATCGAATTTTGGGGTGTTTTGAGCCTAAATTTGAGATATAAACGGGTACGGAAGATGCATACACATATCGACTTTTGGGCACCTAAAATATCGATTTTGAGCATGTTTTGGGTCTGTATCTTGAAAACTTTCTAACTAGGAGTAGGCATGTACAGATCGCTTCTAGGACCCAAAAATACCGAATTTTCGGGTGTTTTGAGCCTGAATTTGAGATATAAACGGGTACAGAAGATGCATGCACATATCGACTTTGGACACTTAAAATGTCGATTTTTAGTGTGTTTTGACCCTATATTTTGAAAACATTCTAGCACTGAGTAAGCATGTACAGATTGCTTCTGGGACCCAAAAATATCGAATTTTCGGGTGTTTTGAGGTTGAATTTGGGATATAAACGGGTGCAGAAAATGCATACACATATTGACTTTGGGCACCTAAAATATCGATTTTCAGCATGTTTTGGGCCTGTATTGGAGTAGGCATGTACAGATCGCTTCTGGGACCAAACAATATCGAATTTTCGGGCGTTTGGAGCCTGAATTTGAGATATAAACGGGTATAGAAGATGCATGCACATATCGACTTTTGTTCACCTAAAATATCGATTTTCTGTATGTTTTGGGCCTGTATTTTGAAAATACTCTAACACGGAGTAGACATGTACAGATCGCTTCTGGGACCCAAAAATATCGAATTTTCGGGTGTTTTGAGCCTGAATTTGAGATATAAACAGGTACGGAAGATGCATGCACATATCGACTTTTGGGCACCTAAAATATCGATTTTGAGCATGTTTTGGGTCTGTATCTTGAAAACATTCTAACTAGGAGTAGGCAAGTACAGATCGCTTCTAGGACCCAAAAATACTGATTTTTCGGGTGTTTTGAGCCTGAATTTGAGATATAAACGGGTACAGAAGATGCATGCACATATCGACTGTAGAAACTTAAAATATCGATTTTTAGCATGTTTTGAGCCTATATTTTGAAAACATTCTAGCACTGAGTAGGCATGTACAGATCGCTTCTGGGACCGAATAATATCGAATTTTCGGGTGTTTTGTGGTTGAATTTGAGATATAAACGGGTGCAAAAGATGCATACACATATTGACTTTGGGCACCTAAAATATCGATTTTCAGCATGTTTTGGGCCTGTATCTGAGTAGGCATGTACAGATCGCTTCTGGGACCAAACAATATCGAATTTTCGGGCGTTTGGAGCCTGAATTTGAGATATAAACGGGTATAGAAGATGCATGCACATATCGACTTTTGTTCACCTAAAATATCGATTTTCTGTATGTTTTGGGCCTGTATTTTGAAAATACTCTAACACGGAGTAGACATGTACAGATCGCTTCTGGGACCCAAAAATATCGAATTTTCGGGTGTTTTGAGCCTGAATTTGAGATATAAACAGGTACGGAAGATGCATGCACATATCGACTTTTGGGCACCTAAAATATCGATTTTGAGCATGTTTTGGGTCTGTATCTTGAAAACATTCTAACTAGGAGTAGGCAAGTACAGATCGCTTCTAGGACCCAAAAATACTGATTTTTCGGGTGTTTTGAGCCTGAATTTGAGATATAAACGGGTACAGAAGATGCATGCACATATCGACTGTAGACACTTAAAATATCGATTTTTAGCATGTTTTGAGCCTATATTTTGAAAACATTCTAGCACTGAGTAGGCATGTACAGATCGCTTCTGGGACCGAATAATATCGAATTTTCGGGTGTTTTGTGGTTGAATTTGAGATATAAACGGGTGCAAAAGATGCATACACATATTGACTTTGGGCACCTAAAATATCGATTTTCAGCATGTTTTGGGCCTGTATTTTGAAAATACTCTAACACGGAGTAGGCATGTACAAATCGCTTCTGGGACTCCAAAATATCGAATTTTCGGGTGTTTTGGGGATAAATTTGAGATATCGACTTTGGGCACCTAAAATATCGATTTTTAGCATGTTTTGGGCCTATATTTTGAAAATATTCTAGCACTGAGTAAGCATGTACAGATCACTTCTGGGACCCCAAAATATCGAATTTTCGGGTGTTTTGAGCCTGAATTTGAGATACAAACGGGTACAGAAGATGCATGCACATATCGACTTTTTGCACCTAAAATATCGATTTTGATCTTGTTTTGGGTCTGTATCTTGAAAAAATTCTAGCAAGGAGTAGGCATGTACAGATCGCTCCTGGGACACAAAAATATCGAATTTTCGGGTGTTTTGAACCTGAATTTGGGATATAGACGGATACAGAAAATGTATGCACATATCGACTTTGGGCACTTAAAATATCGATTTTGAGCATGTTTTGGGCGTATAATTTGAAAATATTCTAGCACTGAGTAGGCATGTACAGATCGCTTCTGGGACCCAAACGTATCGAATTTTCGGGGGTTTTGAGCCTGAATTTGGGATATAACCTGGTACAGAGGATGCATGCACATATCGACTTTTTGCACCTAAAATATCGATTTTGAGCATGTTTTGGGTCTGTATCTTGAAAACATTCTAGCAAGGAGTAGGCATGTACAGATAGCTTCTGGGACCCAAAAATACCGAATTTTCTGGTGTTTTGAGCCTGAATTTGAGATATAGACGGGTACAGAAGATGCATACACATATTGACTTTTGGCACATAAAATATAGATTTTCAGCATGTTTTAAGCCTGTATTTTGAAAATACTTTAACACGGAGAAGGCATGTACAGATCGCTTCTAGGACCCAAAAATATCGAATTTTCGGGTGTTTTGAGCCTGAATTTGAGATATAAACGGATACAGAAGATGCATGCACATATTGACTTTGGGCACCTAAAATATCGATTTTGAGCATGTTTTGGGCCTGTATTTTGAAAATACTGTACCACGGAGTAGGCATGTACAGATCGCTCCAAGGACCCAAAAATATCGAAGTTTCGGGTGTTTTGAACCTGAATTTGGGATATAGACGGATACAGAAGATGTATGCACATATCGACTTTGGGCACCTAAAATATCGATTTTGAGCATGTTTTGGACCTGTGTTTTGAAAATACTCTAACACGGAGTAGGCATATACAGATCGCTATTGGGACCCAAAAATATCGAATTTTCGGGTGTTTTGAGCCTGAATTTGAGATATAAACGGGTACAGAAGAAGCATGCACATATTGACTTTAGGCAGCTAAAATATCGATTTTCAGCATGTTTTAGGCTTGTATTTTGAAAATACTCTAACACGGAGTATGCATGTACAGATGGCTTTTGGGACCCAAAAATATCGAATATTCTGGTGTTTTTGAGTCTGAATTTGGGATATAAATGGATACAGAAGATGCATGCAGATATCGACTTTGGGCACCTAAAATATCAATTTTGATCATGTTTTGGGTCTGTATCTTGAAAAAATTCTTGCAAGGAGTAGGCATGTACAGATCGCTTCTCGGACCCAAAAACATTGAATTTTCGGTGGTTTTGAGCCTGAATTTGAGATATAAACGGGTACAAAAGATGAATGCACATATCGACTTTGGCACCCAAAATATCGATTTTTAGTTTGGTTTGGGCGTATAATTTGAAAATATTCTAGCACTGAGTAGGCATGTACAGATCGCTTCTGGGACCCAAAAATGTCGAATTTTCGGGGGTTTTGAGCCAGAATTTGGGATATAACCGGGTATAGAGGATGCATGCACATATCGACTTTTTGCACCTAAAATATCGATTTTGAGCATGTTTTGGGTCTGTATCTTGAAAACATTCTAGCAAGGAGTAGGCATGTACAGATCGCTTCTGGGACCCAAAAATACTGAATTTTCTGGTGTTTTGAACCTGAATTTGGGATATACACGGGTACAGAAGATGCATACACATATTGAATTTGGGCACCTAAAATATAGATTTTCAGCATGTTTTGAGCCTGCATTTTGAAAATACTTTAACACGGAGAAGGCATGTACAGATCGCTTTTGGGACACAAAAATATCGAATTTTCGGGTGTTTTGAGCCTGAATTTGAGATATAAACGGGTACAGAAGATGCATGCACATATTGACTTTTTGCACCTAAAATATCGATTTTGAGCATGTTTTGGGACTGTATCTTGAAAACATTTTAGCAAGAAGTAGGCATGTACAGATTGCTTCTGAGGCCCAAAAATATCGAATTTTCGAATGTTTTGAACCAGAATTTGGGATATAGACGGGTACAGAAGATGCATAGACATTTTGACTTTGGGCAGCTAAAATATCGATTTTCAGCATGTTTTAGGCTTGTATTTTGAAAATACTCTGACACGGAGTATGCATGTACAGATGGCTTTTGGGACCCAAAAATATCGAATTTTCGGGTGTTTTGAGCCTGAATTTGAGATATAAACGGGTACAGAAGATGCATGCACATATTGACTTTTTGCACCTAAAATATCGATTTTGAGCATGTTTTGGGACTGTATCTTGAAAACATTCTAGCAAGAAGTAGGCATGTACAGATTGCTTCTGAGACCCAAAAATATCGAATTTTCGAATGTTTTGAACCTGAATTTGGGATATAGACGGGTACAGAAGATGCATAGACATTTTGACTTTGGGCAGCTAAAATATCGATTTTCAGCATGTTTTAGGCTTGTATTTTGAAAATACTCTGACGCGGAGTATGCATGTACAGATGGCTTTTGGGACCCAAAAATATCGAATATTCGGGTGTTTTGAGTCTGAATTTGAGATATAAACGGGTACAGAAGATGCATGCACATATCGACTTTAGGCACCCAATATATCGATTTTGAGAATATTTTGGGCCTGTATTTTTAAAATAATCTAACACGGAGTAGACACGTACATATCGCTTCTGGGACAAAGAAATATCGAATTTTTGGGTGTTTTGAGCCTGAATTTGAGATATAAACGGGTACAGAAGTTGCATTCACATATCGACTTTGGGCACCCAAAATATCGATTTTTAGCATGTTTTGGACCTATATTTTGAAAACATTCTAGCACTGAGTAGGCATGTACAGATCGCTTCTGGGACCCAAAAATATTGAATTTTCGGGGGTTTTGAGCCTGAATTTGAGATATAACCGGGTACAGAGAATGCATACACATATTGACTTTGTGCACCTAAAATATCAAGTTTTTAGCATGTTTTGGGCCTGTACTTTAAAACACTCTAACAAGGAGTATGCATGTACAGATCGCTTCTGGGACCCAAAAATATCGAATTTTCGGAGTTTTGAGCCTGAATTTGAGATATAAACGGGTACAGAAGATGCATGCACATATCGACTTTTTGCACTTAATTAAAATATCGATTTTGAGCATGTTTTGGGTCTGTATCTTAAAAACATTCTAGCAAGGAGTAGGCATGTACAGATCGCTTCTGGGACCCAAAAATATTGAATTTTCTGATGTTTTGAACCAGAATTAGGGATATACACGGGTACAGAAGATGCATACACATATTGACTTTGGGAACATAAAATATCGATTTTGAGCATGTTTTGGGACTGTATCTTGAAAACATTTTAGCAAGAAGTAGGCATGTACAGATTGCTTCTGAGACCCAAAAATATCGAATTTTCGAATGTTTTGAACCTGAATTTGGGATATAGACGGGTACAGAAGATGCATAGACATTTTGACTTTGGGCAGCTAAAATATCGATTTTCAGCATGTTTTAGGCTTGTATTTTGAAAATACTCTGACACGGAGTATGCATGTACAGATGGCTTTTGGGACCCAAAAATATCGAATTTTCGGGTGTTTTGAGCCTGAATTTGAGATATAAACGGGTACAGAAGATGCATGCACATATTGACTTTTTGCACCTAAAATATCGATTTTGAGCATGTTTTGGGACTGTATCTTGAAAACATTCTAGCAAGAAGTAGGCATGTACAGATTGCTTCTGAGACCCAAAAATATCGAATTTTCGAATGTTTTGAACCTGAATTTGGGATATAGACGGGTACAGAAGATGCATAGATATTTTGACTTTGGGCAGCTAAAATATCGATTTTCAGCATGTTTTAGGCTTGTATTTTGAAAATACTCTGACGCGGAGTATGCATGTACAGATGGCTTTTGGGACCCAAAAATATCGAATATTCGGGTGTTTTGAGTCTGAATTTGAGATATAAACGGGTACAGAAGATGCATGCACATATCGACTTTAGGCACCCAATATATCGATTTTGAGCATATTTTGGGCCTGTATTTTTAAAATAATCTAACACGGAGTAGACACGTACATATCGCTTCTGGGACAAAGAAATATCGAATTTTTGGGTGTTTTGAGCCTGAATTTGAGATATAAACGGGTACAGAAGTTGCATTCACATATCGACTTTGGGCACCCAAAATATCGATTTTTAGCATGTTTTGGACCTATATTTTGAAAACATTCTAGCACTGAGTAGGCATGTACAGATCGCTTCTGGGACCCAAAAATATTGAATTTTCGGGGGTTTTGAGCCTGAATTTGAGATATAACCGGGTACAGAGAATGCATACACATATCGACTTTTTACACTTAATTAAAATATCGATTTTGAGCATGTTTTTGGTCTGTATCTTAAAAACATTCTAGCAAGGAGTAGGCATGTACAGATCGCTTCTGGGACCCAAAAATATCGAATTTTCTGATGTTTTGAACCAGAATTAGGGATATACACGGGTACAGAAGATGCATACACATATTGACTTTGGGAACATAAAATATCGATTTTCAGCATGTTTTGGGGCTGTATTTTAAAAACACTCTAACACGGAGTATGCACGTACAGATCGCTTCTGGGACCCAAAAATATTGAATTTTCGGGTGTTTTGAGCATGAATTTGAGATATAAACGGGTACAGAAGATGCATGCACATATCGACTTTGGGCACCTAAAATATCGATTTTGAGCATGTTTTGGGCCTGTATTTTGAAAATACTCAAACACGGTGTAGACATGTACAGATCGCTTCTGGGACACAAAAATATCGATTTTTTGGGTGTTTTGAGCCTGAATTTGAGATATAAACGGGTACAGAAGATGCATGCACATATCGACTTTGGGACCCAAAATATCGATTTTTAGTATGTTTTGGGCGTATAATTTGAAAATATTCTAGCACTGAGTAGGCATGTACAAATCGCTTCTGGGACCCAAAAATATCGAATTTTCGGGGGTTTTGAGCCTGAATTTGGGATATAACCGGGTACAGAGGATGCATGCACATATCGACTTTTTGCACCTAAAATATCGATTTTGAGCATGTTTTGGGTCTGTATCTTGAAAACATTCTAGAAAGGAGTAGGCATGTACAGATCGCTTCTGGGACCCAAAAATACCGAATTTTCTGGTGTTTTGAACCTGAATTTGAGATATAAACGGATACAGAAGATGCATGCACATATTGATCTTGGGCACCTAAAATATCGATTTTGAGCATGTTTTGGGCCTGTATTTTGAAAATACTGTACCACGGAGTAGGCATGTACAGATCGCTTCTGGGACACAAAAATATTGATTTTTTGGGTGTTTTGAGCCTGAATTTGAGATATAAACGGGTACAGAAGATGCATGCACATATCGACTTTGGACACCTAACATATCGATTTTTAGTATGTTTTGGGCCTGTATTTTAAAAATACTCTAACACGGAGTAGACATGTACAGATCGCTTTTGGGACCCAAAAATATCGAATTTTCGGGTGTTTTGAACCTGAATTTGAGATATAGACGGGTACAGAAGATGCATACACATATTGACTTTTGGCACATAAAATATAGATTTTCAGCATGTTTTAGGCCTGTATTTTGAAAATACTTTAACACGGAGAAGGCATGTACAGATCGCTTCTGGGACCCAAAAATATCGAATTTTCGGGTGTTTTGAGCCTGAATTTGAGATATAAACGGATACAGAAGATGCATGCACATATTGACTTTGGGCACCTAAAATATCGATTTTGAGCATGTTTTGGGCCTGTATTTTGAAAATACTGTACCACGGAGTAGGCATGTACAGATCGCTCCTGGGACCCAAAAATATCGAATTTTCGGGTGTTTTGAGCCTGAATTTGAGATATAAACGGGTACAGAAGATGCATGCACATATCGACTTTTTGCACCTAAAATATCGATTTTGAGCATGTTTTGGGTCTGTATCTTGAAAACATTCTAGCAAGAAGTAGGCATGTACAGATTGCTTCTGGGACCCAAAAATATCAAATTTTCGAATGTTTTGAACCAGAATTAGGAATATAGACGGGTACAGAAGATGCATACACATATTGACTTTAGGCAGCTAAAATATCGATTTTCAGCATGTTTTAGGCTTGTATTTTGAAAATACTCTAACACGGAGTATGCATGTACAGATGGCTTTTGGGACCCAAAAATATCGATTATTCGGGTGTTTTGAGTCTGAATTTATGATATAAACGGGTACAGAAGATGCATGCACTTATCGACTTTGGGCACCCAATATATCGATTTTGAGCATGTTTTGGGCCTGTATTTTTTAAATACTCTAACACGGAGTAGACACGTACAGATCACTTCTGGGAAACAAAAATATCGAATTTTTGAGTGTTTTGAGCCTGAATTTGAGATATAAACGGGTACAGAAGATGCATGCACATATCGACTTTGGGCACCCAAAATATCGATTTTGAGCATGTTCTGAGCCTATATATTGAAAAAATTCTAGCACTGACTAGGCATGTACAGATCGCTTCTGGAAACCAAAAATATTGAATTTTCGGGTGTTTTGAGCCTGAATTTGAGATATAACCGGGTACAGAGAATGCATACACATATTGACTTTGTGCACCTAAAATATCAATTTTCAGCATGTTTTGGGCCTGTATTTTAAAAACACTCAAACACGGAGTATGCATGTACAGATCGCTTCTGGGACCCAAAAATATCGAATTTTCGAGTGTTTTGAACCTGAATTTGGGATATAGACTGGTACAGTAGATGCATACACATATTGACTTTGGGCAGCTAAAATATCGATTTACAGCATGTTTTAGGCCTGTAATTTGAACATACTCTAACACGGAGTATGCATGTACAGATGGCATTTGGGACCCAAAAATATCGAATATTCTGGTGTTTTGAGTCTGAATTTGGGATATAAATGGGTACAGAAGATGCATGCACATATCGACTTTGGGCACCTAAAATATCAATTTTGAGCATGTTTTGGGCCTTTATTTTGAAAACATTCTAGCACTGAGTATGCATGTACAGATCGCTTAAGGGACCCAAAAATATGGAATTTTCGGGTGTTTTGAGCTTGAATTTGAGATATAAACGGGTACAGAAGATGCATGCACATATCGGCTTTTTTCACCTAAAATATCGATTTTGATCATGTTTTGGGTCTGTATCTTGAAAAAATTCTTGCAAGGAGTAGGCGTGTACAGATCGCTTCTCGGACCCAAAAACATTGAATTTTCGGGTGTTTTGAGCCTGAATTTGAGATATAAACGGGTACAAAAGATAAATGCACATATCGACCTTCGGCAGCTAAAATATCGATTTTGAGCATCTTTTGGGTCTGTATTTTGAAAATACTCAAACACGATGTAGACATGTACAGATCGCTTCTGGGAAACAAAAACATCGATTTTTTGGGTGTTTTGAGCCTGAATTTGAGATATAAACGGGTACAAAAGATGCATGCACATATCGACTTTGGCACCCAAAATATCGATTTTTAGTTTGTTTTGGGCGTATAATTTGAAAATATTCTAGCACTGAGTAGGCATGTACAGATCGCTTCTGGGACACAAAAATATCGATTTTTTGGGTGTTTTGAGCCAGAATTTGGGATATAACCGGGTACAGAGAATGCATACACATATTGACTTTGTGCACCTAAAATATCAAGTTTTTAGCATGTTTTGGGCCTGTACTTTAAAAACACTCTAACACGGAGTATGCATGTACAGATCGCTTCTGGGACCAAAAAATATCGAATTTTCGGAGTTTTGAGCATTAATTTGAGATATAAACGGGTACAGAAGATGCATGCACATATCGACTTTTTGCACTTAATTAAAATATCGATTTTGAGCATGTTTTGGGTCTGTATCTTAAAAACATTCTGAAAGGAGTAGGCATGTACAGATTGCTTCTGGGACCCAAAAATATCGAATTTTCTGATGTTTTGAACCAGAATTAGGGATATACACGGGTACAGAAGATGCATACACATATTCACTTTGGGCACATAAAATATCGATTTTCAGCATGTTTTGGGCCTGTATTTTAAAAACACTCTAACACGGAGTATGCACGTACAGATCGCTTCAGGGACCCAAAAACATTGAATTTTCGGGTGTTTTGAGCATGAATTTGAGATATAAACGGGTACAGAAGATGCATGCACATATCGACTTTTTGCACCTAAAATATCGATTTTGAGCATGTTTTGGGTCTGTATCTTGAAAACATTCTAGAAAGGAGTAGGCATGTACAGATCGCTTCTGGGACCCAAAAATACCGAATTTTCTGGTGTTTTGAACCTGAATTTGAGATATAAACGGATACAGAAGATGCATGCACATATTGACTTTGGGCACTTAAAATATCGATTTTGAGCATATTTTGGGTCTGTATTTTGAAAATACTGTACCACGGAGTAGGCATGTACAGATCGCTTCTGGGACACAAAAATATGGATTTTTTGGGTGTTTTGAGCCTGAATTTGAGATATAAACGGGTACAGAAGATGCATGCACATATCAACTTTGGACACTTAAAATATCGATTTTTAGTATGTTTTAGGCTTGTATTTTGAAAATACTCTAACTCGGAGTATGCATGTACAGATGGCTTTTGGGACCCAAAAATATCGATTATTCGGGTGTTTTGAGTCTGAATTTATGATATAAACGGGTACAGAAGATGCATGCACATATCGACTTTGGGCACCCAAAATATCGATTTTTAGCATGTTCTGAGCCTATATTTTGAAAACATTCTAGCACTGAGTAGGCATATACAGATCGCTTCTGGGACCCAAAAATATTGAATTTTCGGGTGTTTTGAGCCTGAATTTGAGATATAAACGGGTACAAAAGATGAATGCACATATCGACTTTGGGCAGCTAAAATATCGATTTTGAGCATCTTTTGGGTCTGTATTTTGAAAATACTCAAACACGGTGTAGACATGTACAGATCACTTCTGGGACCCAAAAATGTCGAATTTTCGGGGGTTTTGAGCCAGAATTTGGGATATAACCGGGTACAGAGGATGCATGCACATATCGACTTTTTGCACCTAAAATATCGATTTTGAGCATGTTTTGGGTCTGTATCTTAAAAACATTCTAGCAAGGAGTAGGCATGTACAGATCGCTTCTGGGACCCAAAAATACCGAATTTTCTGGTGTTTTGAACCAGAATTTGGGATATACACGGGTACAGAAGATGCATACACATATTGACTTTGGGCACCCAAAATATAGATTTTCAGCATGTTTTGAGCCTGTATTTTGAAAATACTTTAACACAGAGAAGGCATGTACAGATCGCTTCTGGGACCCAAAAATATCGAATTTTCGGGTGTTTTGAGCCTGAATTTGAGATATAAACGGGTACAGAAGATGCATGCACATATCGACTTTTTGCACCTAAAATATCGATTTTGAGCATGTTTTGGGACTGTATCTTGAAAACATTCTAGCAAGAAGTAGGCATGTACAGATTGCTTCTGAGACCCAAAAATATCGAATTTTCGAATGATTTGAACCTGAATTTGGGATATAGACGGGTACAGAAGATGCATAGACATATTGACTTTGGGCAGCTAAAATATCGATTTTTAGCATGTTTTAGGCTTGTATTTTGAAAATACTCTGACACGGAGTATGCATGTACAGATGGCTTTTGGGACCCAAAAATATCGAATATTCGGGTGTTTTGAGTCTGAATTTGAGATATAAACGGGTACAGAAGATGCATGCACATATCGACTTTAGGCACCCAATATATCGATTTTGAGCATATTTTGGGCCTGTATTTTTAAAATACTCTAACACGGAGTAGACACGTACAGATCGCTTCTGGGACACAAAAATATCGAATTTTTGGGTGTTTTGAGATTGAATTTGAGATATAAACGGGTACAGAAGTTGCATGCACATATCGACTTTGGGCACCCAAAATATCGATTTTTAGCATGTTTTGGACCTATATTTTGAAAACATTCTAGCACTGAGTAGGCATGTACTGATCGCTTCTGCGACCCAAAAATATTGAATTTTCGGGAGTTTTGAGCCTGAATTTGAGATATAACCGGGTACAGAGAATGCATACACATATTGACTTTGTGCACCTAAAATATCAAGTTTTTAGCATGTTTTGGGCCTGTACTTTAAAAACACTCTAACACGGAGTATGCATGTACAGATCGCTTCTGGGACCAAAAAATATCGAATTTTCGGAGTTTTGAGCCTGAATTTGAGATATAAACGGGTACAGAAGATGCATGCACATATCGACTTTTTGCACTTAATTAAAATATCGATTTTGAGCATGTTTTGGGTCTGTATCTTAAAAACATTCTGAAAGGAGTAGGCATGTACAGATTGCTTCTGGGACCCAAAAATATCGAATTTTCTGATGTTTTGAACCAGAATTAGGGATATACACGGGTACAGAAGATGCATACACATATTCACTTTGGGCACATAAAATATCGATTTTCAGCATGTTTTGGGCCTGTATTTTAAAAACACTCTAACACGGAGTATGCACGTACAGATCGCTTCAGGGACCCAAAAACATTGAATTTTCGGGTGTTTTGAGCATGAATTTGAGATATAAACGGGTACAGAAGATGCATGCACATATCGACTTTCTGCACCTAAAATATCGATTTTGAGCATGTTTTGGGTCTGTATCTTGAAAACATTCTAGAAAGGAGTAGGCATGTACAGATCGCTTCTGGGACCCAAAAATACCGAATTTTCTGGTGTTTTGAACCTGAATTTGAGATATAAACGGATACAGAAGATGCATGCACATATTGACTTTGGGCACTTAAAATATCGATTTTGAGCATATTTTGGGTCTGTATTTTGAAAATACTGTACCACGGAGTAGGCATGTACAGATCGCTTCTGGGACACAAAAATATGGATTTTTTGGGTGTTTTGAGCCTGAACTTGAGATATAAACGGGTACAGAAGATGCATGCACATATCGACTTTGGACACCTAACATATCAATTTTTAGTATGTTTTGGGCCTGTATCTTAAAAATACTCTAACACGGAGTAGACATGTACAGATCGCTGCTGGGACCCAAAAATATCGAATTTTCGGGTGTTTTGAACCTGAATTTGGGATATAGACGGATACAGAAGATGCATACACATATTGACTTTGGGCACCTAAAATATAGATTTTCAGCATGTTTTGGGCCTGTATTTTGAAAATACTTTAACACGGAGTAGGCATGTACAGATCGCTTCTGGGACCCAAAAATATCGAATTTTCGGGTGTTTTGAGCCTGAATTTGAGATATAAACGGGTACAGAAGATGCATGCACATATCGACTTTGGACACCTAAAATATCGATTTATAGCATGTTTTGAGCCTGTATTTTAAAAACATTCTAGCACTGAGTAGGCATGTGCAGATTGCTTAAGGGACCCAAAAATATCGAATTTTCGGAGTTTTGATCCTGAATTTGAGATATAAACGGGTACAGAAGATGCATACCCATATCGACTTTTTGCACCTAAAATATCGATTTTGATCATGTTTTGGGTCTGTATCTTGAAAAAATTCTAGCAAGGAGTAGGCATGTACAGATCGCTCCTGGGACCCAAAAATATCGAATTTTCGGGAGTTTTGAGCCTGAATTTGAGATATAACCGGGTACAGAGAATGCATACACATATTGACTTTGTGCACCTAAAATATCAATTTTTTAGCATGTTTTGGGCCTGTATTATAAAAACACTCCAACACGGAGTATGCATGTACAGATTGCTTCTGGGACCCCAAAATATCGAATTTTCGGGTGTTTTGGGCCTGAATTTAAGATATCGACTTTGGGCACCTAAAATATCGATTTTTAGCATGTTTTGGGCCTATATTTTAAAAATATTCTAGAACTGAGTAGGCATGTACAGATCGCTTTTGAGACCCCAAAATATCGAATTTTCGGGTGTTTTGAGCCTGAATTTGAGATATAAACGGGTACAGAAGATGCATGCACATATCGACTTTTGGGCACCTAAAACATCGATTTTGAGCATGTTTTGGGTCTGTATCTGAGTAGGCATGTACAGATCACTTCTGGGAACCCAAAATATAGAATTTTCGGGTGTTTGGAGCCTGAATTTGAGATATAAACGGGTACAGAAGCATCCACATATCGACTTTTGGGCACCTAAAAGATCGATTTTAAATATGTTTTGGGCCTGTATATTGAAAATACTCTAACAGATTGCTTCTGGGACCCCAAAATATCGAATTTTCGGGTGTTTTGGGCCTGAATTTGAGATATCGACTTTGGGCACCTAAAATATCGATTTTTAGCATGTTTTGGGCCTATATTTTGAAAATATTCTAGCACTGAGTAGGCATGTACAGATTGCTTCTGGGACCCCAAAATATCGAATTTTCGGGTGTTTTGGGCCTGAATTTCAGATATTGACTTTAGGCACCTAAAATATCGATTTTTAGCATGTTTTGGGCCTATATATTGAAAATATTCTAGCAATGCGTAGGCATGTACAGATCGCTTCTGGGACCCCAAAATATCGAATTTTTGGGTGTTTTGAGCCTGAATTTAAGATATAAACAGGTACTGAAGATGCATGCACATATCGACTTTTGGGCACTTAAAATATCGATTTTGAGCATGTTTTAGGTCTGTATCTTGAAAACATTCTAACTACGAGTATGAATGTAGAGATCGCTTCTAAGAACCAAAAATACCGAATTTTCGGGTGTTTTGAGGTTGAATTTGAGATATAAACAGGTACAAAAGATGCATACACATATTGACTTTGGTCACCTAAAATATCGATTTTCAGCATGTTTTGGGCCTGCATTTTGAAAATACTCTAGCACTGACTAGGCATGTGCAGATCGCTTCTGGGACCCCAAAATATCCAATTTTCGGGTGTTTTGGGCCAGAATTTGAGATATCGACTTTGGGCACCTAAAATATCGATTTTAGCATGTTTTGGGCCTATATTTTGAAAATATTCTAGCTAGGAGTAGGCATGTACAGATCGCTTCTGGGACCCCAACATCTCGAATTTTCGGGTGTTTTAAACCTTAATTTGAGATATAAACGGGTACAGAAGATGCATGCACATATCGACTTTTGTGCACCTAAAATATCGATTTTGAGCATGTTTCGGGTCTGTATCTTGAAAACATTCTAGCACTGAGTAGGCATGTACAGATCGCTTCTGGGACTCAAAAATATAGAATTTTCGGGTGTTTTGAGGTTGAATTTGAGATATAAACGAGTGCAGAAGATGCATGGACATATCGACTTTGAACACTTAAAATTTCGATTTTTAGCATGTTTTGGCCCTATATTTTGAAAACATTCTAGCACTGAGTAGGCATGTACAGATCACTTCTGGGACCCCAAAATATCGAATTTTCGTGTGTTTTGAGGTTGAATTTGAGATATAAACGAGTGCAGAATATGCATACATATATGAACTTTGGGCACCTAAAATATCGATTTTCAGCATGTTTTGGGCCTGTATCTGAGTAGTCATGTACAGATCGCTTCTGGGACCCCAAAATATCGAATTTTCGGGTGTTTGGATCTTTAATTTGAGATATAAACGGGTACAGAAGATGCATGCACATATCGACTTTTGGACACCTAAAATATCGATATTCTGTATGTTTTGGGCTTGTATTTTGAAAATACTCTAACACGGAGTAGTCATGTACAGATCGCTTCTGGGATTACAAAATATCGAATTTTCGGGTGTTTTGGGCCTGAATTTGAGATATCGACTTTGGGCACCTAAAATATCTATTTTTAGCATGTTTTGGGCCTATATATTGAAAATATTCTAGCACTGATTAGTCATGTACAGATCGCTTCTGGGACCCCAAAAGATCGAATTTTCGGGTGTTTTGATGCCTGAATTTGAGATATAAACGGGTACAATAGATGCATACACATATTGACTATGGTCACTTGAAATATCGATTTTCAGCATGTTTTGGGCCTGGATATTGAAAATATTCTATCATGGAGTAGGCAAGTACAGATCGCTTCTGGGACCCCAAAATATCGAATTTTCGGGTGTTTTGAGCCTGAATTTGAGATATAAACGGGTACAGAAGATGCATGCACATATCGACTTTTGGGCACCTAAAATATCGATTTTGAGCATGTTTTGGGTCCGTATCTGAGTAGGCATGTACAGATCACTTCTGGGAACCAAAAATATAGAATTTTCGGGTGTTTGGAGCCTGAATTTGAGATATAAACGGGTACAGAAGCATCCACATATCGACTTTTGGGCACCTAAAAGATCGATTTTCAGTATGTTTTGGGCCTGTATATTGAAAATACTCTAACAGATTGCTTCTGGGACCCCAAAATATCGAATTTTCGGGTGTTTTGGGCCTGAATTTGAGATATCGACTTTGGGCACCTAAAAAATCGATTTTTAGCATGTTTTGGGCCTATATTTTGAAAATATTCTAGCACTGAGTAGGCATGTACAGATCGCTTCTGGGACCCCAAAATATCGAATTTTCGGGTGTTTTGGGCTTGAATTTCAGATATCGACTTTAGGCACCTAAAATATTGATTTTTAGCATGTTTTGGGCCTATATTTTGAAAATATTCTAGCAATGAGTAGGCATGTACAGATCGCTTCTGGGACCCCAAAATATCGAATTTTTGGGTGTTTTGAGCCTGAATTTAAGATATAAACAGGTACTGAAGATGCATGCACATATCGACTTTTGGGCACTTAAAATATCGATTTTGAGCATGTTTTAGGTCTGTATCTTGAAAACATTCTAACTAGGAGTAGGAATGTACAGATCGCTTCTGGGACCCAAAATTTCGAATTTTAGGGTGTTTTGAGCTTGAATTTGAGATATAAACGGGTACAGAAGATGCAAGCACATATCGACTTTAGCCACTTAGAATATCGATTTTTATCATGTTTTGAGCCTATATTTTGAAAACATTCTAGCACTGAGTTGGCACGTACAGATCGCTTCTGGGACCCAAAAATATCGAATTTTCGGTTGTTTTGAGATTGAATTTGGGATATAAACGGGTGCAGAAGATGCATACACATATTGTTGACTTTGGTCACGTAAAATATCGATTTTCAGCATGTTTTGGGCCTGCATTTTGAAAATACTCTAACCCGGAGTAGGCATGTACAGATCGCTTCTAGGACCCTAAAATATCGAATTTTCGGGTGTTTTGGGCCAGAATTTGAGATATCGACTTTGGGCACCTAAAATATCGATTTTTAGCATGTTTTGGGCCTATGTTTTGAAAATATTCTAGCACTGAGTAGGCATGTACAGATCGCTTCTGGGACCCCAAAATCTCGAATTTGCGGGTGTTTTGAGCCTGAATTAGAGATATAAACGGGTACAGAAGATGCATGCACATATCGACTTTTGGGCACCTAAAATATCGATTTTGAGCATGTTTCGGGTCTGTGTCTTGAAAACATTCTAGCACTGAGTAGGCATGTACAGATCGCTTCTGGGACTCAAAAATATCGAATTTTCGGGTGTTTTGAGGTTGAATTTGAGGTATAAACGAGTGCAGAAGATGCATACACATATTGACTTTGGGCACCTAAAATATCGATTTTCAGCATGTTTTGGGCTTGAATCTGAGTAGGCATGTACAGATCGCTTCTGGGACCCCAAAATATCGAATTTTCTGGTGTTTGGAGAATGAATTTGATATATAAACGGGTACAGAAGATGCATGCACATATCGACTTTTGGGCACCTAAAAGATCGATTTTCAGTATGTTTTGGGCCTGTATTTTGAAAATACTCTAACACGGAGTATGCATGTACAGTTCGCTTCTGGGACCCCAAAATATCGAATTTTCGGGTGTTTTGGGCCTGAATTTGAGATATGGACTTTGGGCACCTAAAATATCGATTTTTAGCATGTTTTGGGCCAATATTTTGAAAATATTCTAGCACTAAGTAGGCATGTACAGATCACTTCTGGGACCCCAAAATATCGAATTTTCGGGTGTTTTGAGCCTGAACTTGAGATATAAACGGGTACAAAAGATGCATACACATATTGACTTTGGTCACCTAAAATATCGATTTTCAGCATGTTTTGGGCCTGCATTTTGAAAATACTCTAACCCGGAGTAGGCATGTACAGATCGCTTCTGGGACCCCAAAATATCGAATTTTCGGGTGTTTTGGGCCAGAATTTGAGATATCGACTTTGGGCACCTAAAATATCGATTTTCAGCATGTTTTGGGCCTGCATTTTGAAAATACTCTAACCCGGAGTAGGCATGTACAGATCGCTTTTGAGACCCCAAAATATCGAATTTTCGGGTGTTTTGAGCCTGAATTTGAGATATAAACGGGTACAGAAGCATCCACATATCGACTTTTGGGCACCTAAAATATCGATTTTGAGCATGTTTTGGGTCTATATCTGAGTAGGCATGTACAGATCACTTCTGGGACCCCAAAATATAGAATTTTCGGGTGTTTGGAGCCTGAATTTGAGATATAAACGGGTACAGAAGCATCCACATATCGACTTTTGGGCACCTAAAAGATCGATTTTCAGTATGTTTTGGGTCTGTATATTGAAAATACTCTAACAGATCGCTTCTGGGACCCCAAAATATCGAATTTTCGGGTGTTTTGGGCCTGAATTTGAGATATCGACTTTGGGCACCAAAAATATCGATTTTTTAGCATGCTTTGGGCCTATATTTTGAAAATATTCTAGCAATGAGTAGGCATGTATAGATCGCTTCTGGGACCCCAAAATATCGAATTTTTGGGTGTTTTGAGCCTGAATTTAAGATATAAACGGGTACAGAAAATGCATGCACATATTGACTTTGGGCACCTAAAATATCGATTTTTAGCATGTTTTGGACCTATATTTTGAAAATATTCTAGCACTGAGTAGGCATGTACAGATCACTTCTGGGACCCCAAAATATCGAATTTTCGGGTGTTTTGGGCCTGAATTTCAGATATCGACTTTAGGCACCAAAAATATCGATTTTTTAGCATGCTTTGGGCCTATATTTTGAAAATATTCTAGCAATGAGTAGGCATGTATAGATCGCTTCTGGGACCCCAAAATATCGAATTTTTGGGTGTTTTGAGCCTGAATTTAAGATATAAACGGGTACAGAAAATGCATGCACATATTGACTTTGGGCACCTAAAATATCGATTTTCAGCATGTTTTGGGCTTGTATTTTGAAAATACTCTAACACGGAGTAGGCATGTACAGATCGCTTCTGGGACCCAAAAATATCGAATTTTCGGGTGTTTTGAGGTTGAATTTGAGATATAAACGAGTGCAGAAGATGCATACACATATTACCTTTGGGCACCTAAAATATCGATTTTCAGCATGTTTTGGGCCTATATCTGAGTAGGCATGTACAGATAGCTTCTGGGACTCCAAAATATCGAATTTTCGGGTGTTTGGAGCCTGAATTTGAGATATAAACGGGTACAGAAGATGCATGCACATATCGACTTTTGGGCACCTAAAATATCGATTTTATGTATGTTTTGGGCCTGTATTTTGAAAATACTCTAACACGGAGTAGGTATGTACAGATCGCTTCTGGGACCCCAAAATATCGAATTTTCGGGTGTTTTGGGCCTGAATTTCAGATATTGACTTAGGGCACCTAGAATATCGATTTTTAGCATGTTTTGGGCCTATATTTTGAAAATATTCTAGCACTGAGTAGGCATGTACAGATCGCTTCTGGGACCCTAAAATATCGAATTTTCGGGTGTTTTTAGCCTGAATTTGAGATATAAACGGGTACAGAAAATGCATGCACATATTGACTTTGGGCACCTAAAATATCGATTTTGAGCATGTTTTGGGTCTGTATCTTGAAAATATTCTAACACGGAGTAGGCATTTACAGATCGCTTCTGGGACCCAAAAATATAAAATTTTCAGTTGTTTTGAGCCTGAATTTGAGATATAAACAGGTACTGAAGATGCATGCACATATCGCCTTTTGGGCACTTAAGAGGACACCACACTACTTAACGTCATAAAAAACGAGAAGCAGAAGCTAAAAAAAATTTCACTTTAAAATAATTACCAAAAATCAATAGTTACCCCTAAATACAGCCACTTCTTCATGCTCTATAGTCGAGGCCAAGCCGAAGAGAATGGAAGTATAGAGCACCAACTGAAGCATTTCCTAGTGATTTTAGTTTCAAAGTGATTTTTTTGTATTTTTTTTCAAATTTCTTCTACTAAAAAAGCAAACAACACGAAAGGTATTGACGTTCTGTCAATGAATATGATTCACACGTGATATACGTATATATGAGCACAGTTTGTCGTTTGGATTTCGATCTAAAAGGATTATTTTTGTTTTGGCGAATTTTTTCCCAAACATTTCTGGCTGAAATTTTTTTCAACAATTTCAGGCAAGGAATTTTCCCATTTATAGCAGTGATAATGGACTCTTTCGTCATCAGCAGTGTTGCTATATATCAGAGGATAGTCCACATAAATCTTATGCAATTCTGAAACATAGTTTTGTTGTTGTTAATTTTTTACAAAATAATTTTAAAAGTGTTAGGAAAAATATTATTTGTTGCTCGATTGTAATGAAAATTTGTCAAGATATGTAAAACCAAACGAGAATTACGATGGCAAAAAGCTTTTGCTTCTAAAATTAACAGGAGCGCAGATAGGGTGTTGGAGTGTGAGGTCCCCATAAAATATCGATTTTGAGCATGTTTCGGGTCTGTATCTTGAAAACATTCTAGCACTGAGTAGGCATGTACATATCGCTTCTGGGACTCAAAAATATCGAATTTTCGGGTGTTTTGAGCCTGAATTTGAGATATAAACGAGAGCAGAAGATGCATGCACATATCGACTTTGAACAATTAAAATATCGATTTTTAGCATGTTTTGGGCCTCTATTTTGAAAACCTTTTAGCACTGAGTAGGCATGTACAGATCACTTCTGGGACCCCAAAATATCGAATTTTCGTGTGTTTTGAGGTTGAATTTGAGAAATAAACGAGTGCAGAAGATGCATACACATATTAACTTTGGGCACCTAAAATATCGATTTTCAGCATGTTTTGGGCCTGTATCTGAGTAGGCATGTACAGATCGCTTCTGAGACCCCAAAATATCGAATTTTCGGGTGTTTGGATCTTTAATTTGAGATATAAACGGGTACAGAAGATGCATGCACATATCAACTTTTGGACACCCAATATATCGATATTCTGTATGTTTTGGGAATGTATTTTGAAAATACTCTAACACGGAGTAGGCATGTACAGATCGCTTCTGGGACCCCAAAATATCGAATTTTCGGGTGTTTTGATGCCTGAATTTGAGATATAAACGGGTACAGAAGATGCATACACATATTGACTTTGGTCACTTAAAATATCGTTTTTCAGCATGTTTTGGGCCTGTATATTGAAAATATTCTGTCACGGAGTAGGCAAGCACAGATCGCTTCTGGGACCCCAAAATATCGAATTTTCGGGTGTTTGGAGCCTGAATTTGAGATATAAACGGGTACAGAAGCATCCACATATCGACTTTTGGGCACCTAAAAGATAGATTTTCAGTATGTTTTGGGCCTGTATATTGAAAATACTCTGACAGATCGCTTCTGGGACCCCAAAATAACGAATTTTCGGGTGTTTTGGGCCTGAATTTGAGATATCGACTTTGGGCACCTAAAATATCGATTTTTAGCATGTTTTGGGCCTATATTTTGAAAATATTCTAGCAGTGAGTAGGCATGTACAGATCGCTTCTGGGACCCCAAAATATCGAATTTTCGGGTGTTTTGGGCCTGAATTTCAGATATCAACTTTAGGCACCTAAAATATCGATTTTTAGCATGTTTTGGGCCTATATTTTGAAAATATTCTAGCAATGAGTAGGCATGTACAGATCGCTTCTGGGACCGCAAAATATCGAATTTTTGGGTGTTTTAAGCCTGAATTTAAGATATAAACAGGTACTGAAGATGCATGCACATATCGACTTTTGGGCACTTAAAATATCGATTTTGAGCATTTTTTTGGGTCTGTATATTGAAAATACTCTAACACGGAGTAGGTATGTACAGATCGCTTTTAGGACCCAAAAATACCGAATTTTTTGGTGTTTTGAGCCTGAATTTAAGATATAAACGGGTACAGAAAATGCATGAACATATCGACTTTTGGGCACCTAAAATATCGATATTCTGTATGTTTTGGGCCTGTATTTTGAAAATACTCTAACAGGGAGTAGGCATGTACAGATCGCTTCTGGAACCCCAAAATATCGAATTTTCGGATGTTTTGGGACTGAATTTGAGATTTCGACTTTGGTCACCTAAAATATCGATTTTTAGTATGTTTTGGGCCTATAATTAGAAAATATTCTAGCAGTAAGTAGGCATGTACAGATCACTTCAGGGACCCCAAAATATCAAATTTTCGGGTGTTTTGAGCCTGAATTTGAGATATAAACGGGTACAGAAGATGCATGCACATATCGACTTTTGGGCACCTAAAATATCGATTTTGAGCATGTTTCGGGCCTGTATCTTGAAAACATTCTAGCACTGAGTAGGCATGTACAGATCGCTTCTGGGACTCAAAAATATCGAATTTTCGGGTGTTTTGATGTAGAATTTGAGATATAAACGAGTGCAGAAGATGCATACACATATTGACTTTGGGCACCTAAAATATCGATTTTCAGCATGTTTTGGGCTTGAATCTGAGTAGGCATGTACAGATCGCTTCTGGGACCCCAAAATATCGAATTTTCGGGTGTTTGGAGAATGAATTTGAGATATAAACGGATACAGAAGATGCATGCACATATTGACTTTTGGGCACCTAAAAGATCGATTTTCAGTATGTTTTGGGCCTGTATTTTGAAAATACTCTAACACGGAGTATGCATGTACAGTTCGCTTCTGGGACCACAAAATATCGAATTTTCGGGTGTTTTGGGCCTGAATTTGAGATATGGACTTTGGGCACCTAAAATATCGATTTTTTGCATGTTTTGGGCCAATATTTTGAAAATATTCTAGCACTAAGTAGGCATGTACAGATCACTTCTGGGACCCCAAAATATCGAATTTTCGGGTGTTTTGAGGTTGAATTTGAGATATAAACGAGTGCAGAAGATGCATGCACATATCGACTTTGAACCCCTAAAATATCGATTTTTAGCATGTTTTGGGCCTCTATTTTGAAAACATTTTAGCACTGAGTAGGTATGTACAGATCACTTCTGGAACCCCAAAATATCGAATTTTCGTGTGTTTTGAGGTTGAATTTGAGATATAAACGAGTGCAGAAGATGCATACACATATTAACTTTGGGCACCTAAAATATCGATTTTCAGCATGTTTTGGGCCTGTATCTGAGTACGCATGTACAGATCGCTTCTGAGACCCCAAAATATCGAATTTTCGGGTGTTTGGATCTTTAATTTGAGATATAAACGGGTACAGAGGATGCTTGCACATATCGACTTTTGGACACCTAAAATATCGATATTCTGTATGTTTTGGGCCTGTATTTTGAAAATACTCTAACACGGAGTAGGCATGTACAGATCGCTTCTGGGATTACAAAATATCGAATTTTCGGGTGTTTTGGGCCTGAATTTGAGATATCGACTTTGGGCACCTAAAATATCGATTTTTAGCATGTTTTGGGCCTATATATTGAAAATATTCTAGCACTGATTAGTCATGTACAGATCGCTTCTGGGACCCCAAAATATCGAATTTTCGGGTGTTTTGATGCCTGAATTTGAGATATAAACGGGTACAGAAGATGCATACACATATTGACTTTGGTCACTTAAAATATCGATTTTCAGCATGTTTTGGGTCTGTAAATTGAAAATATTCTAGCACTAAGTAGGCATGTACAAATCACTTCTGGGACCCCAAAATATCGAATTTTCGGGTGTTTGGAGCCTAAATTTGAGATGTAAACGGGTACAGAAGATACATCCACATATCGACTTTTGGGCACCTAAAAGATCGATTTTCAGTATGTTTTGGGCCTGTATATTGAAAATACTCTAACACGGAGTAGGCATGTACAGATCGCTTCTGGGACCCTAAAATATCGAATTTTCGGGTGTATTGGGCCTGAATTTGATATATCGACTTGGGGCACCTAAAATATCGATTTTTAGCATGTTTTGGGCCTATATTTTAAAAATATTCTAGCACTGAGTAGGCAAGTACAGATCGCTTCTGGGACCCCAAAATATCGAATTTTCGGGTGTTTGGAGCCTGAATTTGAAATATAAACGGGTACAGAAGCATCCACATATCGACTTTTGGGCACCTAAAATATCGATTTTTAGCATGTTTTGGGCCTATATTTTAAAAATATTCTAGAACTGAGTAGGCATGTACAGATCGCTTTTGAGACCCCAAAATATCGAATTTTCGGGTGTTTTGAGCCTGAATTTGAGATATAAACGGGTACAGAAGATGCATGCACATATCGATTTTTGGGCACCTAAAATAGCGATTTTGAGCATTTTTTGGGTCTGTATCTGAGTAGGCATGTACAGATCACTTCTGGGACCCCAAAATATAGAATTTTCGGGTGTTTGGAGCCTGAATTTGAGATATAAACGGGTACAGAAGCATCCACATATCGACTTTTGGACACATAAAAGATCGATTTTCAGTATGTTTTGGGCCTGTGTATTGAAAATACTCTAACAGATCGCTTCTGGGACCCCTAGATATCGAATTTTCGGGTGTTTTGGGCCTGAATTTGAGATATCGACTTTGGGCACCTAAAATATCGATTTTTAGCATGTTTTGGGCCTATATTTTGAAAATATTCTAGCACTGAGTAGGCATGTACAGATCGCTTCTGGGACCCCAAAATATCGAATTTTCGGGTGTTTTGGGCCTGAATTTAAGATATAAACAGGTACTGAAGATGCATGCACATATCGACTTTTGGGCACTTAAAATATCGATTTTGAGCATGTTTTGGGTCTGTATCTTGAAAACATTCTAACTAGGAGTAGGAATGTAGAGATCGCTTCTAAGACCCAAAAATACCGAATTTTCGGGTGTTTTGAGCATGAATTTGAGATATAAACCGGTACAGAAGATGCATGCACACATCAACTTTGGACATTTAAAATATCGATTTTTGGCATGTTTTGTGCCAATATTTTGAAAACATTCTAGCACTGACTAGGCATGTGCAGATCGCTTCTGGGACCCAAAAATATTGAATTTTCGGGTGTTTTGAGGTTGAATTTGAGATATAAACGAGTGCAGAAGATGCATTCACATATTAACTTTGGGCACCTAAAATATCGATTTTGAGCATGTTTTTGGCCTGTATCTGAGTAGGCATGTTCAGATCGCTTCTGGGACCCCAAAATATCGAATTTTCGGGTGTTTGGAGCCTGAATTTGAGATATAAACGGGTACAGAAGATGCATTCACATATCGATTTTGGACACTTAAAATATCGATTTTTAGTATGTTTTGGGCCTATATTTTGAAAATATTCTAGCACTAAGTAGGCATGTACAAATCACTTCTGGGACCCCAAAATATCGAATTTTCGGGTGTTTGGAGCCTAAATTTGAGATGTAAACGGGTACAGAAGATACATCCACATATCGACTTTTGGGGACCTAAAAGATCGATTTTCAGTATGTTTTGGGCCTGTATATTGAAAATACTCTAACACGGAGTAGGCATGTACAGATCGCTTCTGGGACCCTAAAATATCGAATTTTCGGGTGTATTGGGCCTGAATTTGATATATCGACTTGGGGCACCTAAAATATCGATTTTTAGCATGTTTTGGGCCTATATTTTAAAAATATTCTAGCACTGAGTAGGCATGTACAGATCGCTTCTGGGACCCAAAAATACCGAATTTTCGGGTGTTTTGAGCCTGAATTTGAGATATAAACGGGTACAGAAGATGCATGCACATATCGACTTTGGACACTTAAAATACCGATTTTCAGTATGTTTTGAGCATATATTTTGAAAACATTCTAGCACTGAGTAGGCATGTACAGATCGCTTCTGGGACCCAAAAATATCGAATTTTCGGGTGTTTTGAGGTTGAATTTGAGAAATAAACGAGTGCAGAAGATGCATACACATATTGACTTTGGGCACCTAAAATATCGATTTTCAGCATGTTTTGGGCCTGTATCTGAGTAGGCATGTACAGTTCGCTTCTGGGACCCTAAAATATCGAATTTTCGGGTGTTTCGGGCCTGAATTTGATATATCGACTTTGGGCACCAAAAATATCGATTTTCAGAATGTTTTGGGCCTGTATTTTGAAAATACTCTAACACGGAGTATGCAAGTACAGATCGCTACTGGGACCCCAAAATATCGAATTTTTGGGTGTTTGGAGCCTGAATTTGAGATATAAACGGGTACAGAAGATGCATCCACATATCGACTTTTGGGCACCTAAAAGATCGATTTTCAGTATGTTTTGGGCCTGTATATTGAAAATACTCTAATACGGAGTAGGCATGTACAGATCGCTTCTGGGACCCCAAAATATCGGGTTTTCGGGTGTTTTGGGCCTGAATTTGAGATATCGACTTTGGGCACCTAAAATATCGACTTTTAGCATGTTATGGGCCTGTATTTTTAAAAACATTCTAGCACTGAGTAGGCATGTACAGATCGCTTCTGGGACCCCAAAATACCGATTTTTCGGGAGTTTTGAGCCTGAATTTGAGATATAAACGGGTACAGAAGATGCATGCACATATCGACTTTTGGGCACCTAAAAGATCGATTTTTAGTATGTTTTCGGCCTGTATTTTGAAAATACTCTAACACGGAGTAGGTATGTACAGATCGCTTCTTGGACCCCAAAATATCGAATTTTCGGGCGTTTGGAGCCTGAATTTGAGATATAAACGGGTACAGAAAATGCATGCACATATTGACTTTTGGCACCTAAAATATCGATTTTCAGCATGTTTTGGGCCTGTATTTTGAAAATACTCTAACACGGAGTAAGTATGTACAGATCGCTTCTGGGACCCCAAAATACCGAATTTTCGGGTGTTTTGAGCCTGAATTTGAGATATCAACGGGTACAGAAGATGCATGCACATATCGACTTTTGGGCACCTAATAGATCGATTTTCGGTATGTTTTGGGCCTGTAATTTGAAAATACTCTAACACGGAGTAGGCATGTACAGATCGCTTCTGGGACCCCAAAATATTGGGTTTTCGTGCGTTTTGGGCCTGAATTTGAGATATCGACTTTGGGCACCTAAAATATCGATTTTTAGCATGTTTTGGGCCTATATTTTGAAAATATTCTAGCACTAAGTACACATGTACAGATCACTTCTGGGACCCCAAAATATCGAATTTTCGGGTGTTTTGAGCCTGAATTTGAGATATAAACGGGTACAGAAGATGCCTGCACATCTCTACTTTGGTCACTTAAAATATCGATTTTTAGCATTTTTTGAGCCTATATTTTGAAAACAGTCTAGCACTGATTAGGCATGTACGGATCGCTTCTGGAACCAAAAAATATCGAATTTTCGAGGGTTTTGAGGTTGAATTTGGGATATAAACGGGTGCAGAAGATGCATACACATATTGACTTTGGTCACCTAAAATATCGATTTTTCAGCATGTTTTGGGCCTGTATTTTGAAAATACTCTAACACGGAGTAGGCAAGTACAGATCACTTCTGGAACCCCAAAATGTCAAATTTTCGGGTGTTTAGAGCCTGAATTTGAGATATAAACGGGTACAGAAGATGCATGCACATATCGACTTTTGGGCACCTAAAATATCGATTATCTGTATGTTTTGGACCTGTATTTTATAAATACTCTAACACGGAGTAGGTATGTACAGATCGCTTCCAGGACCCCAAAATATCGAATTTTCGGGTGTTTAAGGACTGAATTTGATATATCGACTTTGGGCACCTAAATTATCGATTCTTAGCATGTTTTGAGCCTATATTTAGAAAATATTCTAGAACTAAGTAGGCATGTACAGATCACTTCTGGGACACCAAAATATCGAATTTTCGGGTGTTTTGTGCCTGAATTTGAGATATAAACGGGTCCAGAAGATGCATGCACATATCGACTTTGGACACTTAAAATATAGATTTTTAGCATGTTTTGAGCCTATATTTTAAAAACATTCTAGCACTGAGTAGGCATGTACAGATCGCTTCTGGGACCAAAAAATATCGAATTCTTGGGTGTTTTGGGCCTGAATTTGAGATATCGACTTTGGGCACCTAAAATATCGATTTTTAGCATGTTTTGGCCATGTACAGATTGCTTCTGGGACCACAAAATTTCATATTTTCGGGTGTTTTGATCCTGAATTTGAGATATAAACGGGTACAGAAGATGCATGCACATATCGACTTTTGGGCCACTAAAATATTGATTTTGAGCATGTTTTGGGTCTGTATCTTGAAAACATTCTAACTAAGAGTAGGCATGTACAGATCGCTTCTAGGACCCAAAAATACCGAATGTTCGGGTTTTTTGAGGTTGAATTTGGGATATAAACGGGTGCAGAAGATGCATACACATATTGACTTTGGTCACCTATAATATCGATTTTCAGCATGTTTTGGTCCTGTATTTTGAAAATACTCAAACACGGAGTAGGCAGGTACAGATCGCTTCTATGACCCCAAAATATCGAATTTTCGGGTGTTTTGAGGTTGAATTTGAGATATAAACGAGTGCAGAAGATGCATACACATATTAACTTTGGGCACCTAAAATATCGATTTTCAGCATGATTTGGGCCTGTATCTGAGTAGGCATGTACAGATCGCTTCTGGGACCCCAAAATATCGAATTTTCGGGTGTTTGGAGCCTGAGTTTGAGATATAAACGGGTACAGAAGATGCATGCACATATCGACTTTTGGGCACTTAAAAGATCGATTTTCAGTATGATATGGGCCTGTATTTTGAAAATACTCTAACACGGAGTAGGCATGTGCAGATCGCTTCAGGGACCCCAAAATATCGAATTTTTGAAGTGTTTTGAGTCTGAATTTGAGATATAAACGGGTACTGAAGATGCATGCACATATCGACTTTTGGGCACCTAAAATATCGATTTCGAGCATGTTTTGGGTCTGTATCAAGAAAACATTCTAACTAGGAGTAGGCATGTACAGATCGCTTCTAGGACCCCGAAATACCGAATTTCCTGTGTTTTGAGCCTGAATTTGATATATAAACGGGTACAGAAGATGCATGCACATATCAACTCTAGGCACCTAATATATCGATTTTTAGCATGTTTTCGGTCTATATTTTGAAAATATTCTAGCACTGAGTAGGCATGTACAGATCGCTTCTAGGACCCCGAAATACCGAATTTCCGGTGTTTTGAGCCTGAATTTGAGATATAAACGGGTACAGAAGATGCATGCACATATCGACTTTTGGGCACCTAAAAGATCGATTTTTAGTATGTTTTCGGCCTGTATTTTGAAAATACTCTAACACGGAGTAGGTATGTACAGATCGCTTCTTGGACCCCAAAATATCGAATTTTCGGGCGTTTGGAGCCTGAATTTGAGATATAAACGGGTACAGAAAATGCATGCACATATTGACTTTTGGCACCTAAAATATCGATTTTCAGCATGTTTTGGGCCTGTATTTTGAAAATACTCTAACACGGAGTAAGTATGTACAGATCGCTTCTGGGACCCCAAAATACCGAATTTTCGGGTGTTTTGAGCCTGAATTTGAGATATCAACGGGTACAGAAGATGCATGCACATATCGACTTTTGGGCACCTAATAGATTGATTTTCGGTATGTTTTGGGCCTGTAATTTGAAAATACTCTAACACGGAGTAGGCATGTACAGATCGCTTCTGGGACCCCAAAATATCGGGTTTTCGTGCGTTTTGGGCCTGAATTTGAGATATCGACTTTGGGCACCTAAAATATCGATTTTTAGCATGTTTTGGGCCTATATTTTGAAAATATTCTAACTAGGAGTAGGCATGTACATATCGCTTCTAGGACCCACAAATACCGAATTTTCGGGTGTTTTGAGCCTGAATTTAAGATATAAACGGGTACAGAAGATCGACTTTGGACACTTAAAATATCGATTTTTAGCATGTTTTTAGCCTATATTTTGAAAACATTCTAGCACTGAGTAGGCATGTACAGATCGCTTCTGGGAACCAAAAATATAGAATTTTAGGGTGTTTTGAGGTTGAATTTGAGATATAAACGGGTACAGAAGATGAATGCACATATCGACTTTTGGGCACCTAAAAGATCGATTTTCAGTATGATTTTGGGCCTGTATTTCGAAAATACTCTAACACGGAGTAGGCATGTGCAGATCGCTTCAGGGACCCCAAAATATCGAATTTTAAAGTGTTTTGAGTCTGAATTTGAGATATAAACGGGTACTGAAGATGCATGCACATATCGACTTTTGGGCACCTAAAATATCGATTTCGAGCATGTTTTGGGTCTGTATCTTGAAATCACACTAACTAGGAGTAGGCATGTACAGATCGCTTCTAGGACCCAAAAGTACCGAATTTTCGGGGGTTTTGAGCCTGAATTTGAGATATAAACGGGTACAAAAGATGCATGCACATATCGACTTAGGACACTTAAAATATCGATTTTTAGCATGTTTTGAGCCTATATTTTTAAAACATTCTAGCACTGAGAAGGCATGTACAGATCGCTTCTGGGAACCCAAAATATCGAATTTTCGGGTGTTTTTGAGGATGAATTTGGAATATAATCTTGCGCAGAAGATGCATTCACGTATTGACTTTGGGCACCTAAAATATCGATTTTGAGCGTGTTTTGGGTCTGTATCAATAAAACATTCTAACTAGGAGTAGGCATGTACAGATCGCTTCTAGGACCCCGAAATACCGAATTTCCGGTGTTTTGAGCCTGAATTTGATATATAAACGGGTACAGAAGATGCATGCACTTATCAACTCTAGGCACCTAAAATATCGATTTTTAGCATGTTTTCGGTCTATATTTTGAAAATATTCTAGCACTGAGTAGGCATGTACAGATCGCTTCTAGGACCCCAAAATATCGAATTTCCGGGTGTTTGGAACATGAATTTGAGATATAAACGGGTACAGAAGATGCATGCACATATTGACTTTTGGGCACCTAAAAAATCGATTTTCAGTATGTTTTGGTCCTGTATTTTAAAAATATTCTAGCACTGAGTAGGCATGTACAGATCGCTTCTGGGACCCCAAAATATCAAATTTTCTGGTGTTTTGAGGCTGAATTTGAGATATAAACGGGTACAGAAGATGCATGCACATATCGAATTTGAACACTTAAAATATCGATTTTTAGCATGTTTTGAGCCTATATTTTGAAAACATTCTAGCACTGAGTAGGCATGTACAGATCGCTTCTGGGACCCCAAAATATAGAATTTTCGGGTGTTTTGGGCCTGAATTTGAGATATCGACTTTGGGCACCTAAAATATCGATTTCAGCATGTTTTGGGCCTGTATTTTGAAAATACTATATCACGGAGTAGGCATGTACGGATCGCTTCTGGGACCCAAAAATATCGAATTTTCGGGTGTTTAGAGCCTGAATTAGAGATAAAAACGGGTTCTGAAGATGCATGCACATATCGACTTTTAGGCGCCTAAATTATCGATTTTGAGCATGTTTTGGGTCTGTATCTTGAAAACATTCTAACTAGTAGTAGGCATGTACATATCACTTCTAGGACCCCAAAATACCGAATTTTCCGGTGTTTTGAGCCTGAATTTGAGATATAAACGGGTACAGAAGATCGACTTTGGACACTAAAAATATCGATTTTTAGCATGTTTTGAGCCTATATTTTGAAAACATTCTAGCACTGAGAAGGCATGTACAGATCGCTTCTGGGGCCAAAAAATATCAAATTTTCGGGTGTTTTGGGGTTGAATTTGGGATATAAACGGTTGCAGAAGATGAATACACATATTGACTTTGGGCACCTAAAATATCAATTTTCAGCATGTTTTTGGCCTGTATCTGAATAGGCATGTACAGATCGCTTCTGGGACCCCAAAATATCGATTTTCCGGGTGTTTGGAAACTGAATTTGAGATATAAACGGGTACAGAAGATACACGCACATATCGACTTTTGGGCACCTAAAAGATCGATTTTCAGTATGTTTTGGGCCTGTATTTTGTAAATACTCTAACACGGAGTAAGCATGTACATATCGCTTCTGGGACTCCAAAATATCGAATTTTCGGGTGTTTTGAGCCTGAATTTGAGATATAAACGGGTACAGAAGATGCATGCACATATCGACTGTTGGGCACCTAAAAGATCGATTTTCAGTATGTTTTGGGCCTGTATTTCGAAAATACTCTAACACGGAGTAGGCATGTACAGATCGCTTCTGGGACCCAAAAATATCGAATTTTCGGGTGTTTTGGGCCTGAATTTGAGATATCGACTTTGGGCACCTAAAATATCGATTTTTAGCATGTTTTGGGACTATATTTTGAAAATATTCTAGCAGTGAGTAGGCATGTACAGATCGCTTCTGGGACCCCAAAATATCGAATTTTCGGGTGTTTTGACCCTGAATTTGATATATAAACGGGTACTGAAGATGCATGCACATATCAACTTTTGGGCACCTAAAATATCGATTTTGAGCATGTTTTGGGTCTGTATCTTGAAAATATTTTAACTAGGAGTAGGCATGTACATATCGCTTCTAGGACCCAAAAGTACCGAATTTTCGGGTGTTTTGAGCCTGAATTTGAGATATAAACGGGTACAGAAGATGCATGCACATATCGACTTTGGACACTTAAAATATCGATTTTTAGCATGTTTTGAGCCTATATTTCGAAAACATTCTTGCACTGAGTAGGCATGTACAGATCGCTTCTGGGAACCCAAAATATCGAATTTTCGGGTGTTTTTGAGGTTGAATTTGGAATATAATCTGGTGCAGAAGATGCATGCACGTATTGACTTTGGGCAACTAAAATATCGATTTTGAGCATGTTTTGGGTCTGTATCTTGAAAACATTCTAACTAGGAGTAGGCATGTACAGATCGCTTTTAGAACCTCAAAATATCGAATTTTCGGGTGTTTTGAGCCTGAATTTGAGATATAAACGGGCACCTAAAATATCGATTTTGAGCATGTTTTGGGTCTGTATCTTGAAAACATTCTAACTAGGAGTAGGCATGTACATATCGCTTCTAGGACCCACAAATACCGAATTTTCGGGTGTTTTGAGCCTGAATTTAAGATATAAACGGGTACAGAAGATCGACTTTGGGCACCTAAAATATCAATTTTCAGCATGTTTTTGGCCTGTATCTGAATAGGCATGTACAGATCGCTTCTGGGACCCCAAAATATCGATTTTCCGGGTGTTTGGAAACTGAATTTGAGATATAAACGGGTACAGAAGATACACGCACATATCGACTTTTGGGCACCTAAAAGATCGATTTTCAGTATGTTTTGGGCCTGTATTTTGTAAATACTCTAACACGGAGTAAGCATGTACATATCGCTTCTGGGACTCCAAAATATCGAATTTTCGGGTGTTTTGAGCCTGAATTTGAGATATAAACGGGTACAGAAGATGCATGCACATATCGACTGTTGGGCACCTAAAAGATCGATTTTCAGTATGTTTTGGGCCTGTATTTCGAAAATACTCTAACACGGAGTAGGCATGTACAGATCGCTTCTGGGACCCAAAAATATCGAATTTTCGGGTGTTTTGGGCCTGAATTTGAGATATCGACTTTGGGCACCTAAAATATCGATTTTTAGCATGTTTTGGGACTATATTTTGAAAATATTCTAGCAGTGAGTAGGCATGTACAGATCGCTTCTGGGACCCCAAAATATCGAATTTTCGGGTGTTTTGACCCTGAATTTGATATATAAACGGGTACTGAAGATGCATGCACATATCAACTTTTGGGCACCTAAAATATCGATTTTGAGCATGTTTTGGGTCTGTATCTTGAAAATATTTTAACTAGGAGTAGGCATGTACATATCGCTTCTAGGACCCAAAAGTACCGAATTTTCGGGTGTTTTGAGCCTGAATTTGAGATATAAACGGGTACAGAAGATGCATGCACATATCGACTTTGGACACTTAAAATATCGATTTTTAGCATGTTTTGAGCCTATATTTCGAAAACATTCTTGCACTGAGTAGGCATGTACAGATCGCTTCTGGGAACCCAAAATATCGAATTTTCGGGTGTTTTTGAGGTTGAATTTGGAATATAATCTGGTGCAGAAGATGCATGCACGTATTGACTTTGGGCAACTAAAATATCGATTTTGAGCATGTTTTGGGTCTGTATCTTGAAAACATTCTAACTAGGAGTAGGCATGTACAGATCGCTTTTAGAACCTCAAAATATCGAATTTTCGGGTGTTTTGAGCCTGAATTTGAGATATAAACGGGTACAGAAGATCGACTTTGGACACTTAAAATATCGATTTTTATCATGTTTTTAGCCTATATTTTGAAAACATTCTAGCACTGAGTAGGCATGTACAGATCGCTTCTGGGAACCAAAAATATAGAATTTTAGGGTGTTTTGAGGTTGAATTTGAGATATAAACGGGTACAGAAGATGAATGCACATATCGACTTTTGGGCACCTAAAAGATCGATTTTCAGTATGATTTTGAGCCTGTATTTCGAAAATACTCTAACACGGAGTAGGCATGTGCAGATCGCTTCAGGGACCCCAAAATATCGAATTTTCAAGTGTTTTGAGTCTGAATTTGAGATATAAACGGGTACTGAAGATGCATGCACATATCGACTTTTGGGCACCTAAAATATCGATTTCGAGCATGTTTTGGGTCTGTATCTTGAAATCACACTAACTAGGAGTAGGCATGTACAGATCGCTTCTAGGACCCAAAAGTACCGAATTTTCGGGGGTTTTGAGCCTGAATTTGAGATATAAACGGGTACAGAAGATGCATGCACATATCGACTTAGGACACTTAAAATATCGATTTTTAGCATGTTTTGAGCCTATATTTTTAAAACATTCTAGCACTGAGAAGGCATGTACAGATCGCTTCTGGGAACCCAAAATATCGAATTTTCGGGTGTTTTTGAGGATGAATTTGGAATATAATCTTGCGCAGAAGATGCATTCACGTATTGACTTTGGGCACCTAAAATATCGATTTTGAGCATGTTTTGGGTCTGTATCAAGAAAACATTCTAACTAGGAGTAGGCATGTACAGATCGCTTCTAGGACCTCGAAATACCGAATTTCCGGTGTTTTGAGCCTGAATTTGATATATAAACGGGTACAGAAGATGCATGCACATATCAACTCTAGGCACCTGAAATATCGATTTTTAGCATGTTTTCGGTCTATATTTTGAAAATATTCTAGCACTGAGTAGGCATGTACAGATCGCTTCTACGACCCCGAAATACCGAATTTCCGGTGTTTTGAGCCTGAATTTGAGATATAAACGGGTACAGAAGATGAATGCACATATTGACTTTGGGCACCTAAAAGATCGATTTTCAGCATGTTTTGCGCCTGTATTTAGAAAATTCTCTAACACGGGGTAGGCATGTACAGATCGCTTCTAGAACCTCAAAATATCGAATTTTCGAGTGTTTTGAGCCTGAATTTGAGATATAAACGGGTACTGAAGATGCATCCACATATCGACTTTGGACACTTAAAATATCGATTTTTACAATGTTTTGAGCCTATATTTTGAAAACATTCTAGCACTGAGTAGGCATGTACAGATCGCTTCTGGGACCCCAAAATATCGAATTTTCGGGAGTTTGGAGACTTAATTTGAGATATAAACGGGTACACAAGATGCATGAACATATTGACTTTGGGCACCTAAAAGATCGATTTTTAGCATGTTTTGCGCCTGTATTCAGAAAATTCTCTAACACGGGTTAGGCATGTACAGATCGCATCAGCAACCCCACAATATCGAATTTTTGGGTGTTTTGAGGTTGAAAATTGGGATATAAACGGGTGCAGAAGATGCATACACATATTGACTTTGGGCACCTAAAATATCGATTTTCAACATGTTTTGGGCCTGTATTTTGAAAATACTCTAACACGGAGTAGGCATGTACAGATCGCTTCTAGGACCCAAAAATACCGAATTTTCGGGTGTTTTGAGCCTGAATTTGAGATATAAACGTGTACAGAAGATCCATGCACATATCGACTTTGGACACATGAAATATCGATTTTTAGCATGTTTTGAGCCTATATTTTGAAAATATTCTAGCACTGAGTATGCATGTACAGATCGCTTCTGGGATCCAAAAATATAAAATTTTCTGGTGTTTTTAAGGTTGAATTTTTGATGCAAACGGGTGCAGAAGATGCATACACATATTGACTTTGGGCACCTAAAATATCGATTTTCAGAATGTTTTGGGCCTGTATCTGACTAGGCATGTACAGATCGCTTCTGGGACCCCAAAATATCAAATTTTCGGGTGTTTGGAGCTGAATTTGAAATATAAACGGGTACAGAAGATGCATGCTCATATCGACTTTTGGGCACGTAAAAGATCGATTTTCAGTATGTTTTGGGCCTGTATTTTAAAAATACTCTAACACGGAGTAGGCATGTACAGTTCGCTTGTGGGACACCAAAATATCGAATTTTCGGGTGTTTTGAGGTTAAATTTGAAATATAAACGGGTACAGAAGATGCATGCACATATCGACTTTAGACACTTAAAATATCGATTTTTAGCATGTTTAAAGCCTTTACTTTGAAAACATTCTAGGACTGAGTAGGCATGTACAGATCGCTTCTGGGACCCAAAAATATCGAATTTTCGGGTGTTTTGGGCCTGAAATTGAGATATCGACTTTGGGCACCTGAAATATCGATTTTTAGCATGTTTTGGGGTTATATTCTGAAAATATTCTAGTAATGAGTAGGTATGTACAGATCGCTTCTGGGACCCCAAAATATCGAATTTTCCGGTGTTTTGAGCCGGAATTTAAGATATAAATGGGTACAGAAGATGCATGCGCATATTGACTTTGGGGACCAAAATATCGATTTTCTGTATGTTTTGGGCCTGTATTTTGAAAATACTCTAACACGGAGTAGGCATGTACAGATCCCTGCAGGGACCCCAAAATATCGAATTTTTGGGTGTTTTGGGCCTGAATTTGAGATATAAACGGGTACTGAAGATGCATGCACATATCGACTTTTGGGCACCGAAAATATCGATTTTAAGCATGTTTTGGGTCTGTATCTTGAAAACATTCTAACTAGGAGTAGGCATGTACAGATCGCTTCAAGGACCCAAAAATACCGAATTTTCGGGTGTTTTGAGCCTGAATTTGAGATATATACGGGTACAGAAGATGCATGCACATATCGACTTTTGGGCACCTAAAAGATCGATTTTCAGTATGTTTTGGGCCTGTATTTTGAAAATACTCTAACACGAAGTAGGCATGTACATATCGCTTCTGGGATCCCAAAATATCGAATTTTCGGGTGTTTTGAGCCAAAATTTGAGATATAAACGGGTACAGAAGATGCATGCACATATCGACTTTTGGGAACCAAAAAGATCGATTTTCAGTATGTTTTGGGCCTGTATTTTGAAAATACTCTAACACGGAGCAGGCATGTACAGATCGCTTCTGGGACCCCAAAATATCGAATTTTCGGGTGTTTTGGGCCTTAATTTGAGATATCGACTTTTGGCACCAAAAATATCGATTTTTAGCATGTTTTTGGCCTATATTTTGAAAATATTCTAGCATTGAGTAGGCATGTACAGATCGCTTCTGGGACCCCAAAATATCGAATTCTCGGGTGTTTTGGGACTTAATTTGAGATATCGACTTTTGGCACCAAAAATATCGATTTTTAGCATGTTTTTGGCCTATATTTTGAAAATATTCTAGCAATGAGTAGGTATGTACAGATCGTTTCTGGGACCCCAAAATATTGAATTTTCGGGTGTTTTGAGCCTGAATTTAGGATATAAACGGGTACAGAAGATGCATGCGCATATTGACTTTGGGCACCTAAAATATCGATTTTCAGCATGTTTTTGGCCTGTATTTTGAAAATACTCTAACACAAAGTAGGCATGTACAGATCGCTTCTGGGAACCCAAAATATCGAATTTTTAGGTGTTTTGAGCCTGAATTTGAAATATAAACGGGTACTGAAGATGCATCCACATATTGACTTTGGGCACCTAAAATATCAACATTTCAGCATGTTTTAGGCCTGTATTTTGAAAATACTCTAACACGGAGTAGGCATGTACAGATCGCTTCTGGGACCCCAAAATATCGAATTTTCGGGTGTTTTGGGCCTTAATTTGAGATATCGATTTTGGGCACCTAAAATATCGATTTTTAGCATGTTTTGGGCCTGTATTTTGAAAATACTCTAACACTAAGTAGGCATATACAGATCGCTTCTGGGACCCCAAAGTATCGAATTTTCGGGTGTTTTGGGCCTGAATTTGAGATATCAACTTTAGGCACCTAAAATATCGATTTTTAGCATGTTTTGGGCCTATATTTTGAAAATATTCTATCACGGAGTAGGCATGTACAGATCGCTTCTGGGACCCCAAAATATCGAATTTTCGTTAGTTTTAAGCCTGAATTTGAGATATAAACGGGTACTGAAGATGCATGCACATATCGACTTTGGACACTTAAAATATCGATTTTTGGCATGTTTTGAGCCTATATTTTGAAAACATTCTAGCACTGAGTAGGCATGTACAGATCGCTTCTGGGACCCAAAAATATCGAATTTTCGGGTGTTTTGAGGTTGAATTTGGGCTATAAACGGGTGCAGAAGATGCATACACATATTGACTTTGGTCACCTAAAATATCGATTTTCAGAATGCTTTGGGCCTGTATTTTGAAAATACTTTATCACGGTGTAGGCAAGTACAGATCGCTTCTGTGACCCCAAAATATCGAATTTTCGTGAGTTTTGGGCCTGAATTTGAGATATCGACTTTGTGCACCTAATATATCGATTTTTAGCATGTTTTGGGCCTATATTTTGAGAATATTCTAGCACTAAGTAGGCATGTACAGATCACTTCTGGGACCCCAAAATATCGATTTTTCGGGTGTTTTTGAGCCTGAATTTGAGATATAAACGGGTACAGAATATGCATGCACATATCGACTTTGGACACTTAAAATATCGATTTTTAGCATGTTTTGAGCCGATATTTTGAAAACATTCTAGCACTGAGTAGGCATGTACAGATAGCTTCTGGGACCCCAAAATATCGAATGTTCGGGTGTTTTGAGGTTGAATTTGGGATATAAACGGGTGCAGAAGATGCATATACATATTGACTTTGGCACCTAAAATATCGATTTTCAGCATGTTTTGGGCCTGTATCAGAGTAGGCATGTACAGATCGCTTCTGTGACCCCAAAATATCGAATTTTCCGGTGTTTTGAGCCTGAATTTGAGATATAAATGGGTACAGAGAATGCATACACATATTGACTTTGGGCACCTAAAATATCGATTTTCAGCATGTTTTGGGTTGTATCTGAGTAGGCATGTACAGATCGCTTCTGGGACCCCAAAATATCGAATTTTCTGGTGTTTGAAGCCTGAATTTGAGATATAAACGGGTACAGAAGATGCATGCGCATATCGACTTTTGGGCACCTAAAAGATCGATTTTCAGTATGTTTTGGGCCTGTATATTGAAAACATTCTAGCACTGAGTAGGCATGTACAGATCGCTTCTGGGACCCAAAAATATCGAATTTTCGGGTGTTTTGAGGTTGAATTTGGGCTATAAACGGGTGCAGAAGATGCATACACATATTGACTTTGGTCACCTAAAATATCGATTTTCAGAATGCTTTGGGCCTGTATTTTGAAAATACTTTATCACGGTGTAGGCAAGTACAGATCGCTTCTGTGACCCCAAAATATCGAATTTTCGTGAGTTTTGGGCCTGAATTTGAGATATCGACTTTGTGCACCTAATATATCGATTTTTAGCATGTTTTGGGCCTATATTTTGAAAATATTCTAGCACTGTGTAGGCATGTACAGATCGTTTCTGGGACCCCAAAATAATAATAATAATAATAATAATAAGCGGTTTATTGAGGTTGCAGCCATAAGGCTGAAAATATACAATACATTATATATATGGTTGATGATTGATGGGGATGGTTTTATATATACAACAATGAAAGATGTTATGATGGTGAAATGAATTTTAGACATAGTATTATTTGTTGTTAATAATTCTGACCATAGATGGTATGGAACTGTTGTTATAGCGGTCAGTGCGTGCCCTTATCGGTGTTATGATATTGGTATGCCTCGTCGATTGTCGTGGTGGTGGAAGGGAAGGGGGAAGCATATCTCGATGTCTCGGGTTGCTTAACAGTTCTATGCTAAATCGACGCAGAATGTTGTGGTGTACTGTGTCTAGGGAGACCATGCCAAGGGTGATAAGGGCCTCACTGTAGGTAGTATAGTCTGCCCCCAGTATTATACGACAAGCCCTTTTCTGTACATGTTCAAGCTGTTTCTTCTGTGTGGTGTTAATGGATGGAAACCAGCTTGGGGAGGCATAGGTGAGCTTGGAGAGTATAAACATATGATATATACTCCTCAGCTCACACTGTGGTGTACCTAGGGACTTTAGCCTTCTCAGCATGTACAGACGGTAAGAGGCGGACTGGGTAGTGGTGGTAATATGATGCTTCCAGTCCATCTTGCTGTCCAGCATAATTCCCAGGATTTTGGTTGTTTCCACAACCTGGAGTGGGTGTCCCCCCAGTGTGACTGTCGGTGGTGGTACAGGTGTGGTGGATGTGTGCAGATGCATCACCACTGTCTTGTTGTGGTTGATGCTGACGTTGTTGGCTTCAGTCCAAGCTTGTAGGTTGTCAAGTTGTTGTTGTAGTAGGTGGTAGTCAGGTGCAGTGTTGTCCACTACAACTCCCACAGTGGAGTCTTCCACATACTTCCACCGGTGTGTGTCGGTCAGGGCATCATTAATGAGGATTAGGAAGCACAGAGGTCCCATCCTGGTCCCTTGAGGCACACCACATTTCAGTGTTTGTGGGAGAGACACTGCACCTTGATATCTTACCACCTGCTGTCGATCACTGAGGAAATCTGCCAACCACGCCACCAAGCCTGGCTCCATCCCAATACCAAGTGCCTTATTTATTATTACATTGTGGTCCACTAGGTCAAATGCCTTTTTAAAGTCAAGGAAAGTTAGTATTACTGAGGTCTTCCTTTGCTCTAAGTTCTTATATACAAAGTCAAGTAGGCTAATAAGGCAATGTGTGGTGGAGGATGACTTTATATTGCCAAACTGTTGGTTATCAATGAATTTTTTAATACTAGCTGAGGCCCAATCAAAAACAAAACTTTCACACAAAAGACTGGGGAGGGGAGTGATAGCAATGGGTCTCAACTGGTCAAAAGATTGGGGATTATTGACTTTAGGGATTGGTGTGATATAAGCTGTCTTCCAATCTGTGGGTACTTTAAACTGACTTATGGATGCGTTGATAATAGAGCAAAGGGGGGTGGCAAGCTCAACAGCAAACTCTTTATACAATTTAATAGGAAGGTCAATGGGAGTGGTGGAGCGTTTAAGTTTAAATTCTGAAAGTTTCTTGGCGACCTGATACTCTTGGACTCTGGGTGGCTGAGGGGAGGGGAGGTAGGCAGGTAGTTGGGATGGGTCAAACTCGGGTAAGCTTTGACATATGGCCGCAAAGTGGTCATTGAGGCGGCCTGCTGTATCCTCACTGGTATGTCCGTTAGTACAAGGGAGGGAGGGTGAGTGTTTACGCATCCCACACACATCCTTAATTTTGCTGTACCACTGACTGATGTTGGATTCCTTGAGATGTTGTATTTTTGTGGGGTAGTGTTTCAGTTTGGCTTTCCTGATTTCCCTAATGACTTTGTTGCGAAGACTGTTATATCTTGCCTTGTCGGTGTAGAAGGCTTTGTTACGTTGTTTAATGAGTCTTTTTTATTCTGGTGGTAATCCATGGCATATCCGATGGGTGAACTGTCGTCGACTTTTCTGGGAAGAAGTGATAGTATGCTTGAGTGATGGTGGTAGAATAGTTCTCCCATTTGATGTCAACTTCACTGACAGTCAATACCTCAACCCACGGGTAATGTACCAGCCACTGTCCAAATCCCCTTATCAATGAGTCAGGTGTAGGTCTGTACTTCCCGATGATGGGAGGCTGGTGATGGGTGGTGGTGGGGATGGGAGTCCACAGGATGGAGAGGTGGGTACTCTTCCCCACTGGTGGCAAAGGTTGTGGTGGGAGGTACTGATTTGACAGGTCGGTGACAATCTCATCTAGGACACTCTGGTTGTGGGTTGGGAAATCAACAACTTGGCTGAGGGATAATGCATTTTCAAGTTCTTCAGTGTTAATTTCATTGAAGTCGCCACATATTACGAATTTTGCTGATGGATACCTAATTTTGAGGATGTCACATGTGTTAATAATATGTTCCATCAGCACTGCCTCAGATGGTGCACGTGGTGGATGGTAAATTAGGCAGTAGATAATGGAGGCCGTGAGTCTCGGGTGACAGGGAGGTGTTAACTTGACCCAAAGGACCTCAATTCCTTCTGGGATATCCACAATCAGGTGTAGGGGGTGGTATTTGTCCCGAGCAAATAAGGCTAACCCACCAACACGTTTATTTTCTCTAAGTCGAATTTTCGGGTTTTTTGAGCCTGAATTTGAGATATAAACGGGTACAGAAGATGCATGCATGCAGTATGTTTTGGGCCTGTATTTTGAAAATACTCTAACACGGAGTAGGCATGTAAAGTTCGCTTCTGGCACCCCAAAATATCGAATTTTCGGGTGTTTTGGGCCTGAATTTGAGATATCGACTTTGGGCACCTAAAATATCGATTTTTAGCATGTTTTGGGCCTATATTTTGAAAATATTCTAGCACTAAGTAGGCATGTACAGATCGCTTCTGGGACCAAAAAATATCGATTTTTCGGGTGTTTGGAGCCTGAATTTGAGATATAAACGGGTACAGAAGATGCATGCACATATCGACTTTTGGGCACCTAAAATATCGATTTTCTGTATGTTTTGGGCTTGTATTTTAAAAATACTCTAACACGGAGTAGGCATGTACAGATCGCTTCTGGGACCCCAAAATATCAAATTTTCGGGTGTTTTGGGGATGAATTTAAGATATCGACTTTGGGCACCTAAAATATCGATTTTTAGCATGTTTTGGGCCTATATTTTGAAAATATTCTAGCACTAAGTAGGCATGTACAGATCACTTCTGGAACCCCAAAATATCGAATTTTTGGTGTTTTGAGCCTGAATTTGAGATATAAACGGGTATAGAAGATGCATGCACATATTGACTCTGGACACTTAAAATATCGATTTTTAGCATGTTTTAAGCCTATATTTTGAAAACATTCTAGCACTGAGTAGGCATGTACAGATCGCTTCTGGGACCCAAAAACATCGGATTTTCGGGTGTTTTGAGGTTGAATTTGGGATATAAACGGGTGCAGAAGATGCATACACAGATTGACTTTGGTCACCTAAAATATCGATTTTTAGCATGTTTTGAGCCAATATTTTGAAAACATTCTAGCACTGAGTAGGCATCGATTTTCAGTATGTTTTGGGCCTGTATATTGAAAATACTCTAACACGGAGTAGGCATGTACAGATCACTTCTGGGACCCCAAAATATCGAATTTTCAGGTGTTTTGGGCCAGAATTTGAGATATAAACGGGTACAGAAGATGCATGCACATATCGACTTTTGGGCACCTAAAATATCGATTTTGAGCATGTTTTGGGTCTGTATCTTGAAAACATTCTAACTAGGAGTAGGCATGTACAGATCGCTTCTAGGACCCAAAAATACCGAATTTTCGGGTGTTTTGAGCCTAAATTTGAGATATAAACGGGTACAGAAGATGCATGCACATATCGACTTAGGACACATAAAATATCGATTTTTAGTATGTTTTGAGCCTATATTTTGAAAACATTCTAGCACTGAGTAGGCATGTACAGATCGCTTCTGGGACCCCAAAATATCGAATTTTCGGGTGTTTTGAGGTTGAATTTGGGATATAAACGGGTGCAGAAGATGCATACACATATTGACTTTGGGCACCTAAAATATCGATTTTCAGCATGTTTTGGGCCTGTATCTGAGTAGGCATGTACAGATCGCTTCTGGGACCAAAAAATATCGATTTTTCGGGTGTTTGGAGCCTGAATTTGAGATATAAACGGGTACAGAAGATGCATGCACATATCGACTTTTGGGCACCTAAAATATCGATTTTCTGTATGTTTTGGGCTTGTATTTTAAAAATACTCTAACACGGAGTAGGCATGTACAGATCGCTTCTGGGACCCCAAAATATCAAATTTTCGGGTGTTTTGGGGATGAATTTAAGATATCGACTTTGGGCACCTAAAATATCGATTTTTAGCATGTTTTGGGCCTATATTTTAAAAATATTCTAGCACTCAGTACGCATGTACAGATCGCTTCTGGGACCCCAAAATATCGAATTTTCGGGTGTTTTGAGCCTGAATTTGAGATATAAACGGGTACAGAAAATGCAAGCACATATTGACTTTGGGCACCTAAAATATTGATTTTCAGCATGTTTTGGGCCTGTATATTGAAAATGCTCTAACACGGAGTAGGCATGTACAGATCGCTTCTGGGACCAAAAAATATCGAATTTTCGGGAGTTTTGGGCCTGAATTTGAGATATCGACTTTGGGCACCTAAAATATCGATTTTTAGCATATTTTGGGCCTATAATTAGAAAATATTCTAGCACTGAGTAGGCATGTACAGATCGCTTGAGGGACTCTAAAATATATCGAGTTTTCGGGTGTTTTGGGGATAAATTTGAAATATCGACTTTGGGCACTTAAAGTATCGATTTTTAGCATGTTTTGTGCCTATATTTTGGAAATATTCTAGCACTGAGTAAGCATGTACAGATCGCTTCTGGGACCCCAAAATATCGAGTTTTCGGGTGTTTTGAGCCTGAATTTGAGATATAAACGGGTACAGAAAATGCATGCACATATCGACTTTTGGGCACCTAAAATATCGATTTTGAGCATGTTTTGGGTCTGTATCTTGAAAACATTCTAACTAGGAGTAGGCATGTACAGATCGCTTCTAGGACCCAAAAATACCGAATTTTCGGGTGTTTTAAGCCTGAATTTGAGATATAAACGGGTACAGAAGAAGCATGCACATATCGACTTTGGACACATAAAATATCGATTTTTAGTATGTTTTGAGCCTATATTTTGAAAACATTCTAGAACTGAGTAGGCATGTACAGATCGCTTCTGGGACCCAAAAATATCGAATTTTCGGGTGTTTTAAGGTTGAATTTGGGATATAAACGGGTGCAGAAGATGCATACACATATTGACTATGGGCACCTAAAATATCGATTTTCAGCATGTTTTGGGCCTGTATCTGAGTAGGCATTTACAGATCGCTTCTGGGACCAAAAAATATCGATTTTTTGGGTGTTTGGAGCCTGAATTTGAGATATAAACGGGTACAGAAGATGCATGCACATATCGACTTTTGGGAACCTAAAATATCGATTTTCTGTATGCTTTGGGCTTGTATTTTAAAAATGCTCTAACACGGAGTAGGCATGTAGAGATCGCTTCTGGGACCCCAAAATATCAAATTTTCGGGTGTTTTGGGGATGAATTTGAGATATCGACTTTGGGCACCTAAAATATCGATTTTTAGCATGTTTTGGGTCTATATTTTGAAAATATTCTAGCACTCAGTAGGCATGTACAGATCGCTTCTGGGACCCAAAAATATCGAATTTTCGGGTGTTTTATGGTTGAATTTGGGATATAAACGGGTGCAGAAGATACATACACATATTGACTTTGGGCACCTAAAATATCGATTTTCAGCATGTTTTGGGCCTGTATCTGAGTAGGCATGTACAGATCGCATCTGGGGCCCAAAAAATATCGAATTTTTGGGTGCTTGGAGCCTGAAATTGAGATATAAACGGGTACAGAAGATGCATGCACATATCGACTTTTGGGCACCTAAAATATCGATTTTCTGTATGTTTTGGGCTTGTATTTTGAAAATACTCTAACACGGAGTAGGCATGTACAGATCGCTTCTGGGACCCCAAAATATCAAATTTTCGGGTGTTTGGGGGATGAATTTGAGATATCGACTTTGGGCACCTAAAATATCGATTTTTAGCATGTTTTGGGCCTATATTTTGAAAATATTCTAGCACTCAGTACGCATGTACAGATCGCTTCTGGGACCCCAAAATATCGAATTTTCGGGTGTTTTGAGCCTGAATTTGAGATATAAACGGGTACAGAAAATGCATGCACATATTGACTTTGGGCACCTAAAATATCGATTTTCAGCATGTTTTGGGCCAGTATATTGAAAATGCTCTAACACGGAGTAGGCATGTACAGATCGCTTCTGGGACCAAAAAATATCGAATTTTCGGGTGGTTTGGGCCTGAATTTGAGATATCGACTTTGGGAACCTAAAATATCGATTTTTAGCATATTTTGGGCCTATAATTTGAAAATATTCTAGCACTGAGTAGGCATGTACAGATCGCTTGAGGGACCTCAAAATATCGAGTTTTCGGGTGTTTTTGGGAAAAATTTGAAATATCGACTTTGGGCACCTAAAATATCGATTTTAGCATGTTTTGGGCCTATATTTTGAAAATATTCTAGCACTGAGTAAGCATGTACAGATCGCTTCTGGGACCCCAAAATATCGAATTTTCGGGTGTTTTGAGCCTAAATTTGAGATATAAACAGGTACTGAAGATGCATGCACATATCGACTTTTGGGCACCTAAAATATCGATTTTGAGCATGTTTTGGGTCTGTATCTTGAAAAAATTCTAACTAAGAGTAGGCAAGTACAGATCGCTTCTAGGACCCAAAAATACCGATTTTTCGGGTGTTTTGAGCCTGAATTTGAGATATAAACGGGTACAGAAGATGCATGCATATATCGACTTTAGACACTTAAAATATCGATTTTTGGCATGTTTTGAGCCTATATTTTGAAAACATTCTAGCACTGAGTAGGCATGTACAGATCGCTTCTGGGACCGAAAAATATCGAATTTTCGGGAGTTTTGTGGTTGAATTTGAGATATAAACGGGTGCAGAAGATGCATACACATATTGACTTTGGGCACCTAAAATATCGATTTTCAGCATGTTTTGGGCCTATATTTTAAAAATATTCTAGCACTCAGTACGCATGTACAGATCGCTTCTGGGACCCCAAAATATCGAATTTTCGGGGTTTTTGAGCCTGAATTTGAGATATAAACGGGTACAGAAAATGCAAGCACATATTGACTTTGGGCACCTAAAATATTGATTTTCAGCATGTTTTGGGCCTGTATATTGAAAATGCTCTAACACGGAGTAGGCATGTACAGATCGCTTCTGGGACCAAAAAATATCGAATTTTCGGGAGTTTTGGGCCTGAATTTGAGATATCGACTTTGGGCACCTAAAATATCGATTTTTAGCATATTTTGGGCCTATAATTAGAAAATATTCTAGCACTGAGTAGGCATGTACAGATCGCTTGAGGGACCCTAAAATATATCGAGTTTTCGGGTGTTTTTGGGATAAATTTGAAATATCGACTTTGGGCACTTAAAGTATCGATTTTTAGCATGTTTTGGGCCTATATTTTGGAAATATTCTAGCACTGAGTAAGCATGTACAGATCGCTTCTGGGACCCCAAAATATCGAGTTTTCGGGTGTTTTGAGCCTGAATTTGAGATATAAACGGGTACAGAAAATGCATGCACATATCGACTTTTGGGCACCTAAAATATCGATTTTGAGCATGTTTTGGGTCTGTATCTTGAAAACATTCTAACTAGGAGTAGGCATGTACAGATCGCTTCTAGGACCCAAAAATACCGAATTTTCGGGTGTTTTAAGCCTGAATTTGAGATATAAACGGGTACAGAAGAAGCATGCACATATCGACTTTGGACACATAAAATATCGATTTTTAGTATGTTTTGAGCCTATATTTTGAAAACATTCTAGAACTGAGTAGGCATGTACAGATCGCTTCTGGGACCCAAAAATATCGAATTTTCGGGTGTTTTAAGGTTGAATTTGGGATATAAACGGGTGCAGAAGATGCATACACATATTGACTATGGGCACCTAAAATATCGATTTTCAGCATGTTTTGGGCCTGTATCTGAGTAGGCATTTACAGATCGCTTCTGGGACCAAAAAATATCGATTTTTCGGGTGTTTGGAGCCTGAATTTGACATATAAACGGGTACAGAAGATGCATGCACATATCGACTTTTGGGAACCTAAAATATCGATTTTCTGTATGCTTTGGGCTTGTATTTTAAAAATGCTCTAACACGGAGTAGGCATGTAGAGATCGCTTCTGGGACCCCAAAATATCAAATTTTCGGGTGTTTTGGGGATGAATTTGAGATATCGACTTTGGGCACCTAAAATATCGATTTTTAGCATGTTTTGGGTCTATATTTTGAAAATATTCTAGCACTCAGTAGGCATGTACAGATCGCTTCTGGGACCCAAAAATATCGAATTTTCGGGTGTTTTATGGTTGAATTTGGGATATAAACGGGTGCAGAAGATACATACACATATTGACTTTGGGCACCTAAAATATCGATTTTCAGCATGTTTTGGGCCTGTATCTGAGTAGGCATGTACAGATCGCATCTGGGGCCCAAAAAATATCGAATTTTTGGGTGTTTGGAGCCTGAAATTGAGATATAAACGGGTACAGAAGATGCATGCACATATCGACTTTTGGGCACCTAAAATATCGATTTTCTGTATGTTTTGGGCTTGTATTTTGAAAATACTCTAACACGGAGTAGGCATGTACAGATCGCTTCTGGGACCCCAAAATATCAAATTTTCGGGTGTTTTGGGGATGAATTTGAGATATCGACTTTGGGCACCTAAAATATCGATTTTTAGCATGTTTTGGGCCTATATTTTGAAAATATTCTAGCACTCAGTACGCATGTACAGATCGCTTCTGGGACCCCAAAATATCGAATTTTCGGGTGTTTTGAGCCTGAATTTGAGATATAAACGGGTACAGAAAATGCATGCACATATTGACTTTGGGCACCTAAAATATCGATTTTCAGCATGTTTTGGGCCAGTATATTGAAAATGCTCTAACACGGAGTAGGCATGTACAGATCGCTTCTGGGACCAAAAAATATCGAATTTTCGGGTGGTTTGGGCCTGAATTTGAGATATCGACTTTGGGAACCTAAAATATCGATTTTTAGCATATTTTGGGCCTATAATTTGAAAATATTCTAGCACTGAGTAGGCATGTACAGATCGCTTGAGGGACCTCAAAATATCGAGTTTTCGGGTGTTTTTGGGAAAAATTTGAAATATCGACTTTGGGCACCTAAAATATCGATTTTAGCATGTTTTGGGCCTATATTTTGAAAATATTCTAGCACTGAGTAAGCATGTACAGATCGCTTCTGGGACCCCAAAATATCGAATTTTCGGGTGTTTTGAGCCTAAATTTGAGATATAAACAGGTACTGAAGATGCATGCACATATCAACTTTTGGGCACCTAAAATATCGATTTTGAGCATGTTTTGGGTCTGTATCTTGAAAAAATTCTAACTAAGAGTAGGCAAGTCCAGATCGCTTCTAGGACCCAAAAATACCGATTTTTCGGGTGTTTTGAGCCTGAATTTGAGATATAAACGGGTACTGAAGATGCATGCATATATCGACTTTAGACACTTAAAATATCGATTTTTGGCATGTTTTGAGCCTATATTTTGAAAACATTCTAGCACTGAGTAGGCATGTACAGATCGCTTCTGGGACCGAAAAATATCGAATTTTCGGGAGTTTTGTGGTTGAATTTGAGATATAAACGGGTGCAGAAGATGCATACACATATTGACTTTGGGCACCTAAAATATCGATTTTCAGCATGTTTTGGGCCTATATTTTAAAAATATTCTAGCACTCAGTACGCATGTACAGATCGCTTCTGGGACCCCAAAATATCGAATTTTCGGGGGTTTTGAGCCTGAATTTGAGATATAAACGGGTACAGAAAATGCAAGCACATATTGACTTTGGGCACCTAAAATATTGATTTTCAGCATGTTTTGGGCCTGTATATTGAAAATGCTCTAACACGGAGTAGGCATGTACAGATCGCTTCTGGGACCAAAAAATATCGAATTTTCGGGAGTTTTGGGCCTGAATTTGAGATATCGACTTTGGGCACCTAAAATATCGATTTTTAGCATATTTTGGGCCTATAATTAGAAAATATTCTAGCACTGAGTAGGCATGTACAGATCGCTTGAGGGACCCTAAAATATATCGAGTTTTCGGGTGTTTTTGGGATAAATTTGAAATATCGACTTTGGGCACTTAAAGTATCGATTTTTAGCATGTTTTGGGCCTATATTTTGGAAATATTCTAGCACTGAGTAAGCATGTACAGATCGCTTCTGGGACCCCAAAATATCGAGTTTTCGGGTGTTTTGAGCCTGAATTTGAGATATAAACGGGTACAGAAAATGCATGCACATATCGACTTTTGGGCACCTAAAATATCGATTTTGAGCATGTTTTGGGTCTGTATCTTGAAAACTTTCTAACTAGGAGTAGGCATGTACAGATCGCTTCAAGGACCCAAAAATACCGAATTTTCGGGTGTTTTAAGCCAGAATTTGAGATATAAACGGGTACAGAAGAAGCATGCACATATCGACTTTGGACACATAAAATATCGATTTTTAGTATGTTTTGAGCCTATATTTTGAAAACATTCTAGAACTGAGTAGGCATGTACAGATCGCTTCTGGGACCCAAAAATATCGAATTTTCGGGTGTTTTAAGGTTGAATTTGGGATATAAACGGGTGCAGAAGATGCATACACATATTGACTTTGGGCACCTAAAATATCGATTTTCAGCATGTTTTGGGCCTGTATCTGAGTAGGCATTTACAGATCGCTTCTGGGACCAAAAAATATTGATTTTTCGGGTGTTTGGAGCCTGAATTTGAGATATAAACGGGTACAGAAGATGCATGCACATATCGACTTTTGGGCACCTAAAATATCGATTTTCTGTATGCTTTGGGCTTGTATTTTAAAAATGCTCTAACACGGAGTAGGCATGTAGAGATCGCTTCTGGGACCCCAAAATATCAAATTTTCGGGTGTTTTGGGGATGAATTTGAGATATCGACTTTGGGCACCTAAAATATCGATTTTTAGCATGTTTTGGGTCTATATTTTGAAAATATTCTAGCACTCAGTAGGCATGTACAGATCGCTTCTGGGACCCAAAAATATCGAATTTTCGGGTGTTTTATGGTTGAATTTGGGATATAAACGGGTGCAGAAGATACATACACATATTGACTTTGGGCACCTAAAATATCGATTTTCAGCATGTTTTGGGCCTGTATCTGAGTAGGCATGTACAGATCGCATCTGGGGCCCCAAAAATATCGAATTTTCGGGTGTTTGGAGCCTGAAATTGAGATATAAACGGGTACAGAAGATGCATGCACAAATCGACTTTTGGGCACCTAAAATATCGATTTTCTGTATGTTTTGGGCTTGTATTTTGAAAATACTCTAACACGGAGTAGGCATGTACAGATCGCTTCTGGGACCCCAAAATATCAAATTTTCGGGTGTTTTGGGGATGAATTTGAGATATCGACTTTGGGCACCTAAAATATCGATTTTTAGCATGTTTTGGGCCTATATTTTGAAAATATTCTAGCACTCACTACGCATGTACAGATCGCTTCTGGGACCCCAAAATATCGAATTTTCGGGTGTTTTAAGCCTGAATTTGAGATATAAACGGGTACAGAAGATGCATGCACATATCGATTTTGGACACTTAAAATATCGATTTTTAGCATGTTTTGGGCCTGTATTTTGAAAATATTCTAGCACTACGTAGGCATGTACAGATCGCTTCTGGGACCCCAAAATATCGAATTTTCGGGTGTTCTGAGCCTGAAAGAGATATAAACGGGTACAGAAGATGCATACACATATCGACTTTTGGGCACCTAAAAGATCGATTTTCAGTATGTTTTGGGCCTGTATATTAAAAATATTCTAGCACTGCGTAGGCATGTACAGATCGCTTCTAGGACCCAAAAATATAGAATTTTCGGGTGTTTTGAGCCTGAATTTGAGATAGAAACCGGTACTGAAGATATATGCACATATCGACTTTGGTCACCTGAAGTATCGATTTTCAGGATGTTTTGGCCCTATATTTTGAATGTATTCTAGCATTGCGTAAGCATGTTCAGATTGCTTCTGAGACCCAAAAATATCGAATTTTCGGGTGTTTTGAGCCTGAATTTGGGATATAAACGGGTACAGAAGATGAATGCACATATGGATTTTGGGCACATAAAATATCGGTTTTCAGTTTGTTTTGGGTCTGTATTTTGAAAATCTTTTAACATTGAGTACGCATTTACAGATCCCTTCTGGGAACAAAAAGTATCGAATTTTAAGGTGTTTTAAACCTTAATTTGGGATACAAGCGAGTGCTGATGATTCATGCACATATCGATTTTGGGCACCAAAAATTGCGTTTTTCAGCTTATTTTGGGCCTGTATTTTAAAAATATTCTAACACTGAGTAGGCATGTACAGATCGCGTCTGGGACCCCAAAATATCGAATTTTCGGGTGTTTTGAGCCTGAATTTGGAATATAAACGGGTACAGAAGATGCATGCACATATCGACTTTAGACACTTAAAATATCGATTTTTAGCATGTTTTGAGCCTTTACTTTGAAAACATTCTAGCACTGAGTAGGCATGTACAGATCGCTTCTGGGACCCAAAAATATCGAATTTTCGGGTGTTTTGAGGTTGAATATTTTATATAAATGGGGGCAGAAGATGCATTCACATATTGACTTTGGGCACCTAAACTAGCGATTTTCAGCATGCTTTGGGCCTGTATTTTGAAAATGCTCTAACACGGAGTAGGCATGTACAGATCGCTTCTGGGATCCCAAAATATCGAGTTTTCAGGGGTTTTTGGCCTGAATTTGAGATTTCGACTTTGGGCACTTAAAATATCGATTTTTAGCATGTTTTGGGCCTATATTTTGAAAATAATCTGGCACTGAGTAGGCATGTACAAATCGCTTCATGGACCCAAAAATATCGAATTTTCGGGTGTTTGGAGTCTGAATTTGAGATATAAACGGGTACAGAAGATTCATGCACATATCGACTTTTGGGCACCTAAAAGAACGATTTTCAGTATGTTTTGGGCTTGTATTTTGAAAGAACTCTAACAAGGAGTAGCCATGTACAAATCGCTTCAGGGACCCCAAAATATCGAATTTTCGGGTGTTTTGGGCCTGAATTTGAGATATCGACTTTGGGCACCTAAAATATCGATTTTTAGCATGTTTTGGGCCTATTTTTTTGAAAAGATTCTAGCACTGAGTAGGCATGTACAGATCGCGTCTGGGACCCCAAAATATCGAATTTTCAGGTGTTTTGAGCCTGAATTTCAGATATAAACGGGTACAGAAGATGCATGCACATATCGACTTTTGGGCTCCTAAAATATCGATTTTCAGCATGTTTATGGTCTGTATCTTGAAAACATTCTTACTAGTAGTAGGCATGTACAGATCGCATCTAGGACCAAAAAATACCGAATTTTCGTAAGTTTTGAGCCTGAATTTGAGATATAAACGGGTACAGAAGATGTATGCACATATCGACTTTGGACACTTAAAATATCGATTTTGAGCATGTTTTGGGTCTATATTTTGAGAAAATATTCTAGCACTGAGTAGGCATGTACAGATCGCTTCTGGGACCCCAAAATATCGAATTTTCGGGTGTTTTGAGCCTGAATTTGGGATATAAACGGGTACAGAAGATTCATGCACATATCGACTTTAGACACTAAAAATATCGATTTTTAGCATGTTTTGAGCCTTTACTTTGAAAACATTCTAGCACTGAGTAGGCATGTACAGATCGCTTCTGGGACCCAAAAATATCGAATTTTCGGGTGTTTTGAGGTTGAATATTTTATATAAACGGGTGCAGAAGATGCATACACATATTGACTTTGGGCACCTAAAATATCGATTTTCAGCATGTTTTGGGCCTATATTTTAAAAATATTCTAGCACTCAGTACGCATGTACAGATCGCTTCTGGGACCCCAAAATATCGAATTTTCGGGGGTTTTGAGCCTGAATTTGAGATATAAACGGGTACAGAAAATGCAAGCACATATTGACTTTGGGCACCTAAAATATTGATTTTCAGCATGTTTTGGGCCTGTATATTGAAAATGCTCTAACACGGAGTAGGCATGTACAGATCGCTTCTGGGACCAAAAAATATCGAATTTTCGGGAGTTTTGGGCCTGAATTTGAGATATCGACTTTGGGCACCTAAAATATCGATTTTTAGCATATTTTGGGCCTATAATTAGAAAATATTCTAGCACTGAGTAGGCATGTACAGATCGCTTGAGGGACCCTAAAATATATCGAGTTTTCGGGTGTTTTTGGGATAAATTTGAAATATCGACTTTGGGCACTTAAAGTATCGATTTTTAGCATGTTTTGGGCCTATATTTTGGAAATATTCTAGCACTGAGTAAGCATGTACAGATCGCTTCTGGGACCCCAAAATATCGAGTTTTCGGGTGTTTTGAGCCTGAATTTGAGATATAAACGGGTACAGAAAATGCATGCACATATCGACTTTTGGGCACCTAAAATATCGATTTTGAGCATGTTTTGGGTCTGTATCTTGAAAACTTTCTAACTAGGAGTAGGCATGTACAGATCGCTTCAAGGACCCAAAAATACCGAATTTTCGGGTGTTTTAAGCCAGAATTTGAGATATAAACGGGTACAGAAGAAGCATGCACATATCGACTTTGGACACATAAAATATCGATTTTTAGTATGTTTTGAGCCTATATTTTGAAAACATTCTAGAACTGAGTAGGCATGTACAGATCGCTTCTGGGACCCAAAAATATCGAATTTTCGGGTGTTTTAAGGTTGAATTTGGGATATAAACGGGTGCAGAAGATGCATACACATATTGACTTTGGGCACCTAAAATATCGATTTTCAGCATGTTTTGGGCCTGTATCTGAGTAGGCATTTACAGATCGCTTCTGGGACCAAAAAATATCGATTTTTCGGGTGTTTGGAGCCTGAATTTGAGATATAAACGGGTACAGAAGATGCATGCACATATCGACTTTTGGGCACCTAAAATATCGATTTTCTGTATGCTTTGGGCTTGTATTTTAAAAATGCTCTAACACGGAGTAGGCATGTAGAGATCGCTTCTGGGACCCCAAAATATCAAATTTTCGGGTGTTTTGGGGATGAATTTGAGATATCGACTTTGGGCACCTAAAATATCGATTTTTAGCATGTTTTGGGTCTATATTTTGAAAATATTCTAGCACTCAGTAGGCATGTACAGATCGCTTCTGGGACCCAAAAATATCGAATTTTCGGGTGTTTTATGGTTGAATTTGGGATATAAACGGGTGCAGAAGATACATACACATATTGACTTTGGGCACCTAAAATATCGATTTTCAGCATGTTTTGGGCCTGTATCTGAGTAGGCATGTACAGATCGCATCTGGGGCCCCAAAAATATCGAATTTTCGGGTGTTTGGAGCCTGAAATTGAGATATAAACGGGTACAGAAGATGCATGCACAAATCGACTTTTGGGCACCTAAAATATCGATTTTCTGTATGTTTTGGGCTTGTATTTTGAAAATACTCTAACACGGAGTAGGCATGTACAGATCGCTTCTGGGACCCCAAAATATCAAATTTTCGGGTGTTTTGGGGATGAATTTGAGATATCGACTTTGGGCACCTAAAATATCGATTTTTAGCATGTTTTGGGCCTATATTTTGAAAATATTCTAGCACTCACTACGCATGTACAGATCGCTTCTGGGACCCCAAAATATCGAATTTTCGGGTGTTTTAAGCCTGAATTTGAGATATAAACGGGTACAGAAGATGCATGCACATATCGATTTTGGACACTTAAAATATCGATTTTTAGCATGTTTTGGGCCTGTATTTTGAAAATATTCTAGCACTACGTAGGCATGTACAGATCGCTTCTGGGACCCCAAAATATCGAATTTTCGGGTGTTCTGAGCCTGAAAGAGATATAAACGGGTACAGAAGATGCATACACATATCGACTTTTGGGCACCTAAAAGATCGATTTTCAGTATGTTTTGGGCCTGTATATTAAAAATATTCTAGCACTGCGTAGGCATGTACAGATCGCTTCTAGGACCCAAAAATATAGAATTTTCGGGTGTTTTGAGCCTGAATTTGAGATAGAAACCGGTACTGAAGATATATGCACATATCGACTTTGGTCACCTGAAGTATCGATTTTCAGGATGTTTTGGCCCTATATTTTGAATGTATTCTAGCATTGCGTAAGCATGTTCAGATTGCTTCTGAGACCCAAAAATATCGAATTTTCGGGTGTTTTGAGCCTGAATTTGGGATATAAACGGGTACAGAAGATGAATGCACATATGGATTTTGGGCACATAAAATATCGGTTTTCAGTTTGTTTTGGGTCTGTATTTTGAAAATCTTTTAACATTGAGTACGCATTTACAGATCCCTTCTGGGAACAAAAAGTATCGAATTTTAAGGTGTTTTAAACCTTAATTTGGGATACAAGCGAGTGCTGATGATTCATGCACATATCGATTTTGGGCACCAAAAATTGCGTTTTTCAGCTTATTTTGGGCCTGTATTTTAAAAATATTCTAACACTGAGTAGGCATGTACAGATCGCGTCTGGGACCCCAAAATATCGAATTTTCGGGTGTTTTGAGCCTGAATTTGGAATATAAACGGGTACAGAAGATGCATGCACATATCGACTTTAGACACTTAAAATATCGATTTTTAGCATGTTTTGAGCCTTTACTTTGAAAACATTCTAGCACTGAGTAGGCATGTACAGATCGCTTCTGGGACCCAAAAATATCGAATTTTCGGGTGTTTTGAGGTTGAATATTTTATATAAATGGGGGCAGAAGATGCATACACATATTGACTTTGGGCACCTAAACTAGCGATTTTCAGCATGCTTTGGGCCTGTATTTTGAAAATGCTCTAACACGGAGTAGGCATGTACAGATCGCTTCTGGGATCCCAAAATATCGAGTTTTCAGGGGTTTTTGGCCTGAATTTGAGATTTCGACTTTGGGCACTTAAAATATCGATTTTTAGCATGTTTTGGGCCTATATTTTGAAAATAATCTGGCACTGAGTAGGCATGTACAAATCGCTTCATGGACCCAAAAATATCGAATTTTCGGGTGTTTGGAGTCTGAATTTGAGATATAAACGGGTACAGAAGATTCATGCACATATCGACTTTTGGGCACCTAAAAGAACGATTTTCAGTATGTTTTGGGCTTGTATTTTGAAAGAACTCTAACAAGGAGTAGCCATGTACAAATCGCTTCAGGGACCCCAAAATATCGAATTTTCGGGTGTTTTGGGCCTGAATTTGAGATATCGACTTTGGGCACCTAAAATATCGATTTTTAGCATGTTTTGGGCCTATTTTTTTGAAAAGATTCTAGCACTGAGTAGGCATGTACAGATCGCGTCTGGGACCCCAAAATATCGAATTTTCAGGTGTTTTGAGCCTGAATTTCAGATATAAACGGGTACAGAAGATGCATGCACATATCGACTTTTGGGCTCCTAAAATATCGATTTTCAGCATGTTTATGGTCTGTATCTTGAAAACATTCTTACTAGTAGTAGGCATGTACAGATCGCATCTAGGACCAAAAAATACCGAATTTTCGTAAGTTTTGAGCCTGAATTTGAGATATAAACGGGTACAGAAGATGTATGCACATATCGACTTTGGACACTTAAAATATCGATTTTGAGCATGTTTTGGGTCTATATTTTGAGAAAATATTCTAGCACTGAGTAGGCATGTACAGATCGCTTCTGGGACCCCAAAATATCGAATTTTCGGGTGTTTTGAGCCTGAATTTGGGATATAAACGGGTACAGAAGATTCATGCACATATCGACTTTAGACACTAAAAATATCGATTTTTAGCATGTTTTGAGCCTTTACTTTGAAAACATTCTAGCACTGAGTAGGCATGTACAGATCGCTTCTGGGACCCAAAAATATCGAATTTTCGGGTGTTTTGAGGTTGAATATTTTATATAAACGGGTGCAGAAGATGCATACACATATTGACTTTGGGCACCTAAACTATCGATTTTCAGCATGCTTTGGGCCTGTATTTTGAAAATGCTCTAACACGGAGTAGGCATGTACAGATCGCTTCTGGGATCCCAAAATATCGAGTTTTCAGAGGTTTTTGGCCTGAATTTGAGATTTCGACTTTGGGCACTTAAAATATCGATTTTTAGCATGTTTTGGGCCTATATTTTGAAAATAATCTGGCACTGAGTAGGCATGTACAAATCGCTTCATTGACCCAAAAATATCGAATTTTCGGGTGTTTGGAGTCTGAATTTGAGATATAAACGGGTACAGAAGATTCATGCACATATCGACTTTTGGGCACCTAAAAGAACGATTTTCAGTATGTTTTGGGCTTGTATTTTGAAAGAACTCTAACAAGGAGTAGCCATGTACAAATCGCTTCAGGGACCCCAAAATATCGAATTTTCGGGTGTTTTGGGCCTGAATTTGAGATATCGACTTTGGGCACCTAAAATATCGATTTTTAGCATGTTTTGGGCCTATATTTTATAAAATATTCTAGCACTGAGTAGGCATGTACAGATCGCGTCTGGGATTCCAAAATATCGAATTTTCAGGTGTTTTGAGCCTGAATTTCAGATATAAACGGGTACAGAAGATGCATGCACATATCGACTTTTGGGCTCCTAAAATATCGATTTTCAGCATGTTTTTGGTCTGTATCTTGAAAACATTTTTACTAGGAGTAGGCATGTACAGATCGCTTCTAGGACCAAAAAATACCGAATTTTCGGGTGTTTTGAGCCTGAATTTGAGATATAAACGGGTACAGAAGATGTATGCACATATCGACTATGGACACTTAAAATATCGATTTTGAGCATGTTTTGGGTCTATATTTTGAAAATATTCTAGCACTGAGTAGGCAGGTACAGATCGCTTCTGGGACCCCAAAATATCGAATTTTCGGGAGTTTTGAGCCTGAATTTGGGATATAAACGGGTACAGATGATGCATGCACATATCGACTTTAGACACTTAAAATATCGATTTTTAGCATGTTTTGAGCCTTTACTTTGAAAACATTCTAGCACTGAGTAGGCATGTACAGATCGCTTCTGGGACCCAAAAATATCGAATTTTCGGGTGTTTTGAGGTTGAATATTTTATATAAACGGGTGCAGAAGATGCATACACATATTGACTTTGGGCACCTAAACTATCGATTTTCAGCATGCTTTGGGGCTGTATTTTGAAAATGATCTAACACGGAGTAGGCATGTACAGATCGCTTCTGGGATCCCAAAATATCGAGTTTTCAGGGGTTTTTGGCCTGAATTTGAGATATCGACTTTGGGCACTTAAAATATCAATTTTTAGCATGTTTTGGGCCTATATTTTGAAAATAATCTGGCACTGAGTAGGCATGTACAAATCGCTTCTGGGACCCAAAAATATCGAATTTTCGGGTGTTTGGAGTCTGAATTTGAGATATAAACGGGTACAGAAGATTCATGCACATATCGACTTTTGGGCACCTAAAAGATCGATTTTCAGTATGTTTTGGGCTTGCATTTTGAAAGAACTCTAACAAGGAGTAGCCATGTACAAATCGCTTCAGAGACCCCAAAATATCGAATTTTCGGGTGTTTTGGGCCTGAATTTGAGATATCGACTTTGGGCACCTAAAATATCGATTTTTAGCATGTTTTGGGCCTATATTTTAGAAAATATTCTAGCACTGAGTAGGCATGTACAGATCGCGTCTGGGATTCCAAAATATCGAATTTTCAGGTGTTTTGAGCCTGAATTTCAGATATAAACGGGTACAGAAGATGCATGCACATATCGACTTTTGGGCTCCTAAAATATCGATTTTCAGCATGTTTTTGGTCTGTATCTTGAAAACATTCTTACTAGGAGTAGGCATGTACAGATCGCTTCTAGGACCAAAAAATACCGAATTTTCGGGTGTTTTGAGCCTGAATTTAAGATATAAAAGGGTACAGAAGATCGACTTTGGACACTAAAAATATCGATTTTGAGCATGTTTTGGGTCTATATTTTGAAAATATTCTAGCACTGATGTACAGATCGCTTCTGGGACCCCAAAATATCGAATTTTCGGGTGTTTTGAGCCTAAATTTGAGATATAAACGGGTACAGAAGATGCATGCACATATCGACTTTTGGGCTCCTAAAATATCGATTTTGAGCATGTTTTGGGTCTGTATCTTGAAAACATTCTTACTAGGAGTAGGAATGTACAGATCGCACCTAGGACCCCAAAATATCGAATTTTCGGGTGTTTTGAGCCTGAATTTGAGATATAAACGGGTACAGAAGATGTATGCACATATCGACTTTGGACACTTAAAATATCAATTTTGAGCATGTTTTGTTCCTGTATTTAGAAAATACTCTAACACGAGGTAGGCATGAACAGATCGCTTCTGGGACCCAAAAATATCGAATTTGCGGGTGTTTTGAGCCTGAATTTGAGATATAAACGGGTACTGAAGATGCATGCACATATCTACTTGTGGGCACCTAAAATATCGATTTTGAGCATGTTTTGGGTCTGTATCTTGAAAACATTCAAACTAGGAGTAGTCATGTACATATCGCTTCTAGGACCCCAAAATACCGAATTTTTGGGTGTTTTGAGCCTGAATTTAAGATATAAAAGGGTACAGAAGATCGACTTTGGACACTAAAAATATCGATTTTTAGCTTGTTTTGAGCCTATATTTTGAAAACATTCTAGCACTAAGTAGGCATGTACAGATCGCTTCTCGGACCAAAAAATATCGAATTTTCGGGTGTTTTGGGGTTGAATTTGGGATATAAACGGTTGCAGAAGATGCATACACATATTGACTTTGGGCACCTAAAATATCGATTTTCAGCATGTTTTGGGCCTATATCTGAATAGGCATGTACAGATCGGTTCTGGGACCCCAAAATATCGAATTTCCGGGTGTTTGGAACCTGAATTTGAGATTTAAACGGGTACAGAAGATGAATGCACATATCGACTTTTGGGCACCTAAAAGATCGATTTTCAGTATGTTTTGGGTCTGTATTTTGAAAATACTCTAACACGGATTAGGCATGTACAGATCGCTTCTGGGACTCCAAAATATCGGATTTTCGGGTGTTTTGGGCCTGAATTTGAGATATCGACTTTGGGCACCTAAAATATCTATTTCTAGCATGTTTTCGGTCTATATTTTGAAAAAATTCTAGCACTGAGTAGGCATGTACAGATCGCTTCTGGGACCCCAAAATATCGTATTTTCGGGTGTTTTGAGGCTGAATTTGGGATGGAAACGTGTGCCGAAGATGCATACACATATTGACTTTGGGCACCTAAAATATCGATTTTCAGCATTTTTTGGGCCTGTATTTTGAAAATACTCTAACACGGAGTAGGCATGTACAGATCGCTTCTGGGACCCCAAAATATCGAATTTTCGGGTGTTTTGGGCCTGAATTTGAGATATAAACGGGTACAGAAGATGAATGCACTTATTGACTTTGGGCACCTAAAAGATCGATTTTCAGCATGTTTTGCGCCTGTATTCAGAAAATTCTCTAACACGTGGTAGGCATGTACAGATCGCTTCTGGAACCTCAAAATATCGAATTTTCGAGTGTTTTGACCCTGAATTTGAGATATAAACGGGTACTGAAGATGCATGTACATATCGACTTTGGAGACTTAAAATATCGATTTTTAGCATGTTTTGAGCCTATATTTTGAAAATATTCTAGCACTTATTAGGCATGTACAGATCGCTTCTGTTAACCCAAAATATCATATTTTCAGGTGTTTTGAGGATGAATTTGGAATATAATCTGGTGCCGAAGATGCATGCACGTATTGACTTTGGGCACCTAAAATATCGATTTTGAGCATGTTTTGGGTCTGTATCTTGAAAACATTCTAACTAGGACTAGGCATGTACAGATCGCTTCTAGGACCCCGAAATACCGAATTTTGGGGTGTTTTGAGCCTGAATTTTAGATGTAAACGGGTACAGAAGATGCATGCACATATCGACTTTGGACACTTAAAAAATCGATTTTTAGCATGTTTTGAGCCTATATTTTGAAAAAATTCTAGCACTGTGTAGGCATTTACAGATCGCTTCTGGGACCCAAAAATATCGAATTTTCGGGTGTTTTGAGGCTGAATTTGGGATGGAAACGGGTGCAGAAGATGCATACACATATTGACTTTGGACACCTAAAAGATCGATTTTAAGTATGTTTTGGGCCTGTATTTTGAAAATACTCTAACATGGAGCAGGAATGTACAGATCGCTTCTGGGACCCCAAAATATCGAATTTTCGGGTGTTTGGAGTCTGAATTCGAGATATTTACGGGTACAGAAGATGCATGCACATATCGACTATGGGCACCTAAAAGATCGATTTTTAGCATGTTTTGCGCCTGTATTCAGAAAATTCTCTAACACAGGGTAGGCATGTACAGATCGCATCTGCGACCCCACAATATCGAATTTTCGGGTGTTTTGGGCCTAAATTTGAGATATCGACTTTGGGCACCTCAAATATAGATTTATAGCACGTTTTGGGCCTATATTTTGAAAATATTCTAGCACTGAGTAGGCATGTACAGATTGCTTCTGGGACCCCAAAATATTGATTTCTCGGGTGTTTTGAGCCTGAATTTGAGATGTAAATGGGTACTGAAGATGCATGCACATATCTGCTTTTGGACACCTAAAATATCGATTTTCAGGCATGTTTTGGGTCTGTATCTTGAAAACATTCTAATTAGGAGTAGGCATGTACAGATCGCTTCAAGGACCCAAAAATACCGATCTTTCGGGTGTTTTGAGCATGAATTTGAGATATAAACAGGTACAGAAGATGCATGCACATATCGACTTTGGACACTTAAAATATCGATTTTTAACATGTTTTGAGCCTATATTTTATAAACATTCTAGCACTGAGTAGACATGTACAGATCGCTTCTGGGACCCCAAAGTATCAAATTTTCGGGTGTTTTCAGCCTTAATTTGAGATATAAACGGGTACAGAAGATGCATACACATATTGACTTTGGGCACCTAAAATATCGATTTTCAGCATGTTTTGGGCCTGTATTTTGAAAATACGCTAACACGGAGTAGGCATGTACAGATCGCTTCTGGGACCCCAAAATATCGAATTTTCGGGTGTTTTGGGCCTGAATTTGAGATATCGACTTTGGGCACCTATAATATCGATTTTTAGCATGTTTTGGGCCTATATTTTGGAAATAATCTGGCACTGAGTAGGCATGTACAGATCGCTTTTGGGACCCCAAAATATCGAATTTTCGGGTGTTTTGAGCCTAAATTTTAAATATAAACGGGTACATAAGATGCATGCACATATTTACTTTGGGCACCTAAAAGATCGATTTTCTGCATGTTTTGGGCCTATATTTTGAAAATACTTTAACACGGAGTAGGCATGTAAAGTTCGCTTCTGGGACCCCAAAATATCGAATTTTTGGGTGTTTTGGGCCTGAATTTGAGATATAAACGGGTACAGAATATGCATGCACATATCGACTTTTGGGCACCAAAAATATCGATTTTGAGCATGTTTTTGGTCTGAATCACGAAAACATTCTATCTAGGAGTAGGCATGTACAGATTGCTTCTAGGACTCAAAAATATCGAATTTTCGAGTGTTTTGAGCCTGAATTTGAGATATAAACAGGTAAAGAAGATGCATTCACATATCGACTTTGGACAATTAAAATATCGATTTTTAGCATATTTTGAGCCTATATTTTGAAAACATTCTAGCACTGAGTAAGCATGTACAGATCGCTTCTGGGACCCAAAAATATCGAATTTTCGGATGTTTTGACGTTGAATTTGAGATATAAACGAGTGAAGAAGATGCATACACATATTGACTTTCGGAACCTAAAATATCGATTTACAGCATGTTTTGGGCTTTTATCTGAGTAGGCATGTACAGATCGCTTCTGAGACCCCAAAATATCGATTTTCGGATGTTTTAGGTCTGAATTTGAGATATCGACTTTGGGCACCTAAAATATCGATTTTTAGCATGTTTTGGGCCTATATTTTGAAAATATTCTAGCACTAAGTAGGCATGTACAGATCTCTTATGGGACCCCAAAATATCGAATTTTCGGGTGTTTTGAACCTGAATTTGAGATATAAACGGGTACAGAAGATGCATGCACATATTGACTTTGGACACTTAAAATATCGATTTTTGGCTTGTTTTGAGCCTGTATTTTGAAAATACTCTAACACGGAGTAGGCATGTACAGATCGCTTCTGGGACCCAAAAATATCGAATTTTCGGACGTTTTGAGCCTGAATTTGAGATATAAACAGTTACTGAAGATGCATGCACATATCGACTTTTGTGCTCCTAAAATATCGATTTTGAGCATGTTTTGAGCCTATATTTTGAAAACATTCTAGCACTGAGTAGGCATGTACAGATCGCTTCTGTGACCGAATAATATCGAATTTTCGGGTGTTTTGTGGTTGAATTTGAGATATAAACGGGTGCAGAAGATGCATACACATATTGACTTTGGGCACCTAAAATATCGATTTTCAGCATGTTTTGGGCCTGTATCTCAGTAGGCATGTACAGATCGCTTCTGGGACCCCAAAATATTGAATTTTCGGGTGTTTGGAGCCTGAATTTGAGATATAAACGGGTACAAATGATGCATGCATTTATCGACTTTGGACACTTAAAATATCGATTTTTAGCATGTTTTGAGCCTATATTTTGAAAACATTCTAGCTCGGAGTAGTCATGTACAGATCACTTCTGGGACCCCAAAATATCGAATTTTCGGGTGTTTTAAGCCTGAATTTGAGATATAAACGGGTACAGAAGATGCATGCACATATCGACTTTTGGGCACCTAAAATATCGATTTTGAGTATGTTTTGGGTCTGTATTTTGGAATCATTCTAACTAGGAGTAGGCATGTACAGATCGCTTCTGGGACCCAAAAATACCGAATTTTCTGGTGTTTTGAACCTGAATTTGGGATATAAACGTGTACAGAAGATGCATACTCATTTAGACTTTGGGCACCTAATATATAGATTTTCAGCATGTTTTGGGCCTGTATTTTGAAAATACATTAACACGGAGTAGGCATGTACAGATCGCTTCTGGGACCCAAAAATATCGAATTTTCGGGTGTTTTGAGCCTGAATTTGTGATATAAACGGATACAGAAGATGCATGTACATATCGACTTTGGGCACCTAAAATATCGATTTTGAGCATGTTTTGGGCCGGTATTTTGAAAATACTCTAACACGGAGTAGGCACGTACAGATCGTTTCTGGGACACAAAAATATCGATTTTTCGGGTGTTTTGAGCCTGAATTTGAGATATAAACGGGTACAGAAGATGCATGCACTTATCGACTTTGGGCACCTAAAATATCGATTTATAGCATGTTTTAAGCCTGTATTTTAAAAACATTCTAGCACTGAGTAGGCATGTGCAGAATGCTTAAGGGACCCCAAAATATCGAATTTTCGGAGTTTTGAGCCTGAATTTGAGATATAAACGGGTACAGAAGATGCTTACACATATTGACTTTGGGCACATAAAATACCGATTTTCAGCATGTTTTGGGCCTGTATTTTAAAAACACTCTAACACGGAGTATGCACGTACAGATTGCTTCTGGGACCCAAAAATATGGAATTTTCGGGGGGTTTTGAGCCTGAATTTGAGATATAAACGGATACAGAAGATGCATGCACATATCGACTTTGGGCACCTAAAATATCGATTTTTAGCATGTTTTGGGCCTGTATTTTAAAAATACTCTAACACGGAGTATGCACGTACAGATTGCTTCTGGGACCCAAAAATATGGAATTTTCGGGTGTTTTGAGAATGAATTTGAGATATAAACGGGTACAGAAGATGCATGCACTTATCGACTTTGGACACCTAAAATATCGATTTTGAGCATGTTTTTGGTCTGTATCTTGAAAACATTCTAGCAAGGAGTAGGCATGTACAGATCGCTTTTGGAACCCAAAAATATCGAATTTTCGGGTGTTTTGAACTTGAATTAGGGATATACACGTGTACAGAAGATGCTTACACATATTGACTTTGGGCACATAAAATATCGATTTTCAGCATGTTTTGGGCCTGTATTTTAAAAACACTCTAACACGGAGTATGCAAGTACAGATTGCTTCTGGGACCCAAAAATATGGAATTTTCGGGTGTTTTGAGCCTGAATTTGAGATATAAACGGGTACAAAAGATGCATGCACATATCGACTTTGGGCACCTAAAATATCGATTTTGAGCATGTTTTGGGCCTGTATTTTAAAAACACTCTAACACGGAGTATGCACGTACAGATCGCTTTTGGGACCCAAAAATATCGAATTTTCGGGTGTTTTGAGCCTGAATTTGAGATATAAACGGGTACAGAAAATGCATGCACATATCGACTTTGGACACCTAAAATATCGATTTTTAGTATGTTTTGAGCCTATATTTTGAAAACATTCTACCACTGAGTATGCATGTACAGATCGCTTAAGGGACCCAAAAATATGGAATTTTTGGGTGTTTTGAGCCTGAATTTGAGATATAAACGGGTACAGAAGATGCATGCACTTATCGACTTTGGACACCTAAAATATCGATTTCGAGCATGTTTTTGGTCTGTATCTTGAAAACATTCTAGCAAGGAGTAGGCATGTACAGATCGCTTCTGGGACACAAAAATATCGAATTTTCGAGTGTTTTGTACCTGAATTTGGGATATAGACGGTTACAGAAGATGCATACACATATTGACTTTGGGCAGCTAAAATATCTATTTTCAGCATGTTTTAGGCCTGTAATTTGAAAATACTCTAACACAGAGTATGCATGTACACATTGCTTTTATGACCCAAAAATATCGAATATTCGGGTGTTTTGAGTCTGAATTTGAGATATAAACTGGTACAGAAGATGGATGCACATATCGACTTTGGGCACCCAAAATATCGATTTTGAGCATGTTTTGGGCCTGTATTTTTAAAATACTCTAACACTGAGTAGACACGTACAGATCGCTTCTGGAACCCAAATAAATCGAATTTTAGGGTGTTCTGAGCCTGAATTTGAGATATGAACGGGTACAGAAGATGCATGCACATATCGACTTTGAGCACCTAAAATATCGATTTTTAGCATGTTTTGGGCCTGTATTTTGAAAATACTATAGCACGGTGTAGACATGTACATATCGCATCAGGGACACAAAAATATCGATTTTTTGGGTGTTTTGAGCCTGAATTTGAGATATAAACGGGTACAGAAGATGCATGCACATATCGACTTTGGCACCCAAAATATCGATTTTTAGTATGTTTTCGGTGTATAATTTGAAAATATTCTAGCAATGAGTAGGCATTTACAGATCGCTTCTCGGACCAAAAAATATCGAATTTTCGGGGGTTTTGAGCCAGAATTTGTAATATAACCGGGTACAGAGGATGCATGCACATATCGACTTTTTGCACCTAAAATATCGATTTTGAGCATGTTTTGGGTCTGTATCTTGAAAAAATTCTAGCAAGGAGTAGGCATGTACAGATCACTTCTGGGACCCAAAAATATTGAATTTTCGGGTTTTTTGAACCTGAATTTGGGATATAGACGGATACAGAAGATGCATGCACATATCGACTTTGGGCACCTAAAATATCGATTTTGAGCATGTCTTCGGTTTGTATCTTAAAAAATTCTATCAAGAAGTAGGCATGTACAGATCGCTTCTGGGACCCAACAATATCGTATTTTAGAGTGTTTTGAACCTGAATTTGGGATATAAACGGGTACAGAAGATGCATACACATATTGACTTTGGGCACCTAAAATATCGATTTTCAGCATGTTTTGGGAGTGTATTTTGAAAATATATTAACACGGAGTAGGCATGTACAGATCGCTTCTGGGACCCAAAAATATCGAATTTTCGGGGGTTTTGAGCCTGAATATGAGATATAAACGGATTCAGAAGATGCATGCACATATCGACTTTGGGCACCTAAAATATCGATTTTTAACATGTTTTGGGCCTGTATTTTAAAAATAATCTAACACGGAGTAGGCATGTACAGATCGCTTGTGGTACACAAAAATATCGATTTTTTGGGTGTTTTGAGCCTGAATTTGAGATATAAACGGGTTCAGAAGATGCATGCACATATCGACTTTCGACACCTAAAATATCGATTCATAGCATGTTTTAAGCCTGTATTTTAAAAACATTCTAGTACTGAGTAGGCATGTGCAGATTGCTTAAGGGACCAAAAAATATCGAATTTTCGAAGTTTTGAGCCTGAATTTGAGATATAAACGGGTACAGAAGATGCATGTACATATCGACTTTTTGCACTTAAAATATCGATTTTTAACATGTTTTGAGTCTGTATCTTGAAAACATTCTAGCAAGTAGTAGGCATGTACAGATCGCTTCTGGGACCCAAAAAAATCGAATTTTCTGGTGTTTTGAACCTGAATTAGGGATATACACGTGTACAGAAGATGCATACACATTTTGACTTTGGGCACATAAAATATCAATTTTGAGTATGTTTTGGGCCTGTATTTTGAAAATACTCTGACACGGAGTAGGCATGTACAGATCGCTTCTGGGACACAAAAATATCGAATATTCGGTTGTTTTGAGTCTGAATTTGAGATATAAACGGGTACAGAAGATGCATGCACATATCGACTTTGGGCACCCAAAATATCGATTTTAAGCATGTTTTTGGCCTGTATATTAAAAAATACTCTAACACTGAGTAGACACGTACAGATCGCTTCTGGAACCCAAATAAATCGAATTTTAGGGTGTTCTGAGCCTGAATTTGAGATATGAACGGGTACAGAAGATGCATGCACATATCGACTTTGGGAACCTAAAATATCGATTTTGAGCATGTTTTGGGCCTGTCTTTTGAAAATACTATAGCACGGTGTAGACATGTACAAATCCCTTCTGGGACCCAAAAATACCGAATTTTCTGGTGTTTTGAACCTGAATTTGGGATATAGAAGGGTACAGAAGATGCATACTCATATTGACTTTGGGCACCTAATATATAGATTTTGAGCATGTTTTGGGCTTGTATTTTGAAAATACTCTAACACGGAGTAGGCATGTACAGATCGTTACTGGGACACAAAAATATCGATTTTTCGGGTGTTTTGAGCCTGAATTTGAGATATAAACGGGTACAGAAGATGCATGCACATATCGACTTTGGACACCTAAAATATCGATTTATAGCATGTTTTAAGCCTGTATTTTAAAAACATTCTAGCACTGAGTAGGCATGTACAGATCGCTTTTGGGACACAAAAATATCGAATTTTCGGGTGTTTTGAACTTGAATTAGGGATATACACGTGTACAGAAGATGCTTACACATATTGACTTTGGGCACATAAAATATCGATTTTCAGCATGTTTTGGGCCTGTATTTTAAAGACACTCTAACACGGAGTATGCACGTACAGATTGCTTCTGGGACCCAAAAATATGGTATTTTCGGGTGTTTTGAGCCTGAATTTGAGATATAAACGGGTACAGAAGATGCATGCACATATCGACTTTGGGCACCTAAAATATCGATTTTTAGCATGTTTTGGGCCTGTATTTTAAAAATACTCTAACACGGAGTAGACATGTACAGATCGCTTTTGGGACCCAAAAATATCGAATTTTCGGGTGTTTTGAGCCTGAATTTGAGATATAAACGGATACAGAAGATGCATGCACATATCGACTTTGGACACCTAAAATATCGATTTTTAGCATGTTTTGAGCCTATATTTTACAAACATTCTAGCACTGAGTATGCATGTACAGATCGCTTAAGGGACCCTAAAATATGGAATTTTCGGGTGCTTTGAGCCTGAATTTGAGATATAAACGGGTACAGAAGATGCATGCACATATCGACTTTTTGCACCTAAAATATCGATTTTGAGCATGTCTTCGGTTTGTATCTTAAAAAATTCTATCAAGAAGTAGGCATGTACAAATCGCTTCTGGGACCCAAAAATATCGAATTTTCGGGTGTTTTTAACCTGAATTTAGGATATAGACGGATACAGAAGATGCATGCACATATCGACTTTGGGCACCTAAAATATCGATTTTGAGCATGTTTTGGGCCTGTATTTTGAAAATACTCTAACACGGAGTAGGCATGAACAGATGGCTTCGGGGACCCAAAAATATCGAATTTTCGGAGTTTTGAGCCTGAATTTGAGATATAAACGGGTACAGAAGATGCATGCACATATCGACTTTTTGCACTTAAAATATCGATTTTGCGCATGTTTTTGGTCTGTATCTTGAAAACATTCTAGCAAGGAGTAGGCATGTACAGATCGCTTTTGGGACACAAAAATATCGAATTTTCGGGTGTTTTGAACTTGAATTAGGGATATACACGTGTACAGAAGATGCTTACACATATTGACTTTGGGCACATAAAATATCGATTTTCAGCATGTTTTGGGCCTGTATTTTAAAAACACTCTAACACGGAGTATGCACGTACAGATTGCTTCTGGGACCCAAAAATATGGTATTTCCGGGTGTTTTGAGCCTGAATTTGAGATATAAACGGGTACAGAAGATGCATGCACATATCGACTTTGGACACCTAAAATATCGATTTTTAGCATGTTTTGAGCCTATATTTTACAAGCATTCTAGCACTGAGTATGCATGTACAGATCGCTTAAGGAACCCTAAAATATGGAATTTTCGGGTGCTTTGAGCCTGAATTTGAGATATAAACGGGTACAGAAGATGCATGCACATATCGACTTTTTGCACCTAAAATATCGATTTTGAGCATGTTTTGGGTTTGTATCTTAAAAAATTCTATCAAGAAGTAGGCATGTACAAATCGCTTCTGGGACCTAAAAATATCGAATTTTCGTGTGTTTTGAACCTGAATTTAGGATATAGACGGATACAGAAGATGCATGCACATATCGACTTTGGGCACCTAAAATATCGATTTTGAGCATGTTTTGGGCCTGTATTTTGAAAATACTCTAACACGGGGTAGGCAAGAACAGATGGCTTCGGGGACCCAAAAATATCGAATTTTCGGAGTTTTGAGCCTGAATTTGTTATATAAACGGGTACAGAAGATGCATGCACATATCGACTTTTTGCACTTAAAATATCGATTTTGAGCATGTTTTTGGTCTGTATCTTGAAAACATTCTAGCAAGGAGTAGGCATGTACAGATCGCTTTTGGGACACAAAAATATCGAATTTTTGGGTGTTTTTAACTTGAATTAGGGATATACACGTGTACAGAAGATGCTTATACATATTGACTTTGGGCACATAAAATATCGATTTTCAGCATGTTTTGGGCCTGTATTTTAAAAACACTCTAACACGGAGTATGCACGTACAGATTGCTTCTGGGACCCAAAAATATCGAATTTTCGAGTGTTTTGAGCCTGAATTTGAGATATAAACGGGTACAGAAGATGCATGCACATATCGACTTTGGACACCTAAAATATCGATTTTTAGCATGTTTTGAGCCAATATTTTGAAAACATTCTAGCACTGAGTATGCATGTACAGATCGCTTAAGGGACCCAAAAATATGGAATTTTCGGGTGTTTTGAGCCTGAATTTGAGATATAAACGGGTACAGAAGATGCATACACATATCGACTTTGGGCACCTAAAATATCGATTTTGAGCATGTTTTGGGACTGTATTTTGAAAATACTCTAACACGGAGTAGGCATGTACAGATGGCTTCGGGGACCCAAAAATATCGAATTTTCGGGTGTTTTGAGCCTGAATTTGAGATATAAACGGGTACAGAAGATGCATGCACATTTCGACTTTATGAACCTAAAATATCGATTTTGAGCATGTTTTGGGTCTGTATCTTGAAAACATTCTAGCAAGAAGTAGGCATGTACAGATTGCTTCTGGGACCCAAAAATATCGAATTTTCGAGTGTTTTGAACCTGAATTTGGGATATAGACGGGTACAGAAGATGCATACACATATTGACTTTGGGCAGCTAAAACATCGATTTTCAGCATGATTTAGGCCTGTAATTTGAAAATACTCTATCACGGAGTATGCATGTACACATTGCTTTTGGGACCCAAAAATATCGAATATTCGGGTGTTTTGGGTCTGAATTTGAGATATAAACGGGTACAGAAGATGCATGCACATATCGACTTTGGGCACATAAAATATCAATTTTGAGTATGTTTTGGGCCTGTATTTTGAAAATACTCTAACACGGAGTAGGCATGTACAGATCGCTTCTGGGACACAAAAATATCGAATATTCGGTTGTTTTGAGTCTGAATTTGAGATATAAACGGGTACAGAAGATGCATGCACATATCGACTTTGGGCACCCAAAATATCGATTTTAAGCATGTTTTTGGCCTGTATTTTAAAAAATACTCTAACACTGAGTTGACACGTACAGATCGCTTCTGGAACCCAAATAAATCGAATTTTAGGGTGTTCTGAGCCTGAATTTGAGATATGAACGGGTACAGAAGATGCATGCACATATCGACTTTGGGAACCTAAAATATCGATTTTGAGCATGTTTTGGGCCTGTCTTTTGAAAATACTATAGCACGGTGTAGACATGTACAAATCCCTTCTGGGACCCAAAAATACCGAATTTTCTGGTGTTTTGAACCTGAATTTGGGATATAGACGGGTACAGAAGATGCATACTCTTATTGACTTTGGGCACCTAATATATAGATTTTGAGCATGTTTTGGGCTTGTATTTTGAAAATACTCTAACACGGAGTAGGCATGTACAGATCGTTTCTGGGACACAAAAATATCGATTTTTCGGGTGTTTTGAGCCTGAATTTGAGATATAAACGGGTACAGAAGATGCATGCACATATCGACTTTGGACACCTAAAATATCGATTTATAGCATGTTTTAAGCCTGTATTTTAAAAACATTCTAGCACTGAGTAGGCATGTACAGATCGCTTTTGGGACACAAAAATATCGAATTTTCGGGTGTTTTGAACTTGAATTAGGGATATACACGTGTACAGAAGATGCTTACACATATTGACTTTGGGCACATAAAATATCGATTTTCAGCATGTTTTGGGCCTGTATTTTAAAGACACTCTAACACGGAGTATGCACGTACAGATTGCTTCTGGGACCCAAAAATATGGTATTTTCGGGTGTTTTGAGCCTGAATTTGAGATATAAACGGGTACAGAAGATGCATGCACATATCGACTTTTTGCACCTAAAATATCGATTTTGAGCATGTCTTGGGTTTGTATCTTAAAAAATTCTATAAAGAAGTAGGCATGTACAAATCGCTTCTGGGACCCAAAAATATCGAATTTTCGGGTGTTTTGAACCTGAATTTAGGATATAGACGGATACAGAAGATGCATGCACATATCGACTTTGGGCACCTAAAATATCGATTTTGAGCATGTTTTGGGCCTGTATTTTGAAAATACTCTAACACGGAGTAGGCATGAACAGATGGCTTCGGGGACCCAAAAATATCGAATTTTCGAAGTTTTGAGCCTGAATTTGAGATATAAACGGGTACAGAAGATGCATGCACATATCGACTTTGGGCACCTAAAATATCGATTTTTAGCATGTTTTGGGCCTGTATTTTAAAAATACTCTAACACGGAGTAGACATGTAGACATGTACAGATGGCTTTTGGGACCCAAAAATATCGAATTTTCGGGTGTTTTGAGCCTGAATTTGAGATATAAACGGATACAGAAGATGCATGCACATATCGACTTTGGACACCTAAAATATCGATTTTTAGCATGTTTTGAGCCTATATTTTACAAGCATTCTAGCACTGAGTATGCATGTACAGATCGCTTAAGGGACCCTAAAATATGGAATTTTCGGGTGCTTTGAGCCTGAATTTGAGATATAAACGGGTACAGAAGATGCATGCACATATCGACTTTTTGCACCTAAAATATCGATTTTGAGCATGTTTTGGGTTTGTATCTTAAAAAATTCTATCAAGAAGTAGGCATGTACAAATCGCTTCTGGGACCCAAAAATATCGAATTTTCGGGTGTTTTGAACCTGAATTTAGGATATAGACGGATACAGAAGATGCATGCACATATCGACTTTGGGCACCTAAAATATCGATTTTGAGCATGTTTTGGGCCTGTATTTTGAAAATACTCTAACACGGGGTAGGCATGAACAGATGGCTTCGGGGACCCAAAAATATCGAATTTTCGGAGTTTTGAGCCTGAATTTGTGATATAAACGGGTACAGAAGATGCATGCACATATCGACTTTTTGCACTTAAAATATCGATTTTGAGCATGTTTTTGGTCTGTATCTTGAAAACATTCTAGCAAGGAGTAGGCATGTACAGATCGCTTTTGGGACACAAAAATATCGAATTTTCGGGTGTTTTGAACTTGAATTAGGGATATACACGTGTACAGAAGATGCTTACACATATTGACTTTGGGCACATAAAATATCGATTTTCAGCATGTTTTGGGCCTGTATTTTAAAAACACTCTAACACGGAGTATGCACGTACAGATTGCTTCTGGGACCCAAAAAAATCGAATTTTCGGGTGTTTTGAGCCTGAATTTGAGATATAAACGGGTACAGAAGATGCATGCACATATCGACTTTGGACACCTAAAATATCGATTTTTAGCATGTTTTGAGCCTATATTTTGAAAACATTCTAGCACTGAGTATGCATGTACAGATCGCTTTTGGGACCCAAAAATATGGAATTTTCGGGTGTTTTGAGCCTGAATTTGAGATATAAACGGGTACAGAAGATGCATACACATATCGACTTTGGGCACCTAAAATATCGATTTTGAGCATGTTTTGGGACTGTATTTTGAAAATACTCTAACACGGAGTAGGCATGTACAGATGGCTTCGGGGACCCAAAAATATCGAATTTTCGGGTGTTTTGAGCCTGAATTTGAGATATAAACGGGTACAGAAGATGCATGCACATTTCGACTTTTTGAACCTAAAATATCGATTTTGAGCATGTTTTGGGTCTGTATCTTGAAAACATTCTAGCAAGAAGTAGGCATGTACAGATTGCTTCTGGGACCCAAAAATATCGAATTTTCGAGTGTTTTGAACCTGAATTTTTTGATATAGACGGGTACAGAAGATGCATACACATATTGACTTTGGGCAGCTAAAATATCGATTTTCAGCATGTTTTAGGCCTGTAATTTGAAAATACTCTATCACGGAGTATGCATGTACACATTGCTTTTGGGACCCAAAAATATCGAATATTCGGGTGTTTTGAGTCTGAATTTGAGATATAAACGGGTACAGAAGATGCATGCACATATCGACTTTGGCACCCAAAATATCGATTTTTAGTATGTTTTCAGCGTATAATTTGAAAATATTCTAGCACTGAGTAGGCATATACAGATCGCTTCTCGGACCCAAAAATATCGAATTTTCGGGGGTTTTGAGCCAGAATTTGGGATATAACCGGGTACAGAGGATGCATGCACATATCGACTTTTTGCACGTAAAATATCTATTTTGAGCATGTTTTGGGTCTGAATCTTGAAAAAATTCTAGCAAGGAGTAGGCATGTACAGATCGCTTCTGGGACCCAAAAATACCGAATTTTCGGGTGTTTTGAACCTGAATTTGGAATATAGACGGGTACAGAAGATGCATACTCATATTGACTTTGGGCACCTAATATATAGATTTTCAGCATGTTTTGGGCCTGTATTTTGAAAATACATTAACACGGAGTAGGCATGTACAGATCGCTTCTGGGACCCAAAAATATCGAATTTTCGGGTGTTTTGAGTCTGAATTTGTGATATAAACGGATACAGAAGATGCATGCACATATCGACTTTGGACACTTAAAATATCGATTTTTAGCATGTTTTGAGCCTATATTTTGAAAACATTCTAGCACTGAGTATGCATGTACAGATCGCTTTTGGGACCCAAAAATATGGAATTTTCGGGTGTTTTGAGCCTGAATTTGAGATATAAACGGGTACAGAAGATGCATACACATATCGACTTTGGGCACCTAAAATATCGATTTTGAGCATGTTTTGGGACTGTATTTTGAAAATACTCTAACACGGAGTAGGCATGTACAGATGGCTTCGGGGACCCAAAAATATCGAATTTTCGGGTGTTTTGAGCCTGAATTTGAGATATAAACGGGTACAGAAGATGCATGCACATTTCGACTTTTTGAACCTAAAATATCGATTTTGAGCATGTTTTGGGTCTGTATCTTGAAAACATTCTAGCAAGAAGTAGGCATGTACAGATTGCTTCTGGGACCCAAAAATATCGAATTTTCGAGTGTTTTGAACCTGAATTTTTTGATATAGACGGGTACAGAAGATGCATACACATATTGACTTTGGGCAGCTAAAATATCGATTTTCAGCATGTTTTAGGCCTGTAATTTGAAAATACTCTATCACGGAGTATGCATGTACACATTGCTTTTGGGACCCAAAAATATCGAATATTCGGGTGTTTTGAGTCTGAATTTGAGATATAAACGGGTACAGAAGATGCATGCACATATCGACTTTGGCACCCAAAATATCGATTTTTAGTATGTTTTCAGCGTATAATTTGAAAATATTCTAGCACTGAGTAGGCATATACAGATCGCTTCTCGGACCCAAAAATATCGAATTTTCGGGGGTTTTGAGCCAGAATTTGGGATATAACCGGGTACAGAGGATGCATGCACATATCGACTTTTTGCACGTAAAATATCTATTTTGAGCATGTTTTGGGTCTGAATCTTGAAAAAATTCTAGCAAGGAGTAGGCATGTACAGATCGCTTCTGGGACCCAAAAATACCGAATTTTCGGGTGTTTTGAACCTGAATTTGGAATATAGACGGGTACAGAAGATGCATACTCATATTGACTTTGGGCACCTAATATATAGATTTTCAGCATGTTTTGGGCCTGTATTTTGAAAATACATTAACACGGAGTAGGCATGTACAGATCGCTTCTGGGACCCAAAAATATCGAATTTTCGGGTGTTTTGAGTCTGAATTTGTGATATAAACGGATACAGAAGATGCATGCACATATCGACTTTGGACACTTAAAATATCGATTTTTAGCATGTTTTGAGCCTATATTTTGAAAACATTCTAGCACTGAGTATGCATGTACAGATCGCTTAAGGGACCCAAAAATATGGAATTTTCGGGTGTTTTCAACCTGAATTTGAGATATAAACGGGTACAGAAGATGCATGCACATATCGACTTTGGACACCTAAGATATCGATTTATAGCATGTTTTAAGCCTGTATTTTAAAAACATTCTAGCACTGAGTAGGCATGTACAGATTGCTTCTGGGACCCAAAAATATCGAATTTTCGGAGTTTTGAGCCTGAATTTGAGATATAAACGGGTACAGAAGATGCATGCACATATCGACTTTTTGCACTTAAAATATCGATTTTGAGCATGTTTGGGGTCTGTATCTTGAAAACATTCTAGCAAAGAGTAGGCATGTACAGATTGCTTTTGGGATCCAAAAATATCGAATTTTCGGGTGTTTTGTGCCTGAATTTGAGATATAAACGGGTACAGAAGATGCATGCACATATCGACTTTGGGCACTTAAAATATCGATTTTTAGCATGTTTTGGGCCTTTATTTTAAAAATACTCTAACACGGAGTAGACATGTACCGATCGCTTTTGGGACCCAAAAATATCGAATTTTCGGGTGTTTTGAGCCTGAATTTGAGATATAAACGGGTACAGAAGATGCATGCACATATCGACTTTTTGCACCTAAGATATCCATTTTGAGCATGTCTTGGGATTGTATCTTAAAAAATTCTATCAAGAAGTAGGCATGTACAGATCGCTTCTGGGACCCAAAAATATCGAATTTTCGGGTGTTTTGAACCTGAATTTGGGATATAGACGGATACAGAAGATGCATACACATATTGACTTTGGGCAGCTAAAATATCGATTTTCAGCATGTTTTAGGCCTGTAATTTGAAAATACTCTAACACGGAGTATGCATGTACACATTTCTTTTGGGACCCAAAAATATCGAATATTCGGGTGTTTTGAGTCTGAATTTGAGATATAAACGGGTACAGAAGATGCATGCACATATCGACTTTGGGCACCCAAAATATCGATTTTGAGCATGTTTTGGGCCTGTATTTAAAAAATACTCTAACACTGAGTAGACACGTACAGATCGCTTCTGGAACCCAAATAAATCGAATTTTAGGGTGTTTTGAGCCTGAATTTGAAATATAAACGGGTACAGAAGATGCATGCACATATCGACTTTGGACACTTAACATATCGATTTTTAGCATGTTTTGAGCCTATATTTTGAAAACATTCTAGCACTGAGTATGCATGTACAGATCGCTTAAGGGACCCAAAAATATGGAATTTTCGGGTGTTTTCAACCTGAATTTGAGATATAAACGGGTACAGAAGATGCATGCACATATCGACTTTGGACACCTAAGATATCGATTTATAGCATGTTTTAAGCCTGTATTTTAAAAACATTCTAGCACTGAGTAGGCATGTACAGATTGCTTCTGGGACCCAAAAATATCGAATTTTCGGAATTTTGAGCCTGAATTTGAGATATAAACGGGTACAGAAGATGCATGCACATATCGACTTTTTGCACTTAAAATATCGATTTTGAGCATGTTTGGGGTCTGTATCTTGAAAACATTCTAGCAAGGAGTAGGCATGTACAGATCGCTTCTGGGACCCAAAAATATCGAATTTTCTGGTATTTTGAACTTGAATTAGGGATATACACGTGTACAGAAGATGCATACACATATTGACTTTGGTCACATAAAATATCGATTTTCAGCATGTTTTGGGCCTGTATTTTAAAAACACTCTAACACGTAGTATGCACGTACAGATCGCTTCTGGGACCCAAAAATATTGAATTTTCGGGTGTTTTGAGCCTTAATTTGAGATATAAACGGGTACAGAAGATGCATGCACATATCGACTTTGGGCACCTAAAATATCGATTTTGAGCATGTTTTGGGCCTGTATTTAAAAAATACTATAGCACGGTGTAGACATGTACAAATCGCTTTTGGGACCCAAAAATATCGAATTTTAGGGTGTTTTGAGCCTGAATTTGGGATATAGACGGGTACAGAAGATGCATACACATATTGACTTTGGGCACCTAAAATATCGATTTTTAACATGGTTTGGGCCTGTATTTTGAAAATACTCTAACACGGAGTAGGCATGTACAGATCGCTTCTGGGACCTAAAAATATTGAATTTTCGGGTGTTTTGAGCCTGAATTTGAGATATAAACGGATACAGAAGATGCATGCACATATTGACTTTGGCACCCAAAATATCGATTTATAGTATGTTTTCGGCGTATAATTTGAAAATATTCTAGCACTGAGTAGGCATGTACAGATTGCTTTTGGGACCCAAAAATATCGAATTTTCTGGTGTTTTGAACTTGAATTTGGGATATACACGTGTTCAGAAGATGCATACACATATTGAATTTGGGCACATAAAATATCGATTTTCTGCATGTTTTGGGCCTGTATTTTAAAACCATTCTAACACGGAGTATGCACGTACAGATCGCTTCTGGGACCCAAAAATAAGGAATTTTCGGGTGTTTTGAGCCTGAATTTGAGATATAAACGGGTACAGAAGATGCATGCACATATCGACTTTGGGCACTTAAAATATCGATTTTCAGCATGTTTTGGGCCTGTATTTAAATAATACTCTAACTCGGAGTAGACATGTACAGATCGCTTTTGGGACCCTAAAATATCAAATTTTCGGGTGTTTTGAGCCTGAATTTTAGATATAAACGGGTACAGAAGATGCATGCACATATTGACTTTGGACACCTAAAATATCGATTTTTAGCATGTTTTAAGCCTATATTTTGAAAACATTCTAGCACTGAGTATGCATGTACAGATCGCTTAAGGGACCCAAAAATATGGAATTTTCGGGTGTTTTGAGCCTGAATTTGAGATATAAAGGGGTACAGAAGATGCATGCACATATCGACTTTTTCCACCTAAAATATAGATTTTGAGCATGTCTTGGGTTTGTATCTTAAAAAATTCTAGCAAGGAGTAGGCATGTACAGATCGCTTCTGGGACCCAAAAATATCGAATTTTCGGGTGTTTTGAACCTGAATTTGGGATATAGACGGATACAGAAGATGCATGCACATATCGACTTTGGGCACCTAAAATATCGATTTTGAGCATGTTTTGGGCCTGTATTTTGAAAATACTCTAACACTGAGTAGACACGTACAGATCGCTTCTGGAACCCAAATAAATCGAAATTTAGGGTGTTCTGAGCCTGAATTTGAGATATGAACGGGTACAGAGAATGAATGCACATATCGACTTTGGGCACCTAAAATATCGATTTTGAGCATGTTTTGGGCCTGTATTTTGAAAATACTATAGCACGGTGTAGACATGTACAAATCGCTTCTGGGACACAAAAATATCGATTTTTTTGAGTGTTTTGAGCCTGAATTTGAGATATAAACGGGTACAGAAGATGCATGCACATATCGACTTTGGCACCCAAAATATCGATTTTTAGTATGTTTTCATCGTATAATTTGAAAATATTCTAGCACTGAGTAGGCATGTACAGATCGCTTCTCGGACCCAAAAATATCAAATTTTCGGGGGTTTTGAGCCAGAATTTGGGATATAACCGGGTACAGAGGATGCATGCACATATCGACTTTTTGCACCTAAAATATCGATTTTGAGCATGTTTTGGGTTTGAATCTTGAAAAAATTCTAGCAAGGAGTAGGCATGTACAGATCGCTTCTGGGACCCAAAAATACCGAATTTTCGGGTGTTTTGAACCTGAATTTGGGATATAGACGGGTACAGAAGATGCATACTCATATTGACTTTGGGCACCTAATATATAGATTTTCAGCATGTTTTGGGCCTGTATTTTGAAAATACATTAACACGGAGTAGGCATGTACAGATCGCTTCTGGGACCCAAAAATATCGAATTTTCGGGTGTTTTGAACCTGAATTTAGGATATAGACGGATACAGAAGATGCATGTACATATCGACTTTGGGCACCTAAAATATCGATTTTGAGCATGTTTTAAGCCTGTATTTCAAAAACATTCTAGCACTGAGTAGGCATGTGCAGATTGCTTAAGGGACCCAAAAATATCGAATTTTCGGAATTTTGAGCCTGAATTTAAGATATAAACGGGTACAGAAGATGCATACACATATCGACTTTTTGCACTTAAAATATCGATTTTGAGCATGTTTTTGGTCTGTATCTTGAAAACATTCTAGCAAAGAGTAGGCATGTACAGATTGCTTTTGGGACCCAAAAATATCGAATTTTCGGGTGTTTTGAACTTGAATTAGGGATATACACGTGTACAGAAGATGCTTACACATATTGACTTTGGGCACATAAAATATCGATTTTCAGCATGTTTTGGGCCTGTATTTTAAAAACACTCTAACACGGAGTATGCACGTACAGATTGCTTCTGGGACCCAAAAATATGGAATTTTCGGGTGTTTTGAGCCTGAATTTGAGATATAAACGGGTACAGAAGATGCATGCACATATCGACTTTGGGAACTTAAAATATCGATTTTTAGCATGTTTTGGGCCTGTATTTAAAAAATACTCTAACACGGAGTAGACATGTACCGATCGCTTTTGGGACCCAAAAATATCGAATTTTCGGGTGTTTTGAGCCTGAATTTGAGATAAAAACGGGTACAGAAGATACATGCACATATCGACTTTGGACACTTAAAATATCGATTTTTAGCATGTTTTTAGCCTATATTTTACAAACATTCTAGCACTGAGTATGCATGTACAGATCGCTTAAGGGACCCTAAAATATGGAATTTTCGGGTGCTTTGAGCCTGAATTTGAGATATAAACGGGTACAGAAGATGCATGCACATATCGACTTTTTGCACCTAAAATATCGATTTTGAGCATGTCTTGGGTTTGTATCTTAAAAAATTCTATCAAGAAGTAGGCATGTACAAATCGCTTCTGGGACCCAAAAATATCGAATTTTTGGGTGTTTTGAACCTGAATTTAGGATATAGACGGATACAGAAGATGCATGCACATATCGACTTTGGGCACCTAAAATATCGATTTTGAGCATGTTTTGGGCCTGTATTTTCAAAATACTCTAACACGGAGTAGGCATGAACAGATGGCTTCGGGGACCCAAAAATATCGAATTTTCGGAGTTTTGAGCCTGAATTTGAGATATAAACAGGTACAGAAGATGCATGCACATATCGACTTTTTGCACTTAAAATATCGATTTTGAGCATGTTTTTGGTCTGTATCTTGAAAACATTCTAGCAAGGAGTAGGCATGTACAGATCGCTTTTGGGACACAAAAATATCGAATTTTCGTGTGTTTTGAACTTGAATTAGGGATATACACGTGTACAGAAGATGCATACACATATTGACTTTGGGCACATAAAATATCGATTTTCAGCATGTTTTGGGCCTGTATTTTAAAAACACTCTAACACGGAGTATGCACGTACAGATCGCTTCTGGGACCCAAAAATATTGAATTTTCGGGTGTTTTGAGCCTGAATTTGAGATATAAACGGGTACAGAAGATGCATGCACATATCGACTTTGGGCACCTAAAATATCGATTTTCAGCATGTTTTGGGCCTGTATTTAAAAAATACTCTAACTCGGAGTAGACATGTACAGATCGCTTTTGGGACCCAAAAATATTGAATTTTCGGGTGTTTTGAGCCTGAATTTTAGATATAAACGGGTACAGAAGATGCATGCACATATTGACTTTGGACACCTAAAATATCGATTTTTAGCAAGTTTTGAGCCTATATTTTGAAAACATTCTAGCACTGTGTATGCATGTACAGATCGCTTAAGGGACCCAAAAATATAGTATTTTCGGGTGTTTTGAGCCTGAATTTGAGATATAAACGGGTACAGAAGATGCATGCACATATCGACTTTTTCCACCTAAAATATAGATTTTCAGCATGTTTTGGGTCTGTATATTGAAAACATTCTAGCAAGGAGTAGGCAAGTACAGATCGCTTCTGGGACCCAAAAATACCGAATTTTCTGGTGTTTTGAACCTGAATTTGGGATATAGACGGGTACAGAAGATGCATACACTTATTGACTTTGGGCACCTAAAATATATTTTTTCAGCATGTTTTGGGCCTGTATTTGTAAAATACTTTAAAACGGAGTAGGAATGTACAGATCGCTTCTGGGACACAAAAATATCGAATTTTCGGGTGTTTTGAGCCTGAATTTGAGATATAAACGGGTACAGAAGATGCATGCACATATCGACTTTGGCACCCAAAATATCGATTTTTAGTATGTTTTGGGCGTATAATTTGAAAATATTTTAGCACTGAGTAGGCATGTACAGATCGCTTCTGGGACCCAAAAATATCGAATTTTCAGGTGTTTTGAGCTTGAATTTGCGATATAACCGGGTACAGAGGATGCATACACATATCGACTTTTTGCACCTAAAATATCGATTTTGAGCATGTTTTGGGTCTGTATCTTGAAAACATTCTAGCAAGGAGTAGGCATGTACAGATCGCTTCTGGGACCCAAAAATACCGAATTTTCTGGTGTTTTGAACCTGAATTTGGGATATACACGGGTACAGAAGATGTATACACATATTGACTTTGGGCACCTAAAATATAGATTTTCAGCATGTTTTGAGCCTTTATTTTGAAAATACTTTAACACGAAGAAGGCATGTACAGATCGCTTCTGGGACCCAAAAATATCGAATTTTCGGGTGTTTTGAGCCTGAATTTGAGATATAAACGGGTACAGAAGATGCATACACATATCGACTTTTTGCACCTAAAATATCGATTTGGAGCATGTTTTGGGACTGTATCTTGAAAACATTCTAGCAAGAAGTAGGCATGTACAGATTGCTTTTGGAACCCAAAAATATCGAATTTTCGAATGTTTTATACCTGAATTTGTGATATAGACGGGTACAGAAAATGCATTCACATATTGACTTTGGGCAGCTAAAATATCGATTTTCAGCATGTTTTGGGCCTGTATTTTAAAAACACTCTAACACGGAGTATGCACGTACAGATCGCTTCTGGGACCCAAAAACATTGTATTTTCGGGTGTTTTGAGCATGAATTTGAGATATAAACGGGTACAGAAGATGCATGCAAATATCGACTTTGGGCACCTAAAATATCGATTTTGAGCATCTTTTGGGCCTGTATTTTGAAAATACTCAAACACGGTGTAGACATGTACAGATCGCTTCTGGGACACAAAAATATCGATTTTTTGGGTGTTTTGAGCCTGAATTTGAGATATAAACGGGTACAGAAGATGCATGCACATATCGACTTTGGCACCCAAAATATCGATTTTTAGTATGTTTTGGGCGTATAATTTGAAAATATTCTAGCACTGAGTAGGCATGTACAGATCGCTTCTGGGACACAAAAATATCGAATTTTCGGGTGTTTTGAGCCTGAATTTGAGATATAACCGGGTATAGATGATGCATTCACATATCGACTTTTTGCACCTAAAATATCGATTTTGAGCATGTTTTGGGTCTGTATCTTGAAAACATTCTAGGAAGGAGTAGGCATGTACAGATCGCTTCTGGGACCCAAAAATATCGAATTTTCGGGTGTTTTGAACCTGAATTTGGGATATACACGGGTACAGAAGATGCATGCACATATCGACTTTGGGCACCTAAAATATCGATTTTGAGCATGTTTTGGGCCTGTATTTTGAAAATACTCTAACACAGAGTGGGCATGTACAGATCGCTTCTGGGACCCAAAAATATTGAATTTTCGGGTGTTTTGAGCCTGAATTTGAGATATAAACGGGTACAGAAGATGCATGCACATATCGACTTAGGGCACCTAAAATATCGATTTTCAGCATGTTTTGGGGATATATTTTGAAAATATTCTAGCACTGAGAAGGTATGAACAGATCGCTTTTGGGACCCAAAAATATCGAATTTTTGGGTGTTTTGAGCCTGAATTTGGGATATTACCGTGTACAGAGGATGCATGCACATATCGACTTTGGGCACCTAAAATATCGATTTTGAGCATGTTTTGGGTTTGTATCTTGAAAACATTCTAGCAAGGAGTAGGCATGTGCATATCGCTTCTGGGACCCAAAAATATCGAATTTTCGGGTGTTTTGAACCTGAATTTGGGATATAGATGGGTACAGAAGATGCATACACATATTGACTTTGGTCACCTAAAATATAGATTTTCAGCATGTTTTGGGCCTGTATTTTGAAAATACTTTAACACGGAGTAGGCATGTACAGATCGCTTCTGGGACCCAAAAATATCGAATTTTCGGGTGTTTTTGAGCCTGAATTTGAGATATAGACGGGTACAGAAGATGCATGCACATATTGACTTTGGGCACCTAAAATATCGATTTTGAGCATGTTTTGGGCCTGTATTTTGAAAATACTCAAACACGGTGTAGACATGTACGGATCGCTTCTGGGACAAAAAAATATCGATTTTTTGGGTGTTTTGAGCCAGAATTTGAGATATAAACGGGTAGAGAAGATGCATGCACATATCGACTTTGGCACCCAAAATATCTATTTTTAGTATGTTTTCGGCGTATAATTTGAAAATATTCTAGCACTGAGTAGGCATGTACAGATCGCTTCTGGGACCCAAAAATATCGAATTTTCGGGGGTTTTGAGCCAGAATTTGGGATATAACCGGGTACAGATGATGCATTCACATATCGACTTTTTGAACCTAAAATATCGATTTTGTGCATGTTTTGATTCTGTATCTTGAAAACATTCTAGAAAGGAGTAGGCATGTACAGATCGCTTCTGGGACCCAAAAATATTGAATTTTCCGGTGTTTTGAGCCTGAATTTGGGATATAACCTGGTACAGAGGATGCATACACATATTGACTTTGGGCACCTAAAATATCGATTTTTTGCATGTTTTGGGCCTGTATTTTAAAAAAACTCTTACACGGAGTATGCACGTACAGATAGCTTCTAGGACCCAAAAATATCGAATTTTCGGGTGTTTCGAGCCTGAATTTGATATATAAACGGGTACAGAAGTGGCATGAACATATTGTCTTTTTGCACCTAAAATATCGATTTTTAGCATGTTTTGGGTCTGTATCTTGAAAACATTCTAGCAAGGAGTAGGCATGTACAGATTGTTTTTGAGACCCAAAAATATTCAATTTTCGGGTTTTTTAGAATGAATTTGATATATAAACGGGTACTGAGGATACATGCACATATCGACTTTTTGATCCTAAAATATCGATTTTGTTCATGTTCTGGGTCTGTATCCTGAAAACATTCTAGAAAGGAGTAGGCATGTACAGATCGCTTATGTGACTCAAAAATATTGAATTTTCGGGTGTTTTGAGCCTGAATTTGAGATATTAACGGGTACAGAAGATGAATGCACATATCGACTTTTTCCACCTAAAATATCGATTTTGAGCATGTTTTTGGTCTGTATTTTGAAAACATTCTAGCAAGGAGTAGGCATGTAAAATTTGCTTTTGGGACCCAAAAATATCGAATTTTCTGGTGTTTTGAGCCTGAATTTGAGATATAAACGGGTACAGAAGATGCATGCACATATCGACTTCGTGCACCTAAAATATCGATTTTTAGCATGTTTTGGGCCTGTATTTTTAAAACATTCTCTAACACGGAGTAGGCATGTACAGATCGCTTCTGTAGCACTTAGTAGACATGTACAGATCAGATCTGGAACCCAAAAATATCGATTTTTCGGGTGTTTTGAGCCTGAATTTGAGATATAAACTGGTACAGAAGATGCATGCACATATCGACTTGGGAAACCTAAAATATTGATTTTTAGCATGTTTTAAGCCTATATTTTAAAACATTCTAGCAAGGAGTAGACATGTACAGATCGCTTCGGGGACCCAAGAATATTGAATTTTTGGGTGTTTTGAGCCTGAATTTGAGATATATACGGGCACTGAAGATGCATTCACATATCGACTTTTTGCACCTAAAATATCGATTTTGAGCATGTTTTGGGTCTGTATCTTGAAAACATTCTAGCATGGAGTAGGGATGTACAGATTGCTTCTGGGACCCAAAAATATCGAATTTTCGGGAGTTTTGAGCCTGATTTTGAGATATAAACGGGTACAGAAGATGCATGCTCAAATCGACTTTGATCACCTAAAATATCGATTTTCAGCATGTTTTGGGCTTGTATTTTGAAAATACTTAAACACGGAGTAGGCATATACAGATTGCATATGGGACCCAAAAATATCGAATTTTCGGGTGTTTTGAGCCTGAATTTGAGATATAAACTGGTATAGAACATCCATGCACATAACGACTTGGGACACCCAAACTATCGATTTTTAAGCATGTTTTGGGCCTGTATTTTGAAAGTACTCTAACACGGAGTAGGCATGTACAGATCGCTTCCGGGACACAAAAATATTGAATTTTCGGGTGTTTTGAGCCTGAATTTGAAATATAAACGGGTACAGTATAGAAGATGCATGCACATATCGACATTGGGCATCTAAAATATCGATTTTGAGCATGTTTTTGGTCTGTATCTTGAAAACATTCTAGCAAGAAGTAGGCATATACAGGTTGCTTCTGGGACCAAAAAATATCGAATTTTCGGGTGTTTTGAGCCTGAATTTGAGATATAAACGAGTACAGAAGATGCATGCACATATCGACTTGGGACACCTAAAATATAAATTTTTAGCATGTTTTAAACCTATATTTTAAAAACATTCTAGCACTGAGTAAACATGTACAGATCGCTTCTGGAACCTAAAATTATTGAATATTCGGGTGTTTTGAGCCTGAATTTGAGATGTAAACCGGTACTGAAGATGAATGCACATATCGACTTTGGGCACCTAAAATATCGATTTTTAGCATGTTTTGGGCCTGTATTTTGAAAATACTCTAACACAGAGTAGACATGTACAGATCGCTTTTGGGACCCAAAAATATCGAATTTTCGGGTGTTTTGAGCCTGAATTTGAGATATAAACGTGTACAGAAGATGCATGCACATATCGACATTGGGCACCTAAAATATCGATTTTTAGCATGTATTGGGCTTTTATTTTGAAAATATTCTAGTACTGAGTAGGCATGCACAGATCGCTTCTGGGACCCAAAAATACCGAATTTTCGGGAGTTTTGAGCCTGAATTTGAGATATAAACGGGTACAGTACAGAAGATGCATGAACATATCGACATTGGGCATCTAAAATATCGATTTTTAGCATGTTTTAGGTCTGTATCATGAAAACATTCTAGCATTGTGTAGGCATGTACAGATCGCTTCTGGGACCCAAAAATATCGAGTTTTCGGGTGTTTTGAGCTTGAATTTGAGATATAAACGGGTACTAAATATGCATGCACATATCGACTTTTCGCACCTAAAATATCGATTTTGAACCTGTTTTGGGTCTGTTTCTTAAAAAATATTCTAGCGTGGAGTAGGTATATACAAGTCGCTTCTGGGACCAAAAAATATCGAATTTTCGTGTGTTTTGAGCCTGAATTTAAGATATAAACGAGTACAGAAGATGCATGCACATATCGACTTGGGACACCTAAAATATAAATTTTTAGCATGTTTTAAACCTATATTTTAAAAACATTCTAGCACTGAGTAGACATGTACAGATCGCTTTTGGGACCCAAAAATACCGAATTTTCGGGTGTTTTGAGCCTGAATTTGAGATATAAACGGGTACAGAAGATGCATGCACATATCGACTTTGGGCACACAAAATATCGATTTTGAGCATGTTTTGGACCTGTAATTTGAAAATACTCTAACACGGAGTAGGCATGTACATATCGCTTCTCGTTCCTAAAAATATCGAATTTTCGGGTGTTTTGAGCCTGAATTTGAAATATAAACGGGTACAGAGGATGCATGCACATATCGACTTTGAGCACCCAAAATATCGATTTTTAGCATGTTTTGGGCCAATATTTTGAAATTATTCTAGCACTGAGTAGGCATGTACAGATCGCTTCTGGGACCAAAAAATATTGAATTTTTAGGTGTTTTGAGCCTGAATTTGAGATATAAACGGGTACTGAAGATGCAGGCACATATCGACTTTTTGCACCTAAAATATCGATTTTTAGCATGTTTTAAGCCTATATTTTGAAAAAAAATCTAGCACTGAGTAGGCATATACAGATCGCTTCTGGGACCCAAAAATGCCGAATTTTCGGGTGTTTTGAGCCTGAATTTGAGATATAAACGGGTACAGAAGATGCATGCACATATCGACTTTGGGCACCCAAAATATCGATTTTGAGCATGTTTTTGGCCTATCTTTTGAAAGTATTCTAATACGGAATAGGCATGTACAGATCGCTTCTGGGACCAAAAAATACCGAATTTTCGGGTGTTTTGAGCCTGAATTTGAGATATAAACGAGTACAGAAGATGCATGCACATATCGACTTGGGACACCTAAAATATTAATTTTTAGCATGTTTTAAACCTATTTTTTAAAAACATTCTAGCACTAAGTAAACATGTACAGATCGCTTCTGGAACTTAAAATTATTGAATATTCGGGTGTTTGAGCCTGAATTTGAGATGTAAACCGGTACTGAAGATATATGCACATATCGACTTTTTGCACCTAAAATATCGATTTTAGGCTTTTTTTGGGTCTGTATCTTGAAAACATTCTAGCAAGAAGTAGGCATATACAGATTGCTTCTGGGACCCAAAAATACCGAATTTTCGGGTGTTTTGAGCCAGAATTTGAGATATAAACGGGTGCAGAAGATGCATGCACATATCGACTTTGGGCACCTAAAATATCGATTTTCAGCATGTTTTATGGCCTGTATTTTTAAAGTACTCTAACACTGAGTAGGCATGTATACCAGATCGCTTCTGGGACCCAAAAATACCGAATTTTCGGGTGTTTAGAGCCTGAATTTAAGATATAAACGGGTACAGATGATGCATGCACATATTGACTATGGGCAGCTAAAATATCGATTTTCAGCATGTTTTGGGCATGTATTTTGAAAATACTTAAACACGGACTAGGCATATACAGATTGCATCTAGGACCCAAAAACATCTAAATTTTCGGGTGTTTTGAGCCTGAATTTGAGATATAAACTGGTACAGAATATCTATGCACACATCGACTTGGGACACCTAAAATATCGATTTTTAGCATATTTTGAGCCTATATTTTGCAAACATTCTATCACTGAGTAGGCATGTACAGATCTCTTCATGGACCCAAAAATATCGAATTTTCGGGTGTTTAGAGCCTGGATTTAAGATATAAACGGGTACAGAAGATGCATGCACATATTGACTATGGGCAGCTAAAATATCGATTTTCAGCATGTTTTGGGCATTTATTTTGAAAATACTTAAACACAGAGTAGGCATGTACAGATTGCTTCTGGGACCCAAAAATATCGAATTTTCGGGTGTTTTGAGCCTGAATTTGAAATATAAAAAACGCGTACAGAAGATGCATGCACATATAGACTTTGGGCACCCTAAATATCGATTTTGAGCATATTTTGGACCTGTATTTTGAAAGTACTCTAACACGGAGTAGGCATGTACATATCGCTTCTCGTTCCTAAAAATATCGAATTTTCGGGTGTTTTGAGCCTGAATTTGAAATATAAACGGGTACAGAAAATATATGTACATATCGACTTTGGGCACCCAAAATATCGATTTTTAGCATGTTTTGAGTCTATATTTTGAAAACATTTTAGCACTGCGTAGGCATATACAGATCGCTTCTGGGACCCAAAAATATCGAATTTTCGGGTGTTTTGAGCCTGAATTTAAGATATAAACGGGTACTGAAGATGCATGCACATATTGACTTTTTGCACCTAAAATATCGATTTTGAGCATGTTTTGGGTCTGTATCTTGAAAACATTCTAGCATGGAGTAGGCATATACAGGTCGCTTCTGGGACCAAAAAATATCGAATTTACGGGTGTTTTGAGCCTGAATTTGAGATATAAACGAGTACAGAAGATGCATGCACATATCGACTTGGGACACCTAAAATATAAATTTTTAGCATGTTTTAAACCTATATATTAAAAATATTCTAGCACTAAGTAAACATGTACAGATCGCTTCTGGAACTTAAAATTATTGAATATTCGGGTGTTTGAGCCTGAATTTGATGTGTAAACCGGTACTGAAGATACATGCACATATCGACTTTTTGCACCAAAAATATTGATTTTAGGCTTTTTTTGGGTCTGTATCTTGAAAACATTCTAGCAAGAAGTAGGCATGTACAGATCGCTTCTGGGACCCAAAAATACCGAATTTTCGGGTGTTTTGAGCCTGAATTTAAGATATAAACGGGTACAGAAGATGCATGCACATATTGACTATGGGCAGCTAAAATATCGATTTTCAGCATATTTTGGGCATGTATTTTGAAAATACTTAAACACGGAGTAGGCGTAAACAGATTGCATCTAAAACACAAAAACATCGAATTTTCGGGTGTTTTGAGCCTGAATTTGAGATATAAACGGGTACTGAATAAGCTTGCACATATCGACTTTTTGCACCTAAAATATCGATTTTGGGCATGTTTTGGGTCTGTATCTTGAAAACATTCTAGCGTGGAGTAGGTATATACAGGTCACTTCTGGGACCAAAAAATATCAAATTTTCGCGTGTTTTGAGCCTGAATTTGAGATATAAACGGGTACAGAAGATACATGCACATATCGACTTTTTGCACCTAAAATATCGATTTTTAGCATGTTTTAAGCCTATATTTTGAGAAAAATTCTAGCACTGAATAGGCATATACAGATTGATTCTGGGACCCAAAAATGCCGAATTTTCGGGTGTTTTGAGCCTGAATTTGAGATATAAACGGGTACAGAAGATGCATGCACATATCAACTTTGGGCACCCAAATTATCGATTTTGAGCATGTTTTGGGCCTATATTTTGAAAGTATTCTAACACGGAATAGGTATGTACAGATCGCTTCTGGGACACAAAAATATCGAATTTTCGGGTGTTTTGAGCCTGAATTTGAGATATAATCGGGTACAGAAAATACATGTACATATCGACTTTGGGCACCCAAAATATCGATTTTTAGCATGTTTTGAGTCTATATTTTGAAAACATTTTAGCACTGCGTAGGCATATACAGATCGCTTCTGGGATCCAAAAATATCGAATTTTCGGGTGTTTTGAGCCTGAATTTGAGATATAAACGGGTACAGAAGATGCATGCACATATTGACTATGGGCAGCTAAAATATCGATTTTCAGCATGTTTTGGGCATGTATTTTGAAAATACTTAGACACGGAGTAGGCATATACAGATTGCATCTAAAACCCACAAATATCGAGTTTGCGGGTGTTTTGAGCCTGAATTTGAAATATAAAAAACGCGTACAGAAGATGCATGCACATATCGACTTTGGGCACCCAAAATATCGATTTTGAGCATGTTTTGGACCTGTATTTTGAAAATACTCTAACACGGTGTAGGCATGTACATATCGCTTCTCGTTCCTAAAAATATCGAATTTTCGGGTGTTTGAGCCTGAATTTGAAATATAAACGGGTACAGAGGATGCATGCACATATCGACTTTGGTCACCCAAAATATCGATTTTTAGCATGTTTTGGGCCAATATTTTGAAATTATTCTAGCACTGAGTAGGCATGTACCGATCGCTTCTGGGACCCAAAAATATTGAATTTTTGGGTGTTTTGAGCCTGAATTTGAGATATAAACGGGTACTGAAGATGCAGGCACATATCGACTTTTTGCACCTAAAATATTGATTTTTAACATGATTTAAGCCTATATTTTGAAAAAATTTCTAGCACTGAGAAGGCATGTACAGATCGCTTCTGGGACCCAAAAATACCGAATTTTCGGGTGTTTTGAGCCTGAATTTGAGATATAAACGGGTACAGAAGATGCATGCACATATCGACTTTGGGCACCCAAAATATCGATTTTGAGCATGTTTTATGGCCTGTATTTTTAAAGTACTCTAACACGGAGTAGGCATGTACATATCGCTTCTGGGACACAAAAATATCGAATTTTCGGGTGTTTTGAGCCTGAATTTGGGATATAAACGGGTACAGAAGATCCATACACATATTGACTTTGGGCAGCTAAAATATCGATTTTCAGCATATTTTGGGCATGTATTTTGAAAATACTTAAACACGGAGTAGGCATATACAGATTGCATCTAGGACCCAAAAACATCGAGTTTTCGGGTGCTTTGAGCCTGAATTTGAGATATAAACAGGTACAGAATATCTATGCACACATCGACTTGGGACACCTAAAATATCGATTTTTAGCATATTTTGAGCCTATATTTTGCAAACATTCTATCACTGAGTAGGCATGTACAGATCTCTTCTTGGACCCAAAAATATCGAATTTTCGGGTGTTTTGAGCCTGAATTTAAGATATAAACGAGTACAAAAGATGCATGCACATATCGACTTGGGAAACCTAAAATATAAATTTTAAGCATGTTTTAAACAAATATTTTAAAAACATTCTAGCACTGAGTAAACATGTACAGATCGCTTCTGGAACTTAAAATTATTGAATATTCGGGTGTTTGAGCCTGAATTTGAGATGTAAACCGGTACAGAGGATGCATGCACATATCGACTTTTGCACCTAAAATATCGATTTTAAGCTTGTTTAGGGTCTGTATCTTGAAAACATTCTAGCAAGAAGTAGGCATGTACAGATCGCTTCTGGGACCCAAAAATACCGAATTTTCGGGTGTTTTGAGCCTGAATTTGAGATATAAACGGGTGCAGAAGATGCATGCACATATCGACTTTGGGCACCTAAAATATCGATTTTCAGCATGTTTTATGGCCTGTATTTTTAAAGTACTCTAACACGGAGTAGGCATGTACATATCGCTTCTGGGACACAAAAATATCGAATTTTCGGGTGTTTTGAGCCTGAATTTGGGATATAAACGGGTACAGAAGATCCATACACATATTGACTTTGGGCAGCTAAAATATCGATTTTCAGCATATTTTGGGCATGTATTTTGAAAATACTTAAACACGGAGTAGGCATATACAGATTGCATCTAAAACCCAAAAATATCGAATTTTCGGGTGTTTTGAGCCTGAATTTGAGATATAAACGGGTACTGAATATACATGCACATATTGACTTTTTGCACCTAAAATATAAATTTTTAGCATGTTTTAAACCTATATTTTAAAAACATTCTAGCACTGAGTAGACATGTACAGATCGCTTCTAGAACCTAAAACTATTGAATATTGGGGTGTTTTGAGCCTGAATTTGAGATATAAACCGGTACTGAAGATACATGCACATATCGACTTTTTGCACCTAAATTAACGATTTTGAGCATGTTTTGGGTCTGTATCTTGAAAACATTCAAGCAAGGAGTAGGCATGTACAGATTGCTTCTGGGACCCAAAAATATCGAATTTTCGGGTGTTTTAAGCCTGAATTTGAAATATAAAAAACGCGTACAGAAGATGCATGCACATATCGACTTTGGGCACCCAAAATATTGATTTTAAGCATGTTTTGGACCTGTATTTTGAAAATACTCTAACACGGAGTAGACATGTACAAATCGCTTCTCGTTCCTAAAAATATCGAATTTTCGGGTGTTTTGAGCCTGAATTTGAAATATAAACGGGTACAGAGGATGCATGCACATATCGACTTTGGGTACCCAAAATATCGATTTTAAGCATGTTTTGGGCCAATATTTTGAAATTATTCTAGCACTGAGTAGACATGTACAGATCGCTTCTGGGACCCAAAAATTCCGAATTTTCGGGTGTTTTGAGCCTGAATTTGAGATATAAACGGGTACAGAAGATGCATGCACATATCGACTTTGGGCACCCAAAATATCGATTTTGAGCATGTTTTGGGCCTATATTTTGAAAGTATTCTAACACGGAATAGGCATGTACAGATCGTTTCTGGGACACAAAAATATCGAATTTTCGGGTGTTTTGAGCCTGAATTTGAGATATAATCGGGTACAGAAAATACATGTACATATCGACTTGGGCACCCATAATATCGATTTTTAGCATGTTTTGAGTCTATATTTTGAAAACATTTTAAAACTGCGTAGGCATATACAGATCGCTTCTGGGACCAAAAAATATCGAATTTTCGGGTGTTTTGAGCCTGAATTTAAGATATAAACGAGTACAGAAGATGCATGCACATATCGACTTGGGACACCTAAAATATAAATTTTTAGCATGTTTTGGGCATGTATTTTGAAAATACTCTAACACGAAGTAGGCATGTACAGATATCTTCTGTGACACAAAAATATCAAATTTTAGGGTGTTTTGAGCCTGAATTTGGGATATAAACGGGTACAGAAGATGAATGCACATATCGACTTTGGGCACCTAAAATATCGATTTTTAGCATGTTTTGGGCCTGTATTTTGAAAATACTCTAACACAGAGTAGACATGTACAGATCGCTTTTGGGACCCAAAAATATCGAATTTTCGGGTGTTTTGAGCCTGAATTTGAGATATAAACGGGTACAGAAGATACATGCTCATATCCACTTTGGGCACCTAAAATATCGATTTTCAGCATGTTTTGGGCCTGAAATTCAAAAAGTACTCTAACACGGAGTAGGCATGTACAGATCGCTTCTGGGACCCAAAAATATCGAATTTTCGGGTGTTTTGAGCCTGAATTTGAGATATAAACGGGTACAAAAGATGCATGCACATATCGACTTTGGACACCTAAAATATCGATTTTTAGCATATTTTGAGCCTATATTTTGCAAACATTCTATCACTGAGTAGGCATGTACAGATCTCTTCTTGGACCCAAAAATATCGAATTTTCGGGTGTTTAGAGCCTGAATTTAAGATATAAACGGGTACAGAAGATGCATGCACATATTGACATTGGGCACCTAAAATATCGATTTTTAGCATGTATTAGGTCTGTATCTTGAAAACATTCTAGCATTGCGTAGGCATGTACAGATCGCTTCTGGGACCCAAAAATATCGAATTTTCGGGTGTTTTGAGCCTGAATTTAAGATATAAACGGGTACAGAAGATGCATGCACATATCGACTTTGGGCACCCAAAATATCGATTTTGAGCATGTTTTGGGCCTATATTTTGAAAGTATTCTAACACGGAATAGGCATGTACAGATTGCTTCTGGGACCCAAAAATATCGAATTTTCGGGTGTTTTGAGCCTGAATTTGAGATATAAACGGGTACAGAAGATACATGCACATATCGACTTTTTGCACCTAAAATATCGATTTTTAGCATGTTTTAAGCCTATATTTTGAGAAAAATTCTAGCACTGAATAGGCATATACAGATTGATTCTGGGACCCAAAAATGCCGAATTTTCGGGTGTTTTGAGCCTGAATTTGAGATATAAACGGGTACAGAAGATGCATGCACATATCAACTTTGGGCACCCAAATTATCGATTTTGAGCATGTTTTGGGCCTATATTTTGAAAGTATTCTAACACGGAATAGGCATGTACAGATCGCTTCTGGGACACAAAAATATCGAATTTTCGGGTGTTTTGAGCCTGAATTTGAGATATAATCGGGTACAGAAAATACATGTACATATCGACTTTGGGCACCCAAAATATCGATTTTTAGCATGTTTTGAGTCTATATTTTGAAAACATTTTAGCACTGCGTAGGCATATACAGATCGCTTCTGGGATCCAAAAATATCGAATTTTCGGGTGTTTTGAGCCTGAATTTGAGATATAAACGGGTACAGAAGATGCATGCACATATTGACTATGGGCAGCTAAAATATCGATTTTCAGCATGTTTTGGGCATGTATTTTGAAAATACTTAGACACGGAGTAGGCATATACAGATTGCATCTAAAACCCACAAATATCGAGTTTGCGGGTGTTTTGAGCCTGAATTTGAAATATAAAAAACGCGTACAGAAGATGCATGCACATATCGACTTTGGGCACCCAAAATATCGATTTTGAGCATGTTTTGGACCTGTATTTTGAAAATACTCTAACACGGTGTAGGCATGTACATATCGCTTCTCGTTCCTAAAAATATCGAATTTTCGGGTGTTTTGAGCCTGAATTTGAAATATAAACGGGTACAGAGGATGCATGCACATATCGACTTTGGTCACCCAAAATATCGATTTTTAGCATGTTTTGGGCCAATATTTTGAAATTATTCTAGCACTGAGTAGGCATGTACCGATCGCTTCTGGGACCCAAAAATATTGAATTTTTGGGTGTTTTGAGCCTGAATTTGAGATATAAACGGGTACTGAAGATGCAGGCACATATCGACTTTTTGCATCTAAAATATTGATTTTTAGCATGATTTAAGCCTATATTTTGAAAAAATTTCTAGCACTGAGAAGGCATGTACAGATCGCTTCTGGGACCCAAAAATACCGAATTTTCGGGTGTTTTGAGCCTGAATTTGAGATATAAACGGGTACAGAAGATGCATGCACATATCGACTTTGGGCACCCAAAATATCGATTTTGAGCATGTTTTATGGCCTGTATTTTTAAAGTACTCTAACACGGAGTAGGCATGTACATATCGCTTCTGGGACACAAAAATATCGAATTTTCGGGTGTTTTGAGCCTGAATTTGGGATATAAACGGGTACAGAAGATCCATACACATATTGACTTTGGGCAGCTAAAATATCGATTTTCAGCATATTTTGGGCATGTATTTTGAAAATACTTAAACACGGAGTAGGCATATACAGATTGCATCTAGGACCCAAAAACATCGAGTTTTCGGGTGCTTTGAGCCTGAATTTGAGATATAAACAGGTACAGAATATCTATGCACACATCGACTTGGGACACCTAAAATATCGATTTTTAGCATATTTTGAGCCTATATTTTGCAAACATTCTATCACTGAGTAGGCATGTACAGATCTCTTCTTGGACCCAAAAATATCGAATTTTCGGGTGTTTTGAGCCTGAATTTAAGATATAAACGAGTACAAAAGATGCATGCTCATATCGACTTGGGACACCTAAAATATAAATTTTAAGCATGTTTTAAACAAATATTTTAAAAACGTTCTAGCACTGAGTAAACATGTACAGATCGCTTCTGGAACTTAAAATTATTGAATATTCGGGTGTTTGAGCCTGAATTTGAGATGTAAACCGGTACAGAGGATGCATGCACATATCGACTTTTGCACCTAAAATATCGATTTTAAGCTTGTTTAGGGTCTGTATCTTGAAAACATTCTAGCAAGAAGTAGGCATGTACAGATCGCTTCTGGGACCCAAAAATACCGAATTTTCGGGTGTTTTGAGCCTGAATTTGAGATATAAACGGGTGCAGAAGATGCATGCACATATCGACTTTGGGCACCTAAAATATCGATTTTCAGCATGTTTTATGGCCTGTATTTTTAAAGAACTCTAACACTGAGTAGGCATGTATACCAGACCGCTTCTGGGACCCAAAAATACCGAATTTTCGGGTGTTTAGACCCTGAATTTAAGATATAAACGGGTACAGAAGATGCATGCTCATATTGACTATGGGCATCTAAAATATCGATTTTCAGCATTTTTTGGGCATGTATTTTGAAAATACTTAAACACGGAGTAGGCATATACAGATTGCATCTAAAACCCAAAAATATCGAATTTTCGGGTGTTTTGAGCCTGAATTTGAGATATAAACGGGTACTGAATATGCATGCACATATTGACTTTTTGCACCTAAAATATAAATTTTTAGCATGTTTTAAACCTATATTTTAAAAACATTCTAGCACTGAGTAGACATGTACAGATCGCTTCTAGAACCTAAAACTATTGAATATTGGGGTGTTTTGAGCCTGAATTTGAGATATAAACCGGTACTGAAGATACATGCACATATCGACTTTTTGCACCTAAATTAACGATTTTGAGCATGTTTTGGGTCTGTATCTTGAAAACATTCAAGCAAGGAGTAGGCATGTACAGATTGCTTCTGGGACCCAAAAATATCGAATTTTCGGGTGTTTTAAGCCTGAATTTGAAATATAAAAAACGCGTACAGAAGATGCATGCACATATCGACTTTGGGCACCCAAAATATTGATTTTAAGCATGTTTTGGACCTGTATTTTGAAAATACTCTAACACGGAGTAGACATGTACAAATCGCTTCTCGTTCCTAAAAATATCGAATTTTCGGGTGTTTTGAGCCTGAATTTGAAATATAAACGGGTACAGAGGATGCATGCACATATCGACTTTGGGTACCCAAAATATCGATTTTAAGCATGTTTTGGGCCAATATTTTGAAATTATTCTAGCACTGAGTAGACATGTACAGATCGCTTCTGGGACCCAAAAATTCCGAATTTTCGGGTGTTTTGAGCCTGAATTTGAGATATAAACGGGTACAGAAGATGCATGCACATATCGACTTTGGGCACCCAAAATATCGATTTTGAGCATGTTTTGGGCCTATATTTTGAAAGTATTCTAACACGGAATAGGCATGTACAGATCGTTTCTGGGACACAAAAATATCGAATTTTCGGGTGTTTTGAGCCTGAATTTGAGATATAAACGGGTACAGAAGATACATGCTCATATCCACTTTGGGCACCTAAAATATCGATTTTCAGCATGTTTTGGGCCTGAAATTCAAAAAGTACTCTAACACGGAGTAGGCATGTACAGATCGCTTCTGGGACCCAAAAATATCGAATTTTCGGGTGTTTTGAGCCTGAATTTGAGATATAAACGGGTACAAAAGATGCATGCACATATCGACTTTGGACACCTAAAATATCGATTTTTAGCATATTTTGAGCCTATATTTTGCAAACATTCTATCACTGAGTAGGCATGTACAGATCTCTTCTTGGACCCAAAAATATCGAATTTTCGGGTGTTTAGAGCCTGAATTTAAGATATAAACGGGTACAGAAGATGCATGCACATATTGACATTGGGCACCTAAAATATCGATTTTTAGCATGTATTAGGTCTGTATCTTGAAAACATTCTAGCATTGCGTAGGCATGTACAGATCGCTTCTGGGACCCAAAAATATCGAATTTTCGGGTGTTTTGAGCCTGAATTTAAGATATAAACGGGTACAGAAGATGCATGCACATATCGACTTTGGGCACCCAAAATATCGATTTTGAGCATGTTTTGGGCCTATATTTTGAAAGTATTCTAACACGGAGTAGGCATGTACAGATTGCTTCTGGGACCCAAAAATATCGAATTTTCGGGTGTTTTGAGCCTGAATTTGAGATATAAACGGGTACAGAAGATACATGCTCATATCCACTTTGGGCACCTAAAATATCGATTTTCAGCATGTTTTGGGCCTGAAATTCAAAAAGTACTCTAACACGGAGTAGGCATGTACAGATCGCTTCTGGGACCCAAAAATATCGAATTTTCGGGTGTTTTGAGCGTGAATTTTGGATATAAAGATGTATGCACATATCGACTTTTGACACCTAAAATATCGGTTTTTAGCATGCTTTAAGCCTATATTTTGAAAACATTTTAGTACTGAGTAGGCATGTAAATATCCCTTCTGGGACCCAAAATTATCGAATTTTCCGTTGTTTTGAGCCTGAATTTGAGATATAAACCGGTACAGAAAATACATGCTCATATCGACATTTAGCACCTAAAATATCGATTTTTAGCATGTTTTGGGCCTACATTTAAAAAATGTTCTAGCACTGACTAGGCATGTACAGATCGCTTCAGGGACCGAAAAATATCGAATTTTCGGGTGTTTTGAGCCTGAATTTGAGATATACACGGGTACAGAAGATTCATGCACATATCGACTTTGGGCACCCAAAATATCGATTTTGAGCATGTTTTGGGCATCTATTTTAAAAATACTCTAACACGAAGTAGGCATGTACAGATCGCTTCTGGGACACAAAAATATCGAATTTTTGGGTGTTTTGAGCCTGAATTTGATATATAAACGGGTACAGAAGATGCATGCAGATATCGACTTTGGGCATACAAAATATCGATTTTTAGCATGTTTTGGGCCTATATTTTGAAAGCATTCTAGCAATGAGTAGGCATGTACAGAACGCTTCTGGGACAAAAAAATATCAAATTTTCGGGTGTTTTCAGCCCGAATTTGGGATATTAACGGGTATAGAAGATGCATGCACATATCGACTTTGGGCACCTAAAATATCGATTTTCAGCATGTATTGGGCCTGTATTTTGAAAGTACTCTAACACGGAGTAGGCATGTACAGATCTCTTCTGGGACCCAAAAATATCGAGTTTTCGGGTGTTTTGAGCCTGAATTTGAGATATAAACGGGTACAGAACATGCATGCACATATCGACTTGGGACATATAAAATATTGAATTTTAGCATGTTTTGAGCCTATATTTTGAAAATATTCTAGCACTAAGTAGGCATGTACAGATTGCTTCTTGGACCCAAAAATATCGAATTTTCGGGTGTTTTAAGCCTGAATTTGAGATATAAACGGGTACGGAAGATGCATGCACATATCGACATTGGGCACCTAAAATATCGATTTTTAGCATGTATTGGGCCTATATTTTGAAAATATTCCAGCACTGAGTAGGCATTTACAGATCGCTTCTGGGACACAAAAATATCGAATTTTCGGGTGTTTTAAGCCAGAATTTGGGATATAAGTGGGTACAAAAGATGTATGCACATATCGACTTTTTGCACCTAAAATATCGATTTTTAACATATTTTGGGTCTGTATTTTGAAAACATTCTAGCACTGAGTAGGCATGTACAGATTGCTTCTTGGACCCAAAAATATCGAATTTTCGGGTGTTTTAAGCCTGAATTTGAGATATAAACGGGTACAGAAGATGCATGCACATATTGACATTGGGCACCTAAAATATCGATTTTTAGCATGTATTGGGCCTATATTTTGAAAATATTCCAGCACTGAGTAGGCATTTACAGATCGCTTCTGGGACACAAAAATATCGAATTTTCGGGTGTTTTAAGCCAGAATTTGGGATATAAGTGGGTACAAAAGATGTATGCACATATCGACTTTTTGCACCTAAAATATCGATTTTTAACATATTTTGGGTCTGTATTTTGAAAACATTCTAGCAAAGAGTAGGCATGTACTGATCGCTTTTGGGACCCGAAAATATCAAATTTTCGGGTGTTTTGAGCCTGAATTTGAGATATAAACGGGTACAGAAGATGCATGCACATATCGACTTTGGGCACCCAAAATATCGATTTTGAGCATGTTTTGGGCATCTATTTTGAAAATACTCTAACACGAAGTAGGCATGTACAGATCGCTTCTGGGACACAAAAATATCGAATTTTTGGGTGTTTTGAGAATGAATTTCAAATATATACGGGTACAGAAGATGCATGCACATATCGACTTTGGACACCTAAATTATAGATTTTTAGCATGTTTTGAGCCTATATTTTGAAAACTTTCTAGCACTGAGTAGGCATGTACAGATCGCTTCTGGAACCCAAAAATATTGAATTTTTGGGTGTTTTGAGCCTGAATTTGATATATAAACGGGTACAGAAGATGCATGCAGATATCGACTTTGGTCACCCAAAATATCGATTTTTAGCATGTTTTGGGCCTATATTTTGAAAGTATTCTAGCAATGACTAGGCATGTACAGAACGCTTCTGGGACAAAAAAATATCAAATTTTCGGATGTTTTCAGCCTGAATTAGGGATATAAACGGGTATAGAAGATGCATACACATATTGACTTTGGGAACCTAAAATATCGATTTTGAGCATGTTTTGGGCCTGTATTTTGAAAATGCTCTAACACGGAGTAGGCCTATACAGATCGCTTCAGGGACCCAAAAATATCGAATTTTCGGGTGTTTTGAGCGTGAATTTTGGATATAAACGGGTACAAAAGATGTATTCACATATCGACTTTGGACACCTAAAATATCGATATTTAGCATGCATTAAGCCTATATTTTGAAAACATTTTAGCACTGAGTAGGCATGTAAATATCCCTTCTGGGACCCAAAATTATCGAATTTTCGGGTGTTTTGAGCCTGAATTTGAGATATAAACCGGTACAGAAAATGCATGCTCATATCGACATTTAGCACCTAAAATATCGATTTTTAGCATGTTTTGAGCCTATATTTTGAAAACGTTCTAGCACTGAGTAGGCATGTACAGATCGCTTCTGGAACCCAAAAATATTGAATTTTCCGTTGTTTTGAGCCTGAATTTGAGATATAAACGGGTACAAAAGATGTATGCACATATTGACTTTTTGCACCTAAAATATCGATGTTGAGCATGTTTTGGGTATGTATTTTGAAAACATTCTAGCAAAGATTAGGCATGTACAGATCGCTTCTTGGACCCGAAAATAACGAATTTTCGGGTGTTTTGAGAATGAATTTGAGATATGAACGGGTACAGAAGATGCAAGCACATATCGACTTTGGGCACCCAAAATATCGATTTTGAGCATGTTTTGGGCATCTATTTTGAAAATACTCTAACACAAAGTAGGCATGTACAAATCACTTCTGGAACCCAAAAATATCGAATTTTCGGGTGTTCTGAGCCTGAATTTTGGATATAAACGAATACAAAAGATGTATGTACATATCGACTTTGGACACCTAAAATATCTATTTTTAGCATGCTTTAAGCCTATATTTTGAATTTTTTTTAGCACTGAGTAGGCATGTAAATATCCCTTCTGGGACCCAAAATTATCGAATTTTCCGGTGTTTTGAGCCTGAATTTGAGATATAAACCGGTACAGAAAATGCATGCTCATATCGACATTTAGCACCTAAAATATCGATTTTTAGCATGTTTTGGGCCTGTATTTTGAAAATACTCTAACACGGAGTAGGCATGTACAGATCGCTTCAAGGACCCAAAAATAACGAATTTTCGGGTGTTTTGAGCCTGAATTTGGGATATAAACGGGTACAAAAGATGTATGCACATATCGACTTTGGACACCTAAATTAAAGATTTTTAGCAAGTTTTGAGCCTATATTTTGAAAACTTTCTAGCACTGAGTAGGCATGTACAGATCGCTTCTGGAACCCAAAAATATTGAATTTTCCGTTGTTTTGAGCCTGAATTTGAGATATAAACGGGTACAGAAGATGCATGCACTTATCGACTTTGGGTATCTAAATTATCGATTTTGAGCATGTTTTGGGTCTGTATCTTGAAAACATTCTAAGAATGAGTAGGTATGTACATATCGCTTCTGGGACCCAAAAATATCGAATTTTCGCGTGTTTTGAGCCTGAATTTGGGATATAAACAAGTACAAAAGATGTATGCACATATCGACTTTGGACACCTAAAATATCGAATTTTAGCATGTTTTAGGCCTATATTTTGAAAACATTCTAGCACTGAGTAGACATGTACAGATCGCTTCTGGGACCCAAAAATATCGAATTTTCGGGTGTTTTGAGCCTGAATTTGAGATATAAACGGGTACAGAAGATGCATGCACATATCGACTTTGGGCACCCAAAATATCGATTTTGAGCATGTTTTGGGCATCTATTTTGAAAATACTCTAACATGAAGTAGGCATGTACATATCGCTTCTGGGACACAAAATAACGAATTTTTGGGTGTTTTCAGCCTGAATTTCAGATATATACGGGTACAGAAGATGCATGCACATATCGACTGTTGACACCTAAATTATAGATTTTTAGCATGTTTTGAGCCTATATTTTGAAAACTTTCTAGCACTGAGTAGGCATGTACAGATCGCTTCTGGAACCCAAAAATATTAAATTTTCCGTTGTTTTGAGCCTGAATTTGAGATATAAACGGGTACTGAAGATGCATGCACATATCGACTTTGGGAACCTAAAATATCGATTTTGAGCATGTTTTGGGCCTGTATTTTGAAAATACTCTAACACGGAGTAGGCATGTACAGATCGCTTCAGGGACCCAAAAATATCGAATTTTCGGGTGTTTTGAGCGTGAATTTTGGATATAAAGATGTATGCACATATCGACTTTTGACACCTAAAATATCGGTTTTTAGCATGCTTTAAGCCTATATTTTGAAAACATTTTAGTACTGAGTAGGCATGTAAATATCCCTTCTGGGACCCAAAATTATCGAATTTTCAGGTGTTTTGAGCCTGAATTTGAGATATAAACCGGTACAGAAAATACATGCTCATATCGACATTTAGCACCTAAAATATCGATTTTTAGCATGTTTTGGGCCTACATTTAAAAAATGTTCTAGCACTGACTAGGCATGTACAGATCGCTTCAGGGACAGAAAAATATCGAATTTTCGGGTGTTTTGAGCCAGAATTTGGGATATAAACGGGTACAGAAGATGTATGCACATATCGACTATGGGTAGCTAAAATTTCGATTTTCAGCATGTTTTGGGCCTGTCTTTTGAAAATACTCAAACACGGAGTAGGCTTATACAGATCGCTTCTGGGACCCAAAAATATCGTATTTTAGGGTATTTTGAGCCTGAATTTGAGATATACACAGGTACAGAAGATTCATGCACATATCGACTTTGGGCACCCAAAATATCGATTTTGAGCATGTTTTGGGCATCTATTTTAAAAATACTCTAACACGAAGTAGGCATGTACAGATCGCTTCTGGGACACAAAAATATCGAATTTTTGGGTGTTTTGAGCCTGAATTTGATATATAAACGGGTACAGAAGATGCATGCAGATATCGACTTTGGGCACCCAAAATATCGATTTTTAGCATGTTTTGGGCCTATATTTTGAAAGTATTCTAGCAATGAGTAGGCATGTACAGAACGCTTCTGGGACAAAAAAATATCAAATTTTCGGGTGTTTTCAGCCCGAATTTGGGATATTAACGGGTATAGAAGATGCATACACATATTGACTTTGGGAACCTAAAATATCGATTTTTAGCATGTTTCGTGCCTGTATTTTGAAAATGCTCTAACACGGAGTAGGCATATACAGATCGCTGCAGGGACCCAAAAATATCGAGTTTTCGGGTGTTTTGAGCGTGAATTTTGGATATAAAGATGTATGCACATATCGACTTTGGACACCTAAAATATCGGTTTTTAGCATGCTTTAAGCCTATATTTTGAAAACATTTTAGTACTGAGTAGGCATGTAAAAATCCCTTCTGGGACCCAAAATTATCGAATTTTCGGGTGTTTTGAGCCTGAATTTGAGATATAAACCGGTACAGAAAATACATGCTCATATCGACATTTAGCACCTAAAATATCGATTTTGAGCATGTTTTGGGCCTACATTTAAAAAATGTTCTAGCACTGAGTAGGCATGTACAGATCGCATCTGGAACCCAAAAATATTGAATTTTCCGTTGTTTTGAGCCTGAATTTGAGATATAAACGGGTACTGAAGATGCATGCACATATCGACTTTGTGCACCTAAAATATCGATTTTCAGCATGTTTTGGGCCTGTATTTTGAAAGTACTCTAACACGGAGTAGGCATGTACAGATCTCTTCTGGGACCCAAAAATATCGAGTTTTCGGGTGTTTTGAGCCTGAATTTGAGATATAAACGGGTACAGAACATGCATGCACATATCGATTTGGGACATATAAAATATTGATTTTTAGCATGTTTTGAGCCTATATTTGGAAAACATTCTAGCACTAAGTAGGCATGTACAGATTGCTTCTTGGACCCAAAAATATCGAATTTTCGGGTGTTTTAAGCCTGAATTTGAGATATAAACGGGTACGGAAAATGCATGCACATATCGACATTGGGCACCTAAAATATCGATTTTTAGCATGTATTGGGCCTATATTTTGAAAATATTCCAGCACTGAGTAGGCATTTACAGATCGCTTCTGGGACACAAAAATATCGAATTTTCGGGTGTTTTAAGCCAGAATTTGGGATATAAGTGGGTACAAAAGATGTATGCACATATCGACTTTTTGCACCTAAAATATCGATTTTTAACATATTTTGGGTCTGTATTTTGAAAACATTCTAGCACTGAGTAGGCATGTACAGATTGCTTCTTGGACCCAAAAATATCGAATTTTCGGGTGTTTTAAGCCTGAATTTGAGATATAAACGGGTACAGAAGATGCATGCACATATTGACATTGGGCACCTAAAATATCGATTTTTAGCATGTATTGGGCCTATATTTTGAAAATATTCCAGCACTGAGTAGGCATTTACAGATCGCTTCTGGGACACAAAAATATCGAATTTTCGGGTGTTTTAAGCCAGAATTTGGGATATAAGTGGGTACAAAAGATGTATGCACATATCGACTTTTTGCACCTAAAATATCGATTTTTAACATATTTTGGGTCTGTATTTTGAAAACATTCTAGCAAAGAGTAGGCATGTACAGATCGCTTCTGGGACCCGAAAATATCAAATTTTCGGGTGTTTTGAGCCTGAATTTGAGATATAAACGGGTACAGAAGATGCATGCACATATCGACTTTGGGCACCCAAAATATCGATTTTGAGCATGTTTTGGGCATCTATTTTGAAAATACTCTAACACGAAGTAGGCATGTACAGATCGCTTCTGGGACACAAAAATATCGAATTTTTGGGTGTTTTGAGAATGAATTTCAAATATATACGGGTACAGAAGATGCATGCACATATCGACTTTGGACACCTAAATTATAGATTTTTAGCATGTTTTGAGCCTATATTTTGAAAACTTTCTAGCACTGAGTAGGCATGTACAGATCGCTTCTGGAACCCAAAAATATTGAATTTTTGGGTGTTTTGTGCCTAAATTTGAGATATAAACGTGTACTGAAAATGCATGCACATATCGACTTTTTGCACCTAAAATATCGATTTTGAGCATGTTTTGGGCCTGTATTTTGAAAGTACTCTAACACGGAGTAGGCATGTACAGATCTCTTCTGGGACCCAAAAATATCGAGTTTTCGGGTGTTTTGAGCCTGAATTTGATATATAAACGGGTACAGAAGATGCATGCAGATATCGACTTTGGTCACCCAAAATATCGATTTTTAGCATGTTTTGGGCCTATATTTTGAAAGTATTCTAGCAATGACTAGGCATGTACAGAACGCTTCTGGGACAAAAAAATATCAAATTTTCGGATGTTTTCAGCCTGAATTAGGGATATAAACGGGTATAGAAGATGCATACACATATTGACTTTGGGAACCTAAAATATCGATTTTGAGCATGTTTTGGGCCTGTATTTTGAAAATGCTCTAACACGGAGTAGGCCTATACAGATCGCTTCAGGGACCCAAAAATATCGAATTTTCGGGTGTTTTGAGCGTGAATTTTGGATATAAACGGGTACAAAAGATGTATTCACATATCGACTTTGGACACCTAAAATATCGATTTTTAGCATGCATTAAGCCTATATTTTGAAAACATTTTAGCACTGAGTAGGCATGTAAATATCCCTTCTGGGACCCAAAATTATCGAATTTTCGGGTGTTTTGAGCCTGAATTTGAGATATAAACCGGTACAGAAAATGCATGCTCATATCGACATTTAGCACCTAAAATATCGATTTTTAGCATGTTTTGAGCCTATATTTTGAAAACGTTCTAGCACTGAGTAGGCATGTACAGATCGCTTCTGGAACCCAAAAATATTGAATTTTCCGTTGTTTTGAGCCTGAATTTGAGATATAAACGGGTACAAAAGATGTATGCACATATTGACTTTTTGCACCTAAAATATCGATGTTGAGCATGTTTTGGGTATGTATTTTGAAAACATTCTAGCAAAGATTAGGCATGTACAGATCGCTTCTTGGACCCGAAAATAACGAATTTTCGGGTGTTTTGAGAATGAATTTGAGATATGAACGGGTACAGAAGATGCAAGCACATATCGACTTTGGGAACCCAAAATATCGATTTTGAGCATGTTTTGGGCATCTATTTTGAAAATACTCTAACACAAAGTAGGCATGTACAAATCACTTCTGGAACCCAAAAATATCGAATTTTCGGGTGTTCTGAGCCTGAATTTTGGATATAAACGAATACAAAAGATGTATGTACATATCGACTTTGGACACCTAAAATATCTATTTTTAGCATGCTTTAAGCCTATATTTTGAATTTTTTTTAGTACTGAGTAGGCATGTAAATATCCCTTCTGGGACCCAAAATTATCGAATTTTCGGGTGTTTTGAGCCTGAATTTGAGATATAAACCGGTACAGAAAATGCATGCTCATATCGACATTTAGCACCTAAAATATCGATTTTTAGCATGTTTTGGGCCTGTATTTTGAAAATACTCTAACACGGAGTAGGCATGTACAGATCGCTTCAAGGACCCAAAAATAACGAATTTTCGGGTGTTTTGAGCCTGAATTTGGGATATAAACGGGTACAAAAGATGTATGCACATATCGACTTTGGACACCTAAATTAAAGATTTTTAGCAAGTTTTGAGCCTATATTTTGAAAACTTTCTAGCACTGAGTAGGCATGTACAGATCGCTTCTGGAACCCAAAAATATTGAATTTTCCGTTGTTTTGAGCCTGAATTTGAGATATAAACGGGTACAGAAGATGCATGCACATATCGACTTTGGGTATCTAAATTATCGATTTTGAGCATGTTTTGGGTCTGTATCTTGAAAACATTCTAAGAATGAGTAGGTATGTACATATCGCTTCTGGGACCCAAAAATATCGAATTTTCGCGTGTTTTGAGCCTGAATTTGGGATATAAACAAGTACAAAAGATGTATGCACATATCGACTTTGGACACCTAAAATATCGAATTTTAGCATGTTTTAGGCCTATATTTTGAAAACATTCTAGCACTGAGTAGACATGTACAGATCGCTTCTGGGACCCAAAAATATCGAATTTTCGGGTGTTTTGAGCCTGAATTTGAGATATAAACGGGTACAGAAGATGCATGCACATATCGACTTTGGGCACCCAAAATATCGATTTTGAGCATGTTTTGGGCATCTATTTTGAAAATACTCTAACATGAAGTAGGCATGTACAGATCGCTTCTGGGACACAAAATAACGAATTTTTGGGTGTTTTCAGCCTGAATTTCAGATATATACGGGTACAGAAGATGCATGCACATATCGACTGTTGACACCTAAATTATAGATTTTTAGCATGTTTTGAGCCTATATTTTGAAAACTTTCTAGCACTGAGTAGGCATGTACAGATCGCTTCTGGAACCCAAAAATATTAAATTTTCCGTTGTTTTGAGCCTGAATTTGAGATATAAACGGGTACTGAAGATGCATCCACATATCGACTTTGGGAACCTAAAATATCGATTTTGAGCATGTTTTGGGCCTGTATTTTGAAAATACTCTAACACGGAGTAGGCATGTACAGATCGCTTCAGGGACAAAAAAAATATCGAATTTTCGGGTGTTTTGAGCGTGAATTTTGGATATAAAGATGTATGCACATATCGACTTTTGACACCTAAAATATCGGTTTTTAGCATGCTTTAAGCCTATATTTTGAAAACATTTTAGTACTGAGTAGGCATGTAAATATCCCTTCTGGGACCCAAAATTATCGAATTTTCAGGTGTTTTGAGCCTGAATTTGAGATATAAACCGGTACAGAAAATACATGCTCATATCGACATTTAGCACCCAAAATATCGATTTTTAGCATGTTTTGGGCCTATATTTTGAAAGTATTCTAGCAATGAGTAGGCATGTACAGAACGCTTCTGGGACAAAAAAATATCAAATTTTCGGGTGTTTTCAGCCCGAATTTGGGATATTAACGGGTATAGAAGATGCATACACATATTGACTTTGGGAACCTAAAATATCGATTTTTAGCATGTTTCGTGCCTGTATTTTGAAAATGCTCTAACACGGAGTAGGCATATACAGATCGCAGCAGGGACCCAAAAATATTGAATTTTCCGTTGTTTTGAGCCTGAATTTGAGATATACACGGGTACAAAAGATGTATGCACATATTGACTTTTTGCACCTAAAATATCGATGTTGAGCATGTTTTGGGTATGTATTTTGAAAACATTCTAGCAAAGATTAGGCATGTACAGATCGCTTCTTGGACCCGAAAATAACGAATTTTCGGGTGTTTTGAGAATGAATTTGAGATATGAACGGGTACAGAAGATGCAAGCACATATCGACTTTGGGCACCCAAAATATCGATTTTGAGCATGTTTTGGGCATCTATTTTGAAAATACTCTAACACAAAGTAGGCATGTACAAATCACTTCTGGAACCCAAAAATATCGAATTTTCGGGTGTTCTGAGCCTGAATTTTGGATATAAACGAATACAAAAGATGTATGTACATATCGACTTTGGACACCTAAAATATCTATTTTTAGCATGCTTTAAGCCTATATTTTGAATTTTTTTTAGCACTGAGTAGGCATGTAAATATCCCTTCTGGGACCCAAAATTATCGAATTTTCGGGTGTTTTGAGCCTGAATTTGAGATATAAACCGGTACAGAAAATGCATGCTCATATCGACATTTAGCACCTAAAATATCGATTTTTAGCATGTTTTGGGCCTGTATTTTGAAAATACTCTAACACGGAGTAGGCATGTACAGATCGCTTCAAGGACCCAAAAATAACGAATTTTCGGGTGTTTTGAGCCTGAATTTGGGATATAAACGGGTACAAAAGATGTATGCACATATCGACTTTGGACACCTAAATTAAAGATTTTTAGCAAGTTTTGAGCCTATATTTTGAAAACTTTCTAGCACTGAGTAGGCATGTACAGATCGCTTCTGGAACCCAAAAATATTGAATTTTCCGTTGTTTTGAGCCTGAATTTGAGATATAAACGGGTACAGAAGATGCATGCACATATCGACTTTGGGTATCTAAATTATCGATTTTGAGCATGTTTTGGGTCTGTATCTTGAAAACATTCTAAGAATGAGTAGGTATGTACATATCGCTTCTGGGACCCAAAAATATCGAATTTTCGCGTGTTTTGAGCCTGAATTTGGGATATAAACAAGTACAAAAGATGTATGCACATATCGACTTTGGACACCTAAAATATCGAATTTTAGCATGTTTTAGGCCTATATTTTGAAAACATTCTAGCACTGAGTAGACATGTACAGATCGCTTCTGGGACCCAAAAATATCGAATTTTCGGGTGTTTTGAGCCTGAATTTGAGATATAAACGGGTACAGAAGATGCATGCACATATCGACTTTGGGCACCCAAAATATCGATTTTGAGCATGTTTTGGGCATCTATTTTGAAAATACTCTAACATGAAGTAGGCATGTACAGATCGCTTCTGGGACACAAAATATCGAATTTTTGGGTGTTTTCAGCCTGAATTTCAGATATATACGGGTACAGAAGATGCATGCACATATCGACTGTTGACACCTAAATTATAGATTTTTAGCATGTTTTGAGCCTATATTTTGAAAACTTTCTAGCACTGAGTAGGCATGTACAGATCGCTTCTGGAACCCAAAAATATTAAATTTTCCGTTGTTTTGAGCCTGAATTTGAGATATAAACGGGTACTGAAGATGCATGCACATATCGACTTTGGGAACCTAAAATATCGATTTTGAGCATGTTTTGGGCCTGTATTTTGAAAATACTCTAACACGGAGTAGGCATGTACAGATCGCTTCAGGGACCCAAAAATATCGAATTTTCGGGTGTTTTGAGCGTGAATTTTGGATATAAAGATGTATGCACATATCGACTTTTGACACCTAAAATATCGGTTTTTAGCATGCTTTAAGCCTATATTTTGAAAACATTTTAGTACTGAGTAGGCATGTAAATATCCCTTCTGGGACCCAAAATTATCGAATTTTCAGGTGTTTTGAGCCTGAATTTGAGATATAAACCGGTACAGAAAATACATGCTCATATCGACATTTAGCACCCAAAATATCGATTTTTAGCATGTTTTGGGCCTATATTTTGAAAGTATTCTAGCAATGAGTAGGCATGTACAGAACGCTTCTGGGACAAAAAAATATCAAATTTTCGGGTGTTTTCAGCCCGAATTTGGGATATTAACGGGTATAGAAGATGCATACACATATTGACTTTGGGAACCTAAAATATCGATTTTTAGCATGTTTCGTGCCTGTATTTTGAAAATGCTCTAACACGGAGTAGGCATATACAGATCGCAGCAGGGACCCAAAAATATTGAATTTTCCGTTGTTTTGAGCCTGAATTTGAGATATACACGGGTACAAAAGATGTATGCACATATTGACTTTTTGCACCTAAAATATCGTTGTTGAGCATGTTTTGGGTATGTATTTTGAAAACATTCTAGCAAAGATTAGGCATGTACAGATCGCTTCTTGGACCCGAAAATAACGAATTTTCGGGTGTTTTGAGAATGAATTTGAGATATGAACGGGTACAGAAGATGCAAGCACATATCGACTTTGGGCACCCAAAATATCGATTTTGAGCATGTTTTGGGCATCTATTTTGAAAATACTCTAACACAAAGTAGGCATGTACAAATCACTTCTGGAACCCAAAAATATCGAATTTTCGGGTGTTCTGAGCCTGAATTTTGGATATAAACGAATACAAAAGATGTATGTACATATCGACTTTGGACACCTAAAATATCTATTTTTAGCATGCTTTAAGCCTATATTTTGAATTTTTTTTAGCACTGAGTAGGCATGTAAATATCCCTTCTGGGACCCAAAATTATCGAATTTTCGGGTGTTTTGAGCCTGAATTTGAGATATAAACCGGTACAGAAAATGCATGCTCATATCGACATTTAGCACCTAAAATATCGATTTTTAGCATGTTTTGGGCCTGTATTTTGAAAATACTCTAACACGGAGTAGGCATGTACAGATCGCTTCAAGGACCCAAAAATAACGAATTTTTGGGTGTTTTGAGCCTGAATTTGGGATATAAACGGGTACAAAAGATGTATGCACATATCGACTTTGGACACCTAAATTAAAGATTTTTAGCAAGTTTTGAGCCTATATTTTGAAAACTTTCTAGCACTGAGTAGGCATGTACAGATCGCTTCTGGAACCCAAAAATATTGAATTTTCCGTTGTTTTGAGCCTGAATTTGAGATATAAACGGGTACAGAAGATGCATGCACATATCGACTTTGGGTATCTAAATTATCGATTTTTAGCATGTTTTGGGTCTGTATCTTGAAAACATTCTAAGAATGAGTAGGTATGTACATATCGCTTCTGGGACCCAAAAATATCGAATTTTCGCGTGTTTTGAGCCTGAATTTGGGATATAAACAAGTACAAAAGATGTATGCACATATCGACTTTGGACACCTAAAATATCGAATTTTAGCATGTTTTAGGCCTATATTTTGAAAACATTCTAGCACTGAGTAGACATGTACAGATCGCTTCTGGGACCCAAAAATATCGAATTTTCGGGTGTTTTGAGCCTGAATTTGAGATATAAACGGGTACAGAAGATGCATGCACATATCGACTTTGGGCACCCAAAATATCGATTTTGAGCATGTTTTGGGCATCTATTTTGAAAATACTCTAACATGAAGTAGGCATGTACAGATCGCTTCTGGGACACAAAATATCGAATTTTTGGGTGTTTTCAGCCTGAATTTCAGATATATACGGGTACAGAAGATGCATGCACATATCGACTGTTGACACCTAAATTATAGATTTTTAGCATGTTTTGAGCCTATATTTTGAAAACTTTCTAGCACTGAGTAGGCATGTACAGATCGCTTCTGGAACCCAAAAATATTAAATTTTCCGTTGTTTTGAGCCTGAATTTGAGATATAAACGGGTACTGAAGATGCATGCACATATCGACTTTGGGAACCTAAAATATCGATTTTGAGCATGTTTTGGGCCTGTATTTTGAAAATACTCTAACACGGAGTAGGCATGTACAGATCGCTTCAGGGACCCAAAAATATCGAATTTTCGGGTGTTTTGAGCGTGAATTTTGGATATAAAGATGTATGCACATATCGACTTTTGACACCTAAAATATCGGTTTTTAGCATGCTTTAAGCCTATATTTTGAAAACATTTTAGTACTGAGTAGGTATGTAAATATCCCTTCTGGGACCCAAAATTATCGAATTTTCAGGTGTTTTGAGCCTGAATTTGAGATATAAACCGGTACAGAAAATACATGCTCATATCGACATTTAGCACCTAAAATATCGATTTTTAGCATGTTTTGGGCCTACATTTAAAAAATGTTCTAGCACTGACTAGGCATGTACAGATCGCTTCAGGGACAGAAAAATATCGAATTTTCGCGTGTTTTGAGCCTGAATTTGGGATATAAACGGGTACAGAAGATGTATGCACATATCGACTATGGGTAGCTAAAATTTCGATTTTCAGCATGTTTTGGGCCTGTCTTTTGAAAATACTCAAACACGGAGTAGGCTTATACAGATCGCTTCTGGGACCCAAAAATATCGTATTTTCGGGTATTTTGAGCCTGAATTTGAGATATACACGGGTACAGAAGATTCATGCACATATCGACTTTGGGCACCCAAAATATCGATTTTGAGCATGTTTTGGGCATCTATTTTAAAAATACTCTAACACGAAGTAGGCATGTACAGATCGCTTCTGGGACACAAAAATATCGAATTTTTGGGTGTTTTGAGCCTGAATTTGATATATAAACGGGTACAGAAGATGCATGCAGATATCGACTTTGGGCACCCAAAATATCGATTTTTAGCATGTTTTGGGCCTATATTTTGAAAGTATTCTAGCAATGAGTAGGCATGTACAGAACGCTTCTGGGACAAAAAAATATCAAATTTTCGGGTGTTTCCAGCCCGAATTTGGGATATTAACGGGTATAGAAGATGCATACACATATTGACTTTGGGAACCTAAAATATCGATTTTTAGCATGTTTCGTGCCTGTATTTTGAAAATGCTCTAACACGGAGTAGGCATATACAGATCGCTGCAGGGACCCAAAAATATCGAGTTTTCGGGTGTTTTGAGCGTGAATTTTGGATATAAAGATGTATGCACATATCGACTTTGGACACCTAAAATATCGGTTTTTAGCATGCTTTAAGCCTATATTTTGAAAAAATTTTAGTACTGAGTAGGCATGTAAAAATCCCTTCTGGGACCCAAAATTATCGAATTTTCGGGTGTTTTGAGCCTGAATTTGAGATATAAACCGGTACAGAAAATACAGGCTCATATCGACATTTAGCACCTAAAATATCGATTTTGAGCATGTTTTGGGCCTACATTTAAAAAATGTTCTAGCACTGAGTAGGCATGTACAGATCGCATCTGGAACCCAAAAATATTGAATTTTCCGTTGTTTTGAGCCTGAATTTGAGATATAAACGGGTACTGAAGATGCATGCACCTATCGACTTTGGGCACCTAAAATATCGATTTTCAGCATGTTTTGGGCCTGTATTTTGAAAGTACTCTAACACGGAGTAGGCATGTACAGATCTCTTCTGGGACCCAAAAATATCGAGTTTTCGGGTGTTTTGAGCCTGAATTTGAGATATAAACGGGTACAGAACATGCATGCACATATCGATTTGGGACATATAAAATATTGATTTTTAGCATGTTTTGAGCCTATATTTGGAAAACATTCTAGCACTAAGTAGGCATGTACAGATTGCTTCTTGGACCCAAAAATATCGAATTTTCGGGTGTTTTAAGCCTGAATTTGAGATATAAACGGGTACGGAAGATGCATGCACATATCGACATTGGGCACCTAAAATATCGATTTTTAGCATGTATTGGGCCTATATTTTGAAAATATTCCAGCACTGAGTAGGCATTTACAGATCGCTTCTGGGACACAAAAATATCGAATTTTCGGGTGTTTTAAGCCAGAATTTGGGATATAAGTGGGTACAAAAGATGTATGCACATATCGACTTTTTGCACCTAAAATATCGATTTTTAACATATTTTGGGTCTGTATTTTGAAAACATTCTAGCACTGAGTAGGCATGTACAGATTGCTTCTTGGACCCAAAAATATCGAATTTTCGGGTGTTTTAAGCCTGAATTTGAGATATAAACGGGTACAGAAGATGCATGCACATATTGACATTGGGCACCTAAAATATCGATTTTTAGCATGTATTGGGCCTATATTTTGAAAATATTCCAGCACTGAGTAGGCATTTACAGATCGCTTCTGGGACACAAAAATATCGAATTTTCGGGTGTTTTAAGCCAGAATTTGGGATATAAGTGGGTACAAAAGATGTATGCACATATCGACTTTTTGCACCTAAAATATCGATTTTTAACATATTTTGGGTCTGTATTTTAAAAACATTCTAGCAAAGAGTAGGCATGTACAGATCGCTTCTGGGACCCGAAAATATCAAATTTTCGGGTGTTTTGAGCCTGAATTTGAGATATAAACGGGTACAGAAGATGCATGCACATATCGACTTTGGGCACCCAAAATATCGATTTTGAGCATGTTTTGGGCATCTATTTTGAAAATACTCTAACACGAAGTAGGCATGTACAGATCGCTTCTGGGACACAAAAATATCGAATTTTTGGGTGTTTTGAGAATGAATTTCAAATATATACGGGTACAGAAGATGCATGCACATATCGACTTTGGACACCTAAATTATAGATTTTTAGCATGTTTTGAGCCTATATTTTGAAAACTTTCTAGCACTGAGTAGGCATGTACAGATCGCTTCTGGAACCCAAAAATATTGAATTTTTGGGTGTTTTGTGCCTAAATTTGAGATATAAACGTGTACTGAAAATGCATGCACATATCGACTTTTTGCACCTAAAATATCGATTTTGAGCATGTTTTGGGCCTGTATTTTGAAAGTACTCTAACACGGAGTAGGCATGTACAGATCTCTTCTGGGACCCAAAAATATCGAGTTTTCGGGTGTTTTGAGCCTGAATTTGATATATAAACGGGTACAGAAGATGCATGCAGATATCGACTTTGGTCACCCAAAATATCGATTTTTAGCATGTTTTGGGCCTATATTTTGAAAGTATTCTAGCAATGACTAGGCATGTACAGAACGCTTCTGGGACAAAAAAATATCAAATTTTCGGATGTTTTCAGCCTGAATTAGGGATATAAACGGGTATAGAAGATGCATACACATACAGACTTTGGGAACCTAAAATATCGATTTTGAGCATGTTTTGGGCCTGTATTTTGAAAATGCTCTAACACGGAGTAGGCCTATACAGATCGCTTCAGGGACCCAAAAATATCGAATTTTCGGGTGTTTTGAGCGTGAATTTTGGATATAAACGGGTACAAAAGATGTATTCACATATCGACTTTGGACACCTAAAATATCGATTTTTAGCATGCATTAAGCCTATATTTTGAAAACATTTTAGCACTGAGTAGGCATGTAAATATCCCTTCTGGGACCCAAAATTATCGAATTTTCGGGTGTTTTGAGCCTGAATTTGAGATATAAACCGGTACAGAAAATGCATGCTCATATCGACATTTAGCACCTAAAATATCGATTTTTAGCATGTTTTGAGCCTATATTTTGAAAACGTTCTAGCACTGAGTAGGCATGTACAGATCGCTTCTGGAACCCAAAAATATTGAATTTTCCGTTGTTTTGAGCCTGAATTTGAGATATAAACGGGTACAAAAGATGTATGCACATATTGACTTTTTGCACCTAAAATATCGATGTTGAGCATGTTTTGGGTATGTATTTTGAAAACATTCTAGCAAAGAGTAGGCATGTACAGATCGCTTCTTGGACCCGAAAATAACGAATTTTCGGCTGTTTTGAGAATGAATTTGAGATATGAACGGGTACAGAAGATGCAAGCACATATCGACTTTGGGCACCCAAAATATCGATTTTGAGCATGTTTTGGGCATCTATTTTGAAAATACTCTAACACAAAGTAGGCATGTACAAATCACTTCTGGAACCCAAAAATAACGAATTTTCGGGTGTTTTGAGCCTGAATTAGGGATATAAACGGGTACAAAAGATGTATGCACATATCGACTTTGGACACCTAAATTAAAGATTTTTAGCAAGTTTTGAGCCTATATTTTGAAAACTTTCTAGCACTGAGTAGGCATGTACAGATCGCTTCTGGAACCCAAAAATATTGAATTTTCCGTTGTTTTGAGCCTGAATTTGAGATATAAACGGGTACAGAAGATGCATGCACATATCGACTTTGGGTATCTAAATTATCAATTTTGAGCATGTTTTGGGTCTGTATCTTGAAAACATTTTAAGAATGAGTAGGTATGTACATATCGCTTCTGGGACCCAAAAATATCGAATTTTCGCGTGTTTTGAGCCTGAATTTGGGATATAAACAAGTACAAAAGATGTATGCACATATCGACTTTGGACACCTAAAATATCGAATTTTAGCATGTTTTAGGCCTATATTTTGAAAACATTCTAGCACTGAGTAGACATGTACAGATCGCTTCTGGGACCCAAAAATATCGAATTTTCGGGTGTTTTGAGCCTGAATTTGAGATATAAACGGGTACAGAAGATGCATGCACATATCGACTTTGGGCACCCAAAATATCGATTTTGAGCATGTTTTTGGCATCTATTTTAAAAATACTCTAACACGATGTAGGCATGTACAGATCGCTTCTGGGACACAAAAATATTGAATTTTCGGGTGTTTTGAGCCTGAATTTGAGATATAAACGGGTACTGAAGATGCAGGCACATATCGACTTTTTGTACTTAATATATCGATTTTGAGCATGTTTTGGGTCTGTATCTTGAAATCATTCTAAGAAGGAGTAGGCATGTACAGATTGCTTCTGGGACACAAAAATATCTAATTTTCGGGTGTTTTAAGCCTGAATTTGAGATATAAACGGGTAGAGAAGATGCATGCACATATCGACTTTGGGCACCCCAAATACCGATTTTTTGTATGTTTTGGGCCAATATTTTGAAAATATTCTATCACTGAGTAGGCATGTACAGGTCGCTTCTGGGACCCAAAAATATTGAATTTTCGGGTGTTAGAGCCTGAATTTGGGATATAAACGGGTACAAATGATGTATGCACATATCGACTTTGGACACCTAAAATATTGAATTTTAGCATGTTTTAAGCCTATATTTTGAAAACATTCTGGCACAGAGTAGACATGTACAGATCGCTTCTGGGACTCAATAATATCGAATTTTCGGATCTATTGAGCCTGAATTTGGGATATAAACGGGTACAGAAGATGCATGCACATATCGACTTTGGGCACCCCAAATATCGATTTTTAGTATGTTTTGGGCCAATATTTTGAAAATATTCTATCACTGAGTAGGCATGTACAGGTCACTTCTGGGACCCAAAAATATTGAATTTTCGGGTGTTTTGAGCCTGAATTTGAGATATAAACGGGTACAGAAGATGCATGCACATATCGACTATGTGAAGCTAAAATATCGATTTTCAGCATGTTTTGGGCATGTATTTTGAAAATACTCTAACACGGAGTAGGCATATACAGATCGCTTCTGGGACCAAAAAATATCGAGTTTTCGGGTGTTTTGAGCCTGAATTTGGGATATAAACGGGTAGAGAAGATGCATGCACATATCGACTTTGGGCACCCCAAATATCGATTCTAGCATGTTTTAGGCCTGTAATTTGAAAATACTCTAACAAGGAATAGGCATGTACAGATCGCTTCTGGGACAAAAAAATATCGAATTTTTGGGTATTTTTAGCCTAAATTTGAGATATAATCGAGTACAGAAGATGCATGCACATATCGACTTTTTGCACCTAAAATATCGATTTCAGCATGTTTTGGGCCTTTATTTTGAAAGTACTCTAACACGGAGTAGGCATGTACAGATCGCATCTGGGACCCAAAAATATTGAATTTTCTGGTGATTTGAGCATGAATTTGAGATATAAACATGTACAGAAGATGCATGCACATATCGACTTTGTGGAGCTAAAATATCGATTTTCAGCATGTTTTGGGCATGTATTTTGAAAATACTCTAATACGGAGTGGGCATGTACAGATCGCTTCTGGGACCCAAAATTATCGAATTTTCGGGTGTTTTGAGCCTGAATTTGAGATATAAATGGGTACAGAAGATGCATACACATATATACTTTGGGCACCTAAAATATCGATTTTCAGCATGTTTTGGGCCTGTATTTTAAAAAATACTCTAACACGGAATAGGCAGGTACAGATTGCTTCTGGGACCCAAAAATATCGGATTTTTGGGTATTTTGAGCCTGAATTTGAGATATAATCGGGTACAGAAGATGCATGCACATATCGACTTTGGGCACCTAAAATATCAATTTACAGCATGTTTTGGGCCTGTATTTTGAAAGTACTCTAACACAGAGTAGGCATGTTCAGATCGCTTCCGAGACCCAAAAATATTGAATTTTCGGGTGATTTGAGCCTGTATTTGAGAAATAAACGGGTACAGAAGATGCATGCACATATCGACTATGTGAAGCTAAAATATCGATTTTCAGCATGTTTTGGGCCTGTATTTTGAAAATACTCTAACACGGAGTGGGCATGTACAGATCGCTTCTGGGACCCAAAAATATCGAATTTTTGGGTATATTGAGCCTGAATTTGAGATATAATCGGGTACAGAAGATGCATACACATATCGACTTTGGGCACCTAAAATATCAATTTACAGCATGTTTTGGGTTCAGATCGCTTCTGGGACCCTAAAATATTGAATTTTCGGGTGATTTGAGCCTGTATTTGAGAAATAAACGGGTACAGAAGATGCATGCACATATCGACTATGTGAAGCTAAAATATCGATTTTCAGCATGTTTTGGGCATGTATTTTGAAAATACTCTAACACGGAGTAGGCATGTACAGATCCCTTCTGGGATCCAAAAATATCGAATTTTCGGTTGTTTTGAGCCTGAATTTGAGATATAATCGGGTACTGAAGATGCATGCACATATCGACTTTTAACACCTAAAATATCGATTTTGAGCATGTTTTAGGCATCTATTTTGAAAATACTCTAACACGGAGTAGGCATGTACAGATCGCTTCTGGGACCCAAAAATATCGAATTTTCGGTTGTTTTGAGCCTGAATTTGAGATATAAACGGGTACAGAAGATGCATGCACATATCGACTTTGGGCACCTAAAATATCAATTATTGGTATAGTGAAACCAGCACAGCTGGATTGCTATAGAATACGCCCCTTCTCAAGCCCAGGCCCCGTATAGGCATAATCTGGGTTGGAAGGGTCAATTCCGTGACGTTCATCAGAAGTAAATAAAATTCAAATCTGGCGCTGTACTGATAGTGGAGCCACCTGGTGGTGGCGTGGTGAGGTATTAAGCCCCTCCTCCGCTGAATACCGCTCGATCACTCTGTCGCGGAACACGTCTCAGTCAACATCTACGCTCCTCGCTGCTACGCTATGGTATTGTGTCACGTGTTCCTGCTAATATTTCCTTTTGTGTTCTAGTGGCTAGCCTGCTTTGCAGATGTATCGTGTGTGTATTCTAGGAGGGTTTTAGGTGTTTATGGGGTTTTTTTCTTCGTTAGGACTGAGTTCTTTTTTCCTTAGCGAAGGGGGGCTTTTCAGCCCCTTTGTTCGGAGTTTTTCTCCGTTTTTCCCCCTTTCACCTTTCCTCCTGCCACTAGTACATTCTTCGTGTGTATTTTATCGGGGTTTCTGGGGTTTTTAGCGAGGTTAGTGGGCGCCACGTGGGACTTCACCTCCCCACGTGGTGAGCACATGGGGTCTTTGCAGCCCTTCCTCTTGCCTTCCCCGATTATTATGTGTCCCCTCTCGGTAAAGGGGAGTGAGAATTGTGCCCTGGTTCTCTCTTCCTCTCCCGGGTGGGGGTTTTTTATTTGATTTTTGGTGTTTTTCCAATTTATTTAGTGGAGTGTTTCTTCTCAGGCTAGCTTGTTGGGGGCTACTTTTCGGGGTTTTTTCCCCTTCCCTGTCCTGCCTCCCTTCCTCCTGCCACTAGTACACGTCATTTAGTGTATTTTTCCTCGGGGTTTTTTGGTGTTAGCGAGGTTTTTTCCTCCCCATGTGGTGCTCTTTCCTCCCCACGTGGTGCGGGGGTAGGACTACTTAGCCCCTTATCGTTGTTTCCCCCGAGTGTGGTTTAGTGTTACGTGGGGTGCGGGGAGCGAGGATTGTGCCAGGTTCTCGTTTCCCCTTCCCAGCGTATTTTTGGGGTTTTTTCTGGTGTCTTCCCAGTTTGTCTGTTACCCTGGGAATTGCCCATCAGGCTGTCTGTGCCTCTCCTTTGGGGCCTGCAGACCGGGGGTTCTTTCCCAGCCCCCGCGGGGGGGGGGGGGTTTCCCGGGTTGGTGCGTGTGGGGGTTTTTTGTTTGGGGTTCGTTCCCGGGTCCGAGGGGGCTTGCTATCCCCCTCTGCCCGTGTCCTATTATTTTTGTGTGTGTCTTTGTACGCATGGCTTCACGTGTTAACCCCTTTTTTGTGAGTTTTTTCTCCCGCAGTCTGGCCACCAGCATCGTTCGCCCCACGCACCCTGCTTCACCCCCTAGGCTTGCGACCCTTTGGTGTGTAGTGTGGAAGGCTGTATGTTGTGTTTTTCTCTGCACATGGTGCGAACATGTGTGCGTGTTTGCCCCTTGTGTGGGAATTTTCCCCGTGTGTGTGTTGATTGGTGTGTGCGCTCACGCTGTGACTGTCTTCCCCCGTGTGCGGTGAGTACTTATTTGGGTTTTTTCTCCTCGGGTTTTTTAGCCCTGTGGGGAGTTAGGTTTTTTATTTGCACGTGTCCCTTCTCCTCTGTGTCTTGGGGCCTCTGCACCTTTTTGGTGTTTTTCCTTGTCAGCTCTTTTAGTGTCTTAGGATATTTTCTGATAATGTTGCCTGCACTTCTGTAGCTGCCTTACCGAGCAACGTTTTACTCACTACACCTGCTTGACTTCTTGCTACTACTGTACTGTTCTTAGTCTGCGTTGTAGCATTCTTCTTCGTGCAGTACTGTTTTTTCAACATTCAGTACCTTCTCTTTTCTCACAATTCAGTACAGTTTTTATAGTTTTTAACATTATGCGGTAGGGTAGTAAGACTTTCTATCTTTCTTCTTACATAACTCTTACTTTGTGCTTGCCCTTATTGGGGGTAAGAGAAGCTTATTACTTTCTGGTAGAGTAACAAGTTCCTCCTTTTAAACCCTCTCCCTCCTTGGGTTTCCTAGGGTCTACTCTCGGCTTTTGGGGACCGTGTTTGCGGGGTTTTTCCCCAGCAGTGTGGGGGTGAGTATGTGTGGGTTAGTGTTTTGCCTTGGGAGTTAGTGTTTTCCTCCCTCGGGGTGTTTTGTGTTTTCCCATGTGTGTACACGTGGGTTCACGTGTTAACCCCCCTTTTTTCTCCCGCAGTCCACTCGTGCCTTGTGTGCTTCTTCTGGCTGCACCGTGAGGTTGTTCCTCGACGTGCATCACCACTGTTCACCCCGCACATGCTTCTGCACTCCCAGGAGTACGTTCCTGCTACGTGCCTCTCGAGGTCACAGGGGATCTAACTCCTAGCACCCCTCCGAGTCCCCATCGCCTTCCCTGGATGGTTCTGTGCCTCCCTTCCATGGTTTCCCACCATTCCCGGAAGCGAGCCAGACCACCACGCTGGCCCCCCTGGCTACCTGACCGGTACCAGGACCCAGCAGGGAAGCTGCTTCGTCTCCCCCATGGGCGAGCTCCTCGAGCCGCTCTCGGGGGTGCAAGCACGAGTCCAGGAGGAGGTCTCGCCCTCAGGTCCACAGGGTTTCGGGTCCCTAGCACCCCGAGAGGCCTCCTCTCCTTCCTTTAGTCGGCTCTGATAACCCCCCCGAGGTTTCCACCTCAGCAGGAGGGGGTCAGACCATCGGGCTGCACCCCTGGTCACCTCCCAGGTACCAGGGCCCAGCAAGGAAAGGCTCCTTCTCCCACGCGGACGCGCTCAAAGAGCCGCGCCCGAGGGAGCAAGCGTAGCACCAAATGCAGGTCCTCCTCAGCTAAGGACCCGGTGGGGTACCGACTGACGAACCTGCAGGTCCCTGCCAACTAGGCTCCGACCACAGCCTAGGGACCTACCCATGCACAACCTAGTACCAAAGAGCAGGTCCCTCTCAGCCAAGGACCCGGTAGGGTACTAACTGACAAACCTGCTAGGACCTGGCCAGCTAGGGGGCTACCCAGGCACAACCTAGTGCCAAGAACAGGACCTTTTCAGCCCAGGACCCGGTGGGGTACTAACGGGCAAGCCTGCTAGGACCTAACCAGCTAGGCTCCTACTACAGCCTAGGGTGCTACCCATGCACGACCTAGTGCCAACAGCAGGACACACTCAGCCAAGGACCCGGTAGGGTCCCGACTGATAAACCTGTTAAGACCTGGCCAGCTAGGGTTCTACCCATGCACATCCTAGGGCCAAGAGCAGGACCCGCTCAGCCAAGGACCCGGTAGGGTACTGACTGACAAGCCTGCGAGGACCTGGCCAGCCAGTCTCCTCCACTATCTAGGTGCTGCCTATGCACAACCTAGCACCAATAGCAGGACCCGCTCAACCAACAACCCGGGAGGGTACTGACTGAGAGGCCTGCTGGGACCTAGCCAGCTAGGCTTCGACCACAGCCAAGGTCCTACCTGTGCACAACCTAGGGGCTACCTCGGGCTCAGCCAAGGCGCTACCTATGCACAACCTAGGGCGCTACCCGGGGCTCAACCTAGTGCGACATGGTCCTCAGCCTAGGGGCTACCTGGACCTGAACCTAGTGGCTACCTGGGCCTGAACCTAGTGGCTAGCTGGACCTGAACCTGGGGTCCCAGCCTAGGGGGTACCTGGGACTCAGCCTACGGCAGCTAGTTCATGAGAGTTTATAACACACGGCCTCTTTGCCGCGTGAGGGAAATAGGAGAGCGAATGCGATAACGTTTCAAAACGTTCTCAGAGCTGTAACAACACTCAAACTCGGAGGTTTTTCCAGTCACTGGCCTCCCTGACAGTGACGTTTTTACGTCCCTCTTTTCCCGTAATGATTCGCAGGTGGTCACCAGGGTTCTCCGAAACGTGAATCATTCTTTACCAAGAACGAGACACCCTACCCTGTGCTGACGTAGGTTTTCAATGGAGGTATGTCTTCCAGCGGTGGGGCAACTGTTGGTCCCCCATAATTTCCCACAAAAGTTTGTTTATTCATAGTTTGGCTTTGCCTCCCCAGACATTTCAGGTAACTGCTTGACCCACCAGTCTTCTGTTCTGCTTGGCTGGGAAGTTTTCAAAGTAGTTTCCTCACCTCACGGTGGTCCTTACCAAATTCAAACAAACCATTGATAAACTATACGGCTCCGGTTGTTGCCTACCGTCCTACCAAGCTGCACATGTCACTCTTGGTGTCATGTCCAAGCTCTCAAGGATGATATTACAGCTACCCTAGTCCTCGCCTCGGATCACCTGTTTTGTATCCCCATAACAGGGAGACATGGAGCAGCAAGATTTGTGTCTTGTACACCATACTCACTCAATGGGGGCTTCTTAACTACGTCCTTAACCTTTCATCGCACGCATTCCACTTAGGGGATGGGGGCGAGGGGATATTGGGGCTTCGGCTCTCCCTGGTCGATGCCTTGTATTAGTGCTCAGGACGGTCCTGGCGTTACACTCTCGACACTGTCCCAGACAGCCTCGTGAGATTTAAGGTTCGCCTCATTCCCTAGTGGGGGAGCCGGCCAATTATGTGCCACCCCACAGCCCCACTATTGCAACCCTGAACCCGCCCTTCTCACCTTCCCTGCCGCGTCGCCGGTAGGGGACTCGAGTCCACCTGGGGATTTTGGAGCCGTTCCCGTTCCCCCAATCTCTCTGGGTCTCGAGTCCCCGTGGGGCACCCTGGCGGAGGAGCTGGCTGCCTCTCCTCCCCCTTTCCCGTCGCCTCATCCTGTGAACGACGGGTACCTTCCCTACTCTTGGGCCTTTCTTCCTTCGTCCTGGACTCACTCTTCAGAGGAGGTCAGACGGGTGCGTAGTCTCCCGATCCTTCTCAACCAGAGGTTTGGGTGAGGAGGCACGACGGGCTAGTGAAGCGGGAAGCGGACGAACTTTTGGTTTGTCCGTAGGCCACGCGCCCTTCCCCACCTACCATGGTTGAGGCGGCGGGACCCGTTCCTGGACCTGCTCTATCCGAGTCCCCGCGGGGGAGCGGGTACGGGATCTGGGGGGGGGGGCGGGACATCCACCACATCCTTCAAGACGAGGTATCTGTTCCACTCGCTCTCCCTCACCCCCTGTGTTGCAATGGGGACTCCGCCCACCTTACCACAGGGTCCCCGTGGGAGACAGAAAAGGGGGAGGGTGCGCCCGAATGGAAAAGGTCGGACGACTTACCTTCTGTCACCAGTCATCCCTTACGTCATCTCCATTCTGTACAGTCTCATGTTTAGAACATCTTGGTGTTTCTTTTCTCCTCTCGGGATATTTTACCCGAACCTAGGCCATAGCCTAGGTTCGGAGGACCCTAACAACAAAAATGGGGGGGGGGTCCTCGACCCCCTGGCCTATCCCCTCGAGGGTGTCTTTAAAGACTTACGACTTGTAACACTTTCTGGTTTTAACCGAAAGTTGTCCGTATATAATGATAATAAATTATATGCGTAACAACCCTTCCACAGCAGCTACCACCCTAGCTTTGGGAAATCGTTTTACGATGGTCGGCCACCTCCACTGTTCGCCTCACGCACCCTGCTTCACGCCCAAGGGTTACGACCCTTTGGCGCGCGGTGTGTGCCGCCCCGGGGCTGAGCTGTGTCGGGAGACACCCGCCTCTGCCCGCCCCCAAATCTCCCCCGCCCTTGCCTCCTTTCGTAACACGGGGACTAGGGCCTGGAGAATGGCGGGCCCAGACTCCCTCCTGGCCCTTCACCTCGTCCTTTTCCTACCTGACCTTCGAGGGGGTTCCTCTGGAGGTTTGTCACCTCCTCCAGAAAGCTCTCTTCCTGCTCGCCTTAGCTACAGGGTACAGGGCCTCTCAGTTGGCAGCCCTTACCCGTCACACAGCCTTTTCATCTGTAAGCCCTAACCTTACTTCTTTAACTATCCCCCCCTCTCCCGCTTTCCTGGCTAAGAACGAGCAGGCTGACGACAGGATTGGCCCTCTCGCAGTACCCTCGTTCCTGAGGGCTGGAAGTTTCCACCCCCTCTGGCCAGTCCACGCGTTTACTACATACGTGGAGGCGACGAGAGGGGCTTCTCCGGACCACCTCTTCTACAACTCTAGGTCCGGTAACCCTCTTTTCCCTAGGTCAATCGGATGGGTGACAGGATATATATATTAAACACAGGATTACTGCATCCTTGTGTCCTCCTTCATCCTCTCGGGATCGCATGACCTGAGCCGGGGCCATAGCCCTAGCTCAGAGGACTTTAATAACAAAGGGGGGGGGGGCACCCCCTCTCCTGTACCTGACCCCTCGAGTCTGCCTATATAGACTTTAGTTGGTTAACTATTCTGGTCTATAACAGAATAGTCTACGGTATATATATTTTATTATAAGCTATTACAACACCTCTACCACAGCTAGTCCCCTAGCCATTGTTGGAAGTTGCTTTAGCTTCAGCCTCACCTTAGCTCGGTTACCTGTTATGATGGGGGGGGGGCGTCCAGGGTCACGGCTAGGGTCACCCCTCCCCCTCCTCTCCTAGACCCGACCCCTCGAGTCTGCCTTTAAAGAAGACCCGAACCCTCGAGTCTGCCTATAAAGACTTTATGTGTAACAATTCTGGTCTATAACAGAATGGTCTACGGGTATATGGGATAAGCTACTACACCCCCACCACGGCTACTCACCTAGCCAGTGTTGGGAGGTGCGTTAGCTTCTGCCTCACCCGGCTCGGTTACCTTTCCTGCCCTCCGCTCTCAACCACTCTTCACTAGCACGTGATTGCCTCCACCTCACCTCCCACCTACCGCATCGCATGCATAGCAATCCAGCTGTGCTGGTTTCACTATACCAATAATAGTGCATTTGTCGCGGCTTCTGGCCGCTTAAATTGTATTTATTGGTTGTGAAACCAGCACAGCTTTGACTGTCCCACCCACCTCCCGATGCGGCAGGCATTCACTTCCTTCTCATTGGAGTGATCGAGCGGTATTCAGCGGAGGAGGGGCTTAATACCTCACCACGCCACCACCAGGTGGCTCCACTATCAGTACAGCGCCAGATTTGAATTTTATTTACTTCTGATGAACGTCACGGAATTGACCCTTCCAACCCAAATTATGCCAATACGGGGCCTGGGCTTGAGAAGGGGCGTATTCTATAGCAATCCAGCTGTGCTGGTTTCACAACCAATAAATACAATTTAAGCGGCCAGAAGCCGCGACAAATGCACTATTTTAGCATGTTTTGAGCCTGTATTCTGAAAATACTATAACACGGAGTAGACATGTACAGATCGCTTCTGAGACCCAAAAACATCGAATTTCCGGGTGTTTTGAGCCTGAATTTGAGATATAAACAGTTGAGAAGATGCATGCACATATCGACTTTTTGCACATAAAATATCGATTTTGAGCATGTTTTGGGTCTGTATCTTGAAAATATTCTAGCACGGAGTAGGCATGTACAAATCGCTCCTGGGACCCACTAATATCGAATTTTCTGGTGTTTTGAGCTTTAATTTGAGATATAAACGGGTACAGAAGATTCATGCACATATCGACTTTGGACACCTAAAATATTGATTTTTAGCATGTTTTGGGCCTGTATTTTGAAAATATTCTAGCACTGAGTAGGCATGAAAAGATCGCTTCTTGGACCCAAAAATATGGAATTTTCGGGTGTTTTGAGCCTGAATTTGGGATATAACGGGTATAGAAGATTCATACACATATTGACTTTGGGCACCCAATATATCGATTTTCAGCATGTTATGGGCCTGTATTTTGAAAGTACTCTAACACGGAGTAGGCATGTACAGATCGCATCTGGAATCCAAAAATATCGAATTTTCGGGTGTTTTGAGCCTGAATTTGAGATATAAACGGGTACAAAAGATGCATGCACATATCGACTTTGGACACCTAAATTATCGATTTTTAGCATGTTTTAATTGCATTTCAACATATCAAAAGCATATTAAAGTAATCCCTTAAGGGGGTACGGGAATAGGGGGACAGGCTTGGTGGGTCGGGGGGGCACGGGAGTAGGGGAACAGGCTTGAGGGGGTGGGGGTTACGTGGGTGAGGGAATATGGGACAGGCTTTCTACCCACCTCAAGCCTGCCCCCAAATTTCCCGCACCCCCCAAGTCCCCCCCAAGCCTTTCCCCTACTCCCGCACCCCCTTAATAAAAAATATATGCACTTCTCTCCAAGCTAGTTAATTAATCTTACCCATTTCCTGTGCAAGAGTTAATTAAGGGGGTGCGGGAGTAGGGGACTGGCTTGGGGGGGGGTTTGGGGGATGCTGAAATAGGGGGACAGGCTTGAGGTGGGAAGAAAGCTTGTCCCCTATTTCCGCACCCCCAAAGCCTGTCCCCTTACTCCCGCACCCCCCCCCAAAAAAAAAAAAAACTGTACCCTACTCCCGCACCCCCCTAAGCCCCCCTAAGCCCGTCCCCCTATTCCCGCACCCCCTTAAGGAACCCTGTGTGTGATGTAGTCAGAAAATTGGAGGTAAATGAGTCCTTCAAATATTGCCACGAAACACACACACACACACACACACACCTATATGGAAGGAGGTGTTTGTTTGGTGGCATAGTCAGGAGGAATCAAAAGTCTTCAATTTCCATACACGATCACAGGGTCCTTAAACGCACCCCCTCCCCCCCTGTCTGTCTACAAGTTATGCCCCCCTCCATCCCCCCTGTCTACAAGTTATGCCCCCCTCCATCCCCCCTGTCTGTCTACAAGTTATGCCCCCCTCCATCCCCCCAGTCTGTCTACAAGTTATGCCCCCCCTCCATCCCCCCTGTCTGTCTACAAGTTATGCCCCCTTCCATCCCCCCTGTCTGTCTACAAGTTATGCCCCCCTCCATCCCCCCTGTCTACAAGTTATGCCACCCTCCTTCCCCCCTGTCTACAAGTTATGCCCCCCACCCCTGTTTACAAGTTATGCCCCCCCCTGTCTACAAGTTATGCCCCCTTTTTTAAATTATGTGTCGAGGCATCTCGAACGAAATAAGACATGATTACTGAACCCATCCTTATTACTGTATTTCGTTTCTATAATTTCCTGACTTTCTTACATTATTCTTCTTTTTATGTTTCGTTCTCCTCTTTCTCAAAACAAGAATATAATTATTTATATTGATGTGCGTGCATGTTTATTATAAAGATACGTGTGTGTGTGTGTGTGTGTGTGTGTGTGTATTCTTACCTATTTGTATCTTTACAGGATTGAGTCAAGCTCCTAATGTCCCGTATATTAAAATCCTATTATCATATTTTTCTTTGAAGTTATGCATGGTTTGACACACACCACTTCTTATAGATGGTAATTTGTTCCATGTGTGTGTCTGTGTGTGTGTGTGTGTGTGTTGTAAAAGGCAGCAGGCATACTAAGAAAAAACACCTCACCCTCTCTCTCTGTCTTTGGAATAACATCATGTAATTTCCGTAGACTTATTTCATCTTTTTCACCACGTTCCATCCACACACCACATCCAAAAATGTGAGTTTTGAGAATCCCACATTTGACCTATGGGTATGTAAGAATAGGTCATATAGGTGGGGGTTGCCAGAAGGGGTTTCTAAATTTTCTCCGTTTTCCTCTACGATGCACTGTTTTTTAGTTATGGCCACTTTTTTTTTTTTAATTTTGAACCGAAATTTGATCATGAAGATCTAAATGGATTTGGATGATATTTGGAATGGAAATACAGTTGGTAAATTGGGCGAGACGATTTTTTCATTTTGTCTCTATGACCCTCTGTTCAAAAGTTATGTCAATTTTCGTGTCTCAAAAAACGGACCAAATTAAACAAAAATAATGTTCAATTATTAATTAAGGGGGTGCAGGAATAGGGTGACATCATTGGGGGGTTTAGGTGGGTGCGGGGTGTTTTGAGGGGTGCGGGAGTAGAGGGACAGGCTTGGGGGGCTTATTTTAGGTGCCCACAACAAACAACAAAATTAATGTCACTCAACTGTGTGTGTGTGTGTGTGTGTGTGTGTGTGTGTGTGTGTGTGTGTGTGTGTATATTCTCATGACTGTGTGTGTGTGTGTGTGTGTGTGTGTGTGTGTGTGTGTGTGTGTATTCTCATGACTGTGTGTGTGTGTGTGTGTGGGACCATCGTATCAGTAGACTACCACACCATCGTATACACCACCACAGATGATGTTCTTGCATAATACATACGACCTTCATTAGCCGTGTAAATGACTTATGGCTGAAGTATTTAAGGGGGTGCGGGAATAGGGGGACAAGCTGGGGGGGGTTTAGGGTGGGTGCGGGAGTAGGGGACAGGCTTGGGGGGTGCAGGAGTATGGGGACAGACTTTAAATACTAACCAGCCACTCACTTGTCCATCTTATCCCTTAATAACGCCTTTACTTCCTTCATCTCTTGTACCATTTCCTTCCATCTCTTGGAATTCTCCTCAATATTCTATTCCATTTGTGTAACCCTTTTAATTTGAAGTTCATATTCTCTTCCTTTCCCTTCACTATCCCTCCCTTCTTCACCTCTCTCTGTTTTATCATCTGATGTTCCTCTCTGCTTAGTATTTCTCCCAGCCATGTTTAGCTAGATTAACTTTTGTCACCGACGCTTTCATTACTTTTTATTTCTTATCTTAACTATCGCCTTTCCTTTTAGCTATAAACTTTTGGAGACAGGATTTCCTCGTCCACTCACCCTTATATTAAACTTTACCAGGTGAGCCAAGTAGAGAATGTAGCCGGGCTCCACTTGTTGTCTTCAAATTATCCCCAAGCTCACAGACCAATACACAAACACGTTCACTTATTACCACTGTCACCCACTACTACTGTGTGTGTGTGTTTTTTTTTTTTTTCTTTTCTTTCTTTATAGAATAATGTTGTTAATGATGAGTTCTTTATTCCTTCTATGTATGTATGAATCACGTCACCCTCACTCTCCATCACAGATACAAAATATTTTAATAAACAAAGTAGGACTGATAATAAAACACTGATCTGCTACAAATGCAAACTTTTTGTGTTTATTAAATCACAGGTTACAATCAAAGCAAATAATTCCAACAAATTATTCCCAGCAACATCAGGCCACAATTATTTTTTACTCATCTGGCATTATTTCCTGACATACTTTGGGTGAATCAAGGCATTCCAATGTACCCAAAGTATAGGCTACTATCTCATTAAAATACAGCTTATATTCAAAGTACAAAAAGCAGTAAAGGTGTGTGTGTGTGTGTGTCTGTGTGTGTGTCAGTCCAACTACACTGTGTGAGAATCACTCAGTCATTTTATTCTTGATTTAGAACACACACACACACACACATTTTCTCTTTCTCCCTCTCTCTCTCATACAAGAGACAAAAACACACCAACTCTCTCTCTCTCTTTCACTCTCTCTCTCTCTCTCTCTCTCTTTCTCTATCCCACTCACAAGAAACAAAAAAACACACACACACACGTTATAACTCCTTATAGTGGAGTACATAGATATAATATAAGTTGTTGACATCATGTTATAACTCCTTATATTGGAGTACAACAATATAACAGCAGGTCATATATAAAAACATATCAAATTAATACAATATGCAGTTTATATTGTCATACAATAAAACATTGAAATTATTAGTAAAATGATGGTATTAGATATTATTACTGAATACATGGCATTAGATTATTATTGAGATTAACATAGAATAGTTTATACCTGTTTATCAAGAGTCATTCTATGTAAACAATGTTCATTATGTGATGTATGCTTCATTGTTACTGGTTGTCTGGTACTTGTGTCTGTTTGTGTGTGTGTTTCCTTGTTACTGGTTGTCTGGTACTTGTGTCTGTTGGTGTGTGTGTTTCCTTGTTACTGGTTGTCTGGTACTTGTACTCGTCCATAAAGAAGGAGTGCCAGCCTACGACACATTGGAGCAAGGAACAGCATAATGTTAATGTTCACAAACTTAATCCAAGACAAGTATATAATTACAGATATCACCGTGGCCAAGAACAAGGTCACTACTTCCAGCCTCGGTACATACAATGCCACATTCAGGATTTCAGCTTTCCACACCTGGTCACACATCGTTATGTTCTGTGTTGAGTTTGTATCTTGTTCAGAGTCATTTGTCTTGGGTACTATGTCAGATATTTCTTTTTCGATTTCCGTAATGTCTTTCTCAATGTCCGTAGTATCCTGCATAATGTCTGAAATATTAACACACATGTTGAATATTTAGAGAGAGAGTGAGAGAAATATTAACACATATGTGGAGTATAAGAGAACCAGAGATAGGGAGAGAGTGAGAGAAATATTAACACACATGTTGAGTATGAGAGAGAGAGAGAGAGAGAGAGAGAGAGAGAGAGAGAGAGAGAGAGAGAGAGAGAGAGAGAGAGAGATAATAAATATCTCATTATCTTATCATTATAATTATATTTACCATACTTATATTGTGAAAAATGTATTATTTCTAAACACTATAAATACTCATTATGTGTGTGTGTGTGTGTGTCTGTGTGTAAACCACTGAGTTGTCTGTTGGTTGGTGTGTGTGTGTGTGTGTGTAGGTGTATGTGTGTGTGTGTGTAAACCATTAAGTTGTCTGTTGGATGGTGTGTGTGTGTGTAAACCAATGAGTTGTCTGTTAATTGATGTGTGTGTGTGTAAACCAATGAGTTGTCTATTATTTGATGTGTGTGTGTGTGTAGGTATGTGTGTGTGTGTTTGTGTGTGTGTAAACCAATGAATTGTTTGTTAGTTGATGTGTGTGTGTAAGTATATGTGTGTGTAAACCCTTGAGTTATTTGTTGGTGTTTTCAATTATATGTATGTGTGTGTGTGTGTGTGTGTGTGTGTGTGTGTGTGTGTGTGTGTGTGTAAACCAATGAGGTGTGTGTGTGTGTAAGCCATTGAGTTATTTGTTGGTTGGTGTTTCCTCCTGTGTGTGTGTGTGTGTGTGTGTGTGTGTGTGTAAACCACTGAGTAATTGACATTGTTTCCCCCTGTGTGTGTGTGTATACCAATGAGTTATTTTTTGGTTAGTGTTTCATCCTGTGTGTGTGTGTGTGTGTAAACCACTGAGTAGTTGACATTGTTTCCCCCTGTGTGTGTGTGTGTGTGTGTAAACCACTGAGTAGTTGACATTGTTTCCCCCTGTGTGTGTGAGTGTGTGTGTACCAATGAGTTATTTTTGGTTGGTGTTTCATCCTGTGTGTGTGTGTGTGTGTGTGTGTGTGTGAGAGAGTAAACCACTGAGTAGTTGACATTATTTCCCCCTGTGTGTGTGTGTGTGTGTACCAATGAGTTATTTTTTAGTTAGTGTTTCATCCTCTGTGTGTGTGTGTGTGTGTTGATAGGTCAGGTTGTATGTTATATGTGTATAAGATAAGTTTGGTTACACTCACCAATGGGACAGGGTTGACTCACTGTACCACACTCCTTAGGTTTCTCCAAACTATAAATGTCGTCACAATTAATTGTAATAGTAAGGTTAGGATGGTGAGACAGTGGACGACTACAGTTGTGTTGTTGTATAGTCTGGTTGTGTCCTGGTGTGGTGTCAGTCACCCTCATCCAGTCTATTCCCACCTGTAATATTACATTATGATAATTACACATTCATAAACACACCTAGTATAATGTACAGTACAGTTATGGCATATAGTCCTTGACCAGGGTGTAAAGGGAAGTCTGTTCAAGGACTATGTGCTGCGACTGTACATAATGTGTAAATGTGTACAGGCCTAGTCTAATGTACATAATGTGTATATGTGTACAGGCCTAGTCTAATGTACATAATGTGTATATGTGTACAGGCCTAGTCTAATGTACATAATGTGTATATGTGTACAGGCCTAGTCTAATGTACATAATGTGTATATGTGTACAGGCCTAGTCTAATGTACATAATGTGTATATGTGTACAGGCCTAGTCTAATGTACATAATGTGTATATGTGTACAGACCTAGTCTAATGTACATAATGTGTATATGTCTACAGGCCTAGTCTAATGTACATAATGTGTATATGTGTACAGGCCTAGTCTAATGTACATAATGTGTATATGTGTACAGGCCTAGTCTAATGTACATAATGTGTATATGTTTACACACCTAATGTACATAATGTATACAGGTGTATTAATATAACTGTATTCAGTGAAATACAATACACACACACACACACACACACACACACATACAGAAACATTACCCAAGAGAAAACTCAGAGAGGTACACACACACACACACACACACACACACATAATCCAACACAGAATTCAGTGGTGTACACACACACACATACACACACACATACATATTTCCTGTTGGATTCACAATATTCTAATTTTCTTTTGTCTGTGTGTATGTAATGAGTGGGTTGAATTGAAGCTTACTGATTCCTCCACACGGGGCAACAAAACAGACCCTATAATCTCTCTCTCTCTCTCTCTCTCTCTCTCTCTCTCTCTCTCTCTCTCTCTCTCTCTCTCTCTCTCTCTCTCTCTCTCTCTCTCTCTCTCTCCATTATTAATATTACTATTATTATTATTATTATTAATATTTACTCTCTCTTTTATTATTATTATCATTAATATTACTATCAATAATATTAACATCATTATTAATACTACTACTATTACTATTATTATTATTATTATTATTACGGTATTATTTTTATTACAGTATTATTATTTTATTATTTCTATTGTTATTATTATTATTATTATTATTATTACTATTGTTATTATTATCACTATCATTATCATTAATTACTATTAATAATAATAAGAAGAATAACAATAACAATATTAATAATAAGAAGAAGACAAAGAAGAAGACAAAGAAGAAGAAGAAGAAGAAGACAAAGAAGAAGAAGAAGAAGAAGAAGAAGAAGAAGACAAAGAAGAAGAAGACAAAGAAGAAGAAGAAGAAGAAGACAAAGAAGAAGAAGAAGAAGAAGACAAAGAAGAAGAAGAAGAAGACAAAGAAGAAGAAGAAGAAGAAGAAGAAGACAAAGAAGAAGAAGAAGAAGACAAAGAAGAAGAAAAAGAAGAAGAAGAAGAAGACAAAGAAGAACAAGAAGGAGAAGACAAAGAAGAAGAAGACAATGAAGAAGAAGAAGACAAAGAAGAAGAAGAAGACAAAGAAGAAGAAGAAGAAGAAGACAAAGAAGAAGAAGACAAAGAAGAAGAAGAAGAAGACAAAGAAGAAGAAGAAGAAGACAAAGAAGAAGAAGAAGACAAAGAAGAAGAAGACAAAGAAGAAGAAGACAAAGAAGAAGAAGAAGAAGACAATGAAGAAGAAGATAATGAAGAAGACAATGAAGAAGAAGAAGACAATGAAGAATAAGAAGACAATGAAGTAGAAGAAGAAGAAGACAATGAAGAAAAAGAAGATGATGAAGAAGAAGAAGAAGA